>OW804095.1:60838772-61397295 GCA_942159475.1 Sthenelais limicola | reverse complement strand
ACGCGAATGCTTAATGACGTAAAATTCATTCCCACGTTATCCGGTTCAGGATCGTACTCGGCGGGCTTCTCAACTGTTCTGCCCTCTGGTGTCATTTAAGAGCAACACAACGAGAGCTCTTCGGTATTGGCGTGATAGAAGTCAGTTCCGGTCATGTCAGTGATGGTTTCTGTTTACAAGTTGGAGCCCTCGGGTAAGACAATATTAGACTATTGACTTCCTCAAGAATGTTCAGATTAGTATATGGTATTGTAATATTACCTCTGAAAGTGAAATTGTTCCTTCGATATTGAGACAAGCTTCATGGCGTAGCTAGATTAATAACTGGGGCGTCGCCGGTACTCAACCATTCATGCAGACATTCGGTTTTGACTTGTTTACAATGCTTGGGTTGAGTGGAGTTGACCTTGCCAACAATATCCATATATTTCTAGGCCTAGCTCCGGCAACAAACATGACCATAAGTTCATTATAGCACATAGCACATATTTCACCATCTGCAAGTCCCGGCCATTACTTAATATAATATAGATTATATTCGATTTCATTTGGCTCCTTTACAAATAATTATTTTTGGACCAAACAATTATATGAGAAAGCCTGAAAGGCATTTGAAAGGATTCAGCCAAGAGTTGGCCTATCGTACGGGGACAAACCACAAAGGTACAAAGCATGTAAACCTAGCCCTGTGTTGTAACTTTCATTACTAAATTTAAGTTTAAAATTATCGTGCTCAGCCTCAGTCCAAGAGATCCAGTCTCGTTGCTGTCACCAGTTTTACAACCAACATTAAACATCAATCACCGTACTATTTCAATTAGCTCCTTTTACTAGTTTAGCCTTTAGGCCTTAGTATTACAGATTAAATATTACTTTAGCCTTCAGGGAGTTAGGCTTAGTTTGTAATGATTAGCACCAATTTCCAAATCAATATGTTGTCAAATGCAGTTCACAATATCAGAGCTAGCCTATCTATGTATGTATAGCTCTGATAATATATAACAGTTGCGACTTGTTTATGTTGCTCCAATCCTTTCGCCACAAGAACCTTTCAAATAGAAAAATACCCGGGGGATGGGTGGTGAGGGGTGGATATCAACAAAAACGGTAATTAAATTTAATTTGTAAGAACAGATTTCTTTCTGTACCTCCACCACAGAAAGGTATTTATACGAATATTCGCAATGTCAATGGGTCCCATGACGGGAGCTTCATAAAAAGAAATATGTCTTGAGGAGGTTGTGGTGGTGATCTGGTTTATAACCATCTAGAACCATCTGAATACAAGTCTATTCTAGTTCAACCTAGCGTCCATATCCTCTGTTACATAATCGGATCACTGTCTGGTACACCTGTAATACGTGTTCTAGCGCAATTGGGTGGGTGTCCGATTTCTCCCTAAACTGTCCCATTTCTCCCCAAGTTGTGTCTAAACTGAGTCACATTATCAGGGAATAGTTAAAAAAAAAAAGCCCCTCCACATCTCCCTCTCCATAGAGGAGAAACAATTGATTACTACTAATTCTTGCAAAATAGGGGGAGACGATATCTCTCTTCTTCCATGGTGTCCCATTTCTACCCGGTCTCCTCATTATCAATATTTTATTACGGTATTCATGATGATAACATTGATTTTCTTTCACTTGCAGGGTCTTCGCTCTGATATTGTTAGAGAGGCAATAACGACAGGTGCACGTTGATATGGACTTTGCACTATTTACTTGATGAACTATTTTGACCTGGGCCACCCCCTCTGACTATGCCTGATCTGTCTTATCTGTAGATCGAACGTTATCGGTACTTGTATCTTTGTGCCATCACACAGCTTGCCGGTTCATCTCCAAAAGCAACAGTATTTTCATTTTGTAAGAATGGAGCTGAAGGGAATGGAACCAAATGGCTTCACTCGTTTCAATGACGTGGAGTCAGCATTCAAAAGATACATCACCACAACACCTAATGGTGATCATCAAACGTATGATTTTTTGGATCTTGAAATAGACAAAAGCTGTCTTCCTGTCTGTCAAAATATCCAGAATGAACAAACAATTCCACTGTTGAAATATCAAGAGATTCCTGCATTCTTGAAAGGAAATCCATATATTTCCGGGGGCTACCGGGCGTTATTACCGTTCAGTGTTTGTTGTAAAAGGTAACTATGAAAAAATGCTAAAAAATGTATTACCGGTACCATAAATCCTCGTATTTCAGTATTCAGAGAAAGCTGTCTTGATTGTTCGAATAGTCTTATGTTGAACGTCACATATAATTCTAAACAGTACATCCTCTGTCTAATATAATTCATATTTATCATTTATATACGGTATTTAGTTTATAAATTGATCAATGCTTTATTTCTTTCAGCTTATTTGTCTGGAGCAATGAAACAATCAATATCTGGTCGCATCTGGTCGGTTGCCTCATGTTCATCTTTATTTTAATTTATGATAACCTATACGCACTACCCAATATTAGGGCATCAGTAAGCGATCATATCATTGTTACACTGGGGTTATTCTGCTTCCAGGTACGTTAATTTTCATTTATATTCTTCTAAAACAAGAGGAAATATATCTGCCAAGCTACCAAGATATAGTGTGCACCTGTTGCGTGAGAGTGCTAAGATTTGGAAAGCCCCATCTATTCGTGTATGGTTGCACTGCAATAGAAACCAAAAAACCTGAACGGATAACATAGTAATATATTTGATAAATAAAGAGATTTTGACCCCTATTTTAAACGTGTATTTGATTGAGATTGTTCTACTGGATATTTTAATCCAAAATATTTAGTCCGCGTGGAATGAGTGATTTTAGTCTAGCTATCCATCTCCTATATCATCTTTTGCTCCATGGAGACACAACAGTGTTAGCAGGTGAGCCAGGTTCTACTGAGCAGCGCAATCTCTCAGTTGTGGTAGTGCAGTCGATCGACTCACACGTTAACCAGATTTTGACCCCTAGTTCACCCTTGTAACTAGCATTTTGGAATTTTGGACGCCAATTAAACAGTTTCTTCTCCGTACCCACGTATATATATATTGGTTATCATGGCAGCTTGTCTATACGTATGGTAATTACTGTTTGACATGTACTGTTATGTGGTTCCCACATGGTTATCCTAGAAATATAGTCATTATCAATTTAAGACGAAAGGAAAACAGTACAAGTACATATACAATATAAATGATGGAGATACTTTTTTTGTATTCAGTTCTGTCTCATCTGTTCTGCTGGATATCATCTATTCAACTGTCATTCTGAGCGGGCTTCTAGAAGATGGTTGTCCCTTGATATGGCTGGCATATCTGTTGGCCTTATCGGATGTTATCTGCCTGGTGTTCACTACGCATTTTACTGCCTTTCAGTAAGTAACATTTTTCGCTAGAACTTTTAAACGCACCACTTGTCCTCGTTTATGTTCACAATTAAAGGATGACAGTTTCAATAGATTCAGTGGTTTTCCTGTAATTTATAGTCCTCTGACAATACCCTTGCTAAACTTGCAATATGACTCAGTAATCACTGGTATTCTGTGGATTTATTTTTTAAAAAAAATGTTTTTATTGGTCGATGGTACAATGTTTGATAGGATTATGAAAGACGCAGCATAACCATCAAAGGTGGTTGTTTTTGTGCGTTCTATGAAGCTTTTTGAAGTTTTTTTTTATGATAGAAAACTTTGAGTTTAACATCTTTAACACTCTGATTTCAGATATGGCGTGATGTATATCTCATCGTTATTTGCCTCCTATTCTTGGCCGTTCTTATTTTCCAAACCACCCCGCAGTATGTATCCCACAGCTGGTTTTGTAAGCGCATACTGCTCTACATGGGTTTGGTCGGATATGGCATTATACCCACGTTACACTGGGTCTACCTCACTGGTGGTCTGACTACCCAACTAGTTCAAGTATGTATCGCGATGCATTTCTTTATTAGTGTTAGATTGAAGTTTTAAACTCATTCGCACATATATTAATCCTACACAATATTTGTAATCGCACCGTAATTGTAGTTATGTATGTAGCACCGTATATATAGTATGCAAATGTTGGGTTCACCTTTCTCCAGAAAGGTTACGAACTGAATTGAAATTTGTTTCAAACAGGTTGATCACCAATATTCCATGACGTTTTTCATACTGACGTAACACAACACTGGGATATAGAAGATCTATTGAGACTTGCATAAACCTAAATCGGTGCTTTTTGAATTAGAAATATAAGAAATAGGAAATTATCCTTTGGAGGCATATCCTCAACTTCCAGGGTATATGCATTGACTCTCATAATCGAGCAGTACGACTGTGTATTCATGAGTGTGTATTCATGTTTATAGATGTATATATTTTATTTTTCAGCTGTTCTTACCCAAAGTGACAGTGATGTATCTCTTAGGGGTCCTTGCTTTTTTCTTTTATATGACTAAAATGCCCGAACGATATTTCCCAGGTACGTATGTAATTTCAGGGATGCAATAAATACACTTTAAATATAAATATACCTTTTTCTAGAGTTAAATGATGTGACATGCTGTGTTTTAATTTTATAAACATCTTGGCAAAATTAGTAATTTGGACAATGTTGTTGATACAACCAAGGTGGTAACATCGCACCTTGGTAACCTTTGCACCGGTCCATGGTGTCATAGATTGAACATGAGGCTGTCGGTATATCACCATTCATCATTATTGGTATGGTAGCATTTTGAAGCACCAATAAGGAAATTAGTAATTATTTTAATCATCGGCTTTCTGTTTTATCATTGTCTTACCTTCCTTATCTTTGTCTTCGATAGAAAAACTGATTAGACTTAATAAATTCTCATTACAGGGCGATTCGATTATATAGGATCTAGTCACCAGCTGTGGCACATCATCGTACTGATTGCATTCTTGTGGTGGCACCATGCCGGCCGGCAAATCCTTGATTACAGAATCAACAACCCTTGTCATCCGTAATATATGAACCCAAAGTATTCTCTCTGCCATTCAGATCTCCAATGAAGCCTGTGATTACTGTTTGTCTGTACCGCAAAATGGCCATGCAGGTAATTCATATGTGCTGGCTGAAGACCACTAGAGAAAATGGATATGTAGTTCATTTTGCATGGGAGATTATTTAGATTTCTGGACGTTGCTGACTTCATGGATGCAGATGTTTGTTTAGGACATGGAGCGGTATGAACAATCGGTACTACATCTGAAAGTAGACATATCTCACACTGTATTTGCTCATTGATGTACGGTACCTCAATTGATAATACAATGCCATAATTTATTGCCAAGTTGTTTTATCTTATTTATATAACATTTTTGCAAAATGGATCCTCCTTGCAAATTTTCATTACCATAGGATTCGTGCAAAGTGATTTTAGTATGACCACTGGGATAGGCCAATGGCTGTAGATTGATTGCCAACCACTAATGCTATATTTTTGGTTTTATTGATATTATGTTTTTCAAGCCTCGATATACCTCCGAGCTTTTGATTTTGCTCGAATATTATGAATTAGCGAAATGACCTTGTCTAGAAAATGTGACAGAATAACTATTATATGTGGGATATTGTAATGTTCGTGTGCTTTCGAATTTTATGTTTCCGCTTTCTCTGGATGGTACTCCATTTGTGAACTGATCACTGTCAGTCCCATGCTGCTATTTATCTCCTTTGGATTGTGATAAATATAATCGTGTAACCGTGGTAGAATTGTATCTTATCTCTTAAAACTTTCTCACTGCGCATGTTTGTGCGGTCACTTGGATTTCAATGAGTTGCACGTGTAATAGAAACTGCTTTTAAATTAATTATTAGCTGTTGAGGCATTTACAGTTTCTCATATCTGTATAACTGATTGATGGATTCTTCGACATCGACGTCTTTCTCCCAGTCTTTATATTTCGTCATTAATAAGAGTAAATCTAGCATATATGTCTTCACCTCTAGTTTCCATTTTCATGTGTAATCAATCATTGGTCACATGTATGCTGTAGCAAATTTATTTTTGCACATTTTGTGACTGAGAGCAAGTACTACTTAGACCGAGATTTATAATGGATGAAGAGATCTGTGATTTCGTTATAACTGTCACGTTTGACAGTTGTATGTATCCAATATGCCCACCATGCCAGTTTTCCACAGTTTCTCAAGTAGATTGGTATGTCAACATATCTGGGGTTCCTTGATAAACAAATCAATTATTCTTTGGGGGATTGGGATTGGGATTGGGTCTTGGATTTACATTATTTCTTGTAATTCTTGTTTTGATTTTATCCCCACGTCGTTTCATCTGTTTGAAGAATTTATATGATTTTTTTTTCCAGTGGGATATATTATTATAGACTATATTCTATATTATTGTAGACCTCTTGCTCAGGTACGGGCTCCCTAAGTCAACACGAACTAGGCAGGGGCTGAAATAAACACAACCTGTTTACACATAGACATAGCAATCAACGAACCATTTGAATCGATTGACAATCTATGATATTTTGGGTCTGAAGCCCTTTCTTCCACGTAGCTATCAATGAAGTATTCTGCCACTGACATCTCCCTTGATCGATCTCAGTTTTGGGGATGTAGAAGAGTAATAATTCATCAGTGTATTGGAATCATGTTACATGTTTCTCAAGTTATAATAATTGTTTTTGTTGATGTCGATACTTGGGATTTTGCAAAAAGGAATTATGTACTTTTATTTGCATGTTTTATGACGCAATTTTCGTTCTGTGGCTGAACATTTTTATTCTCATCTATAATTTGTTCAAACATTTCATTCTGCCATAGTACTGTATAGCGTATAACTCTAGAGCTACTAACTTTGGTACGGGTGCCTACCTGAGTTATGCATGCTCCTATTAAAATACTTCTTCTATTTCTCTTAATGTGGTTGTATCTAATAACACATTACAGTCAAACATAGTGCATATATGTATACAACCTCTTGTTATCCAATTGGCAACATAGATAGTCAAGAATTGTAGCATAAAATGTTATGATAGTTTGCTCAAGCATAAACGATTACATCCGTGTGAGTTACAGACAGTAAGCTGGCAAGTTTCAATGTTTCGCTGCTCGGGCTGAAAACTGTTCCCCTCCCCTATGTAACGAATTCATTTCAGGGAAGGTTAAATGGGCTCCGCCTTTTATATGCTTGTGCCCTAGGCCCGGTGGAGCTTAATACTCACTGCCCCGACTGTAAGATGTGATATTTCTGCTTGAATCCTAGTTTTTCTTTCATGTGTTAGGCGAGTTATTTAAATATTAAGATTACCGATTATCGATCAAATACCATACTGAGAATGTTCTCTATTGTTCGCCCACAGCAGTGGACTGGTCACAACTGTTTGTAATATTGTCCTTCTTGAAGGCTTTCATATTACATTTTTTCCCCGATGATGAATAAACCACGATTTCCTATCCGGAAACCATACATTTGGTGTCATTTTCTTTGAACAAAATAATATTTAATAAAATATTTGATGATAGCCTTGTAATATGAAAAGATGATCTCCGACAAAATAAATACAAAGGACAACCACACCATACTTTATACTGCAATTCCCATGATTCAAACTCCACCGATATGCCTGCAACACCTGCGCATAATCTTTACTAACTTGGTTTTTAATCTTTTAGAAAATGAATATACAGTGGTGTTTGGCGCTTTCTTATCCCTACCAGCTGAATCCGTCACATGAATAGACTAAACGGGAGGCAGGGGATAGTGATGCATATATATATATAATATATGGCCAATTTGACAACATTTGGCCCCCAACAGTGGAAAGTGATTAAATGGGCTTAAATCAAATTAATTACCATTAATTTTATAATTTTTTTTGATTGGATGGTTCTACCAACCTGTGGAACCACATTATTGGCATTTTTAGCCCAATTTTTTTTTTTAAATTTCAAAATCCCATTTTGGGGGCAAAAATTGTTTTTTTAAACTGCCATTAGTCCGTGGAATTGCTAAATTTCTAAATAATCTTCAAAATTGAACATTTTTTTTTATATGTTGTGATAGTGGGTTGAACATGATCTGTGTAAAAAAAATGATAGAAATCATGGGATTATATAGATATAGAACATCAGATGTATTGATTTGAGTTTTTCTTGAATCATAGCATAGCATTGTCTTTGAAATGATTACCATGAGATTACCCTTGTGTAAGCAAAGGAACTGGAATCAATAAAATTTCTTTAAAAAAAAATAGCAGAGAAATAACATGGCAGCAAAAGGTGGTGGGTAGGCATAGCTCATGTCGTCATCGTCACATCTATTTTAGGATTTTTAGAGCCTTACAGGGCATGAATTTAATAATAAACTTAATTTGTCATTTATCATTAACTTTACTTAATAGCAATCTACGTAGACTGAAATTAATAATTTCCAAGTCGTTTTTTGAACGAGATCGAATCTCGTTCTTTATTGTCTTAGTCCTGGGCTGTTGCGCCGGCCGTTGTCCCGTTGTCCGTCTTGCCGTCGAGACCGTCCACATAGCTGTTATTTTGGCCGTCGATGGGGACCAAAATGGGTAGGCCAATCCTTTTTACAGTGCTTAATTCCCAATTCCATGTACTACTTACATACTCGTAGTACAGGGTAGAATATACTGGCCTACCAATGATGTGAGAGGATTTAGTGGGACTGTTGCATAAAGTTGGGGAGGACAAATTTGTATTGATATGAATATTGGACCCCTACTTAAAGTCTGTAAGGAAAACTTTCTCCTTTCTATCTCTTGTCTTCCTCTATCTCCTCCTCCTTCTGCTATTCCTCTCCCCCCTCTCTCTCTCTCTCTCTTTCTCCTCCTATAGTGTATGTAAGTAAAAGCCTACTTTGTCAAGTGTCCTCTTCCTCCTTCTCTCTCTCTCTCTCTCCCCCCTCTCTCTCGCTCTCTCTCCTCTCTCACTACTGCCCCCCTCCCCCCACACTCCCCTCAGGCGACTCATTTACCTGTGACACATCATACGATTTTTTCTCTCCCTCACTCTGATTCGAACCTGGGACCCCTCAAGTGTCCTCTTCCTCCTTCTCTCTCTCTCTCTCTCACACACATGATTCTCTCCTCCTCCTTCTTCTCCTCCTCCTCCTCTCTCTCTATCTCTTGCTCCTTTTTGCGTAATTGGACCCCTACTGCGTTCCTATGGGCAAATTGCCTTGGATTTTTTTTTAAAAAAAATGGTTTCTCAGCCCTGGAAACTAAATATTTTTCCCGCTCTCTTTCTCTCTATCTCTCTCTCCGTCCTCGACCGCGGTTTGAACTCGAGACCCCTCGCTCTCCAGTCTAGCGCCGCAGACCGCTCGGCTATGAAATACAGTTGAGAGTGGCTAACACAAACCTATCCAATATGCTTGTACGCACCATATGTGACGTCACATATACCGATCAGGTCTAGTGAAAATAAACTTCTCCAAATTCACAGAAATGTTCATTTATAAACAGAATCGTTCATTTGGGATCTTTAATAAGAGTCATACTAAGCTTCCTATCTCTTTAGTTACTTTATATAATTAATTAAATAACTTTTAAAGGTATCTATGTGGTGCTCTCTCTCTCTCTCTCTCTCTCTCTCTCTCTCTCTCTCTGGGCTATGGAGCTTGACGAGGAGGTGCTAGTGGCAGAGCAAAGCAATGCCTGCATTTACCATGACGTCATAACGCACCCCGCCCACCTGGGGGCTATTTTATAGTCTAGAAAATCCATCTCGCTCACCCAACTACCTATGTTTTCGCTGTCCATGGGAGAAACCAAGTACGGATTGGCCATCCTTCACATGTTTGCGAAGTAAAACGTCTGGGTTCATATGGTCTTTACTATACTTATAATGCACATACCCTGATTTCCCAACGCATGTCTAGCGATGTCCAGTGCTTAAGCCTTAACCCCCCTCGGCCGTATGAATACTCGGTAACACTCGGTTACGTTCGTGTAATGACGTCATAGTCGCGGGGATTCCCCACTGGAACCCTACCCAGAACGAGGCCCATGTAATGACGTCATAGCAGCAGGGAATCCACAGCGCCGATCGCGATGTGGAGATAAAAGCTAAGAAACGAAACGATTTGGAAGGCGTCGGGAGGTGGGCGGGATGGTGGGCAATGTCAATGTACAAATAATTCCATGTTTAGTAAAGTAAATAGCCCAAGACTTCTCCTGTTGTGACGATATCCTTCCGATTCCTGGTGCCACATATACTCTAGACGAGAGGCGACCAAAAACCGCCTTGAGAAAGGCGGTGCGCAGCAGGCATATTTCGAATCCTTCTGTCGCCCCGGGCCTTTACAGCCATGGCTCAATACGTTACACATCTCAACCTGGCCGCGTCGTTTTCCTAGTAAACATACCGATAGCCGTCAACCTTACGCAGAAATCGCAACGATATGATGTTCTCTGCAAGTTCTGTCCGAAGAAATAATCAATCTAGGCTGTAAAATAGATTTTCGATATTTCTATACTAATCCTATGGGGATGCGTTGGCACATTTGCGCCACCACGTTGGAGCCCTAAGGGAACCACTGTGCCAACTGCACCCGTTCCCGAAACTCATGTTTACGCTGATAAACGTAACCGGCAAATGGGATATATTCGAAATGAATAGCTTGTTGACAACATGTATTTAAAGGGCGGGTAGCGTAGACGTACACAGTACGTCTACAGTATTTAATACTAAATCAAATGCATATTGTAGGTAGGAGGGACAGAGCGAGCTAGGGTGGGTGGATGGGTTGTATTTCGGATTCAAAACAACCAAACAAAAGCAATACCGAAACGGTAGTAGTAGTACACTAAAGCATGTACACAAATAAATCACCCCGAAGGGCCTAAAGCGGTTTGATACTTCTGGATGGTACTGATTGTATATAAACTCTGTCTGTATTGTCAAGTAGGCCTATGTATGTAATGTATGTTATGGGTTGTATGGATGGTATGGAAGGTATGGGTGGTATGGACGGTATGGGTGGTATGGATGGTATGGGTATGGACGGTATGGTAATGTAATACCTTTTCTCAAACTCAACGTTTCTGGCATTTGGGGGGGGGGGGGGGCAGCATGCCCCCCCCCCACCACACACACACACTATTTCATAGGCCTATGTAAGTAAACGCCTATGCCAAGTGTCCCTCCCCCTACTCCTCTCCACCTCCACTCCTCTTTCCGTGATTGGCCACCTACTGCGTTACCATAGTCAAACCACTGGTAAAGTGGGGGGGGCCCCCCAAATAAAGTGGGGGGCCCCCCGAATAAAGTGGGGGGGCCCCCCGAATATTTTTTTCCTCTAAATATTTGCTATTTTAAGGTATTCTGGTGGGATTTATTTAGCGTCATTAGGAGAATTCCTTAATATTCACATGCTGACTTGAAATTTAGAATGTTAGCCTACTTCACTGTATGTATGTATGAAATGTATACATGTATATAAGTGTTGTATATGTTTACCTTCAAGGTGAATGCAAGTATTTTAATGAGGATATTTTATGAGTTGTCATATGGTACTTTCTTCTTCCCCTCCCCCCCCCCCCCTCTCTCTCTCCGTTTCTTATTAATAAACTTATTCTAAGACTTATGTTATTATTAAATTATTCTCATACTTTACTTATAATTATATAATCGAAATCTCGTTCATAACGAGTGCCGTGGCACTCGATTTTCTCTTGTACATGATTCTCATGGCAAAATGCTTAAAAAATCTTCGTCACGCTTTTGTCGTCTTCGTCATGTCTGCCGTCACAAAATGTCAGAAATGGTATCCCTCACATATATATAATATTAGAATCTTTATCCTTAAAAACTTTGCCTCTAAATACTTAAACAGGACAGGAACAATCAATTCAAGTATTCGAGTCCAAAAAATTAAACAAGGGTAATGAATGTTATATATATTCTAAATATTATAATGAGTTATATAAATGTGTATACATACATTATAATGTGGGCAGAGGGTCAATGACCTGTCACCCTTGCCACTGCCATTATCATTACCATTACTGAATGGTTATTTGGCTGTAACTTTTCTTCTAGTTTTCACCAAATAAACGGTGTTATGATCCTTATGTCAAGACCTATCAAGTACAAAATAGTTCAATACATTATGTGCATATTTGTTTTATCTATTTCTAATTTAAATCCTCATTTATGTAGAAATATGTACCATTATTCGTCATGCTATTTTTAGCATTTTTTTCATATTTGGGATCTATTTTCGACCCCCCTGTAAAAAAATTCCTAATAGTCAGAATGGTTCCAAACTTGGCAGTTTAATGTGCATATATATATAAGGTTGATAGAAAATAAAACATCAACTGATAAATGTAAAAATTATTTTTGGTTACTCAGGGGGTGTCTAGGGGCCCAAATGTTGTCAAATTGGTGGAAATGGCCACATACGAACAGGGATCATCGCCGAAAATATCAAAAGTAACAAACGCCAGGCTACCATGACTTTGTACACTTTATTTATACATATAGTTCTAATCATTATTTATATATACAATTGGTAATGAACATGGGCTCTCATTATCTATAAGGAGCAGTAACTGAATTCTGTACATCGAATGCAACATTTGTGGTCTCCGTTACCTCGCACAATATAGTGTTCTCGCGCACCATTTTCCAACCCACTAATACATGATTGAGAGGAAATAAAATAACATACTTTGATCCATTCAAGGACAAAAATGCATTTGCTAATTACAACTACAGATTGAAGACAATCTGTAACAATCTTGGCTAAATAAATGGCACATAATATTGTGAATATGGCATGAAATCACTCAATAAATTCGGAGTAGTTAAACTCATGGTTTTTATCATTCGATAGGAGGCAGCAGTACTAAATAAAAAAACAAATTTTTATACCATATCTTCATAACAGTATTGCATTAAGTGTGCCAATGACATTCGTATTCGCCAAACAAGAACTATCACAAAGGTGTAATTCGAATGTTGATCATCCCAGATAAATGAAATAAAAAAATCCAAGTGGTAGGATAAAAGATGTCGGTAGCATTTCTCCAGGGGACACACTGTCAAAGACAACAGTCCATGAAACAAAAATTGTTAATATCTTTTAACCATTTACAGTATAAACAACCGTACAAAATATTGTAGCACTGCATATTCGAACACTACTTATGAGATATGCTATTTCATTTTTTTGCTTATCCTAGGGTTATAGGAGAGGTTCCCAACAGCCCAATTTTAACAGAAGAAAAACAAAAAAACTAGTGAACATCAAAAAGAGATGACCCTTTTAAAGGGGCGCACAAGGAAAACAGACTAATCAATACGATTTTCCACACCAAGAGACAAGCCCACCGTAAATCTGTCCAGAATTTACACGATAGCTCCTCTACAGTGACTCAATTAAACCACGAACACAGGGCTCTTATGTTCCCATATCAAATAACGCCATTTGGTGTATTAATTTGACATTTTACGGATTATTTAAACTTTGAACATTGAATAAATCACGTGCAGCATGATAGGATTGAGCAAATAGGATAACTCATGGAATATGTTCCTTACGAGTCTGCGACTGCGTCTTACAATGATTTGAAATGAGCATTTCCGACTCAAAGGAACAATGTGATATAGTCCAATTGGGATTACCTCAAGTTAAACCCAATTGGTTTTCATTATACTAATGAGACACAATTTTAAGAGAAAAGGGTAGCGACGTAACCTAGAATCTTGGAATTTGAAGAGATCCTCCCGTTTCCAATTACATGAAATAAAATATCACATGGAAGGAACCACCTTTCAAAGATCAACATCATAAAGAGAAAGAAAAAAAAGCCCGAGAGAATTAGAAATAGACAGATAGATAGCCAGATAAATTGATATAGAGACAACCGGGTTCGTTCGTATACAATTTATTATCACATATTCCCCCTCATTTAAATTATGAAATCGATATACTGAATTTAGAACAATGGAAAACAAGTTTATATAACCAGTTTAGAGAGTCAAATAGTAATGATGAAATTTAAGCCTTATAGAATTTGAAAGACATAGTAATTAACCATTAAATTAAACGGTCAATTCAAAATATCGATCTAAGGAACACACATTTTTAATCTATAATTCCAAGTTCTTCTTTCCCAAGAGATATGGGAACAAATAGGAGGATATATTTCGTTTGTGCTCCATACCACGTGAAGTGTATTATATACATTTTTGTGCTATCTTCCTATCATGGCCACATTCCAATGCAATTCTATGCAGCAGTAAATGTGAATTAATAGCGACCTAATTCAAGTCTATTTTGAACAGCATCATACTGCTTTTCCTGTGTATATACTAATAACACCCAAATAATTGAGGACATACGGCGGAATGAACAGACAAATCCGGTAGGAAAAATGGTGGACATTGAAACCCTGAAGACTTCGTCTGTTTATGTGATCACTATTCTCTCTTATATTAAGAGTTTACAAAGGGCTATGAAAAGGTGGATGATATTGCCAAATATGAAGGTTCAGTGAAATGACAGTATCAGATGTTTGAGCCATATAAAAAGGGCATATACGTGTCTTTGCGTAGAACTAGTCATCAAGGCATTCTTGCTCGCCTCCCTCGGGAATGTCACCTTGTTCTCACAGTAGCCACTAATATTTGCTTTGTCTTCCTTTGAACGAACCAGCATTTATAGATCGATATAGAAGAATCCTTGAAACCCACATCATATCAATGTGTAGGGCGGGCTCTGAAAAGCTACACAACAGAGAATTCAGCCATTGGCAACTATTAGTAATGGGGAGCTTATGATTATCATGAGACAAATGACAACCTCCGCATCTATGATCTTATATTTACGTTCCTATACATTGAGAACTAATAGTTCAAGGGTGCCCGCCTCTATGGAGGTCAATAGTTAGATTTTTATAAACATTTATTCTGTGATATTGATGCGGACAGGCCTTTTAAAATGCGAAATCATTCATAGATATATCCATCCAACAGTCTATCCCCAAATAGGGCCTTCGCAATTTCAAAAGATATACCTCAAAGTAGTAAGTCCACCCGCATATTCACATTATTTATAGATATGTATTACATACGTATACATTTGCTCGGAGGATGGCTTATGACATCTGATAATTCGAAAATGCCTTTTAGTGTTTGTTTAGATTAACTGCATACAATAAATCCGTAAGCTGACGAGTCTTTCTCAGGGCACTCATTAGCTAACCTGTATTTATTACGAATTAGAACCCAACTAGGAAGGATTAAACCTCATATAATTTTATGTAGTTAAAATAGTTAATATAATTCCATTGAGAGTCCAGGCACCCTAGTATAGATTAATTTTGGCCACTCTTACAGACCAAGGTGGGAATGTACGACTAGTGTTCCTAGAATAGACCTTACCCTTAAGCAGCAACCGTCATTGCTTCTTTTCCTTGCATTGATATACACGAGTGCATTTTATTTATTTTCCATTCTCTTCGAATTTACATTGAAATCATTTTTAAACCATAAAAAAGGATGAGAATGAAAGGGGCGTCCGCTGTGCCAGACGTTTCGGGTGGCGTTTTAAGGGACAGGTCGCGTGGTGTTGTAAGATGCATTTCTGTGAACAGCTAGATTATATCACTTAAAGATCTTGCCCCCTAATTTCTTTTTGGTGCTGAAAGGTTCTGCTGTATCGGGTGGTTTGGGAAGTACCCTGTGCTTTTTAGCACCCGCCCGAGGGAGAGTGTGACTTCCCTCCTCTGTAAAGTTATCGGCATTGCTGGTTTTCAGAGCAGTGTTTGTGGCTAGATTCGTATGAGACTCACTACGTGGTGCAATACACTCAGATTCTATCATGTCAGGGTCTTTCTCACTATCATCCAAAAAGCTAAGGTTAGAGAAAGCTGCATTTGGCTTCTCCTTTGAAGCTTTCTTTGATGACTTGCCTTTACTTTTCTTCAAGCTTCCATAGCTCGTATCGCTGAGGAGAACTTCCGTATTTTCGTCATGTAGTAGTTCAGTGCTTCGTGAGTAATATTTGTCCTTTTTAGCAGGCCGAGGACTGGGTTTGCCTTCGCTTCCCGAGCTGCCAGATGAACCTCTTCGCCGGGTCCTGTTACTACTACCCTTCCTTGGCGTTGATCTGTTGGGACCCACTCCACCACCTCCTCCCCCTCCAGTACCACCTACTCCTCCACTTTGACCTGGATATCGATCTGTTGAGGCTTGAGTGTGATCGATCTGGTGGTACTCAGATCTAACAGCATCATCGAATGGTCTAGCACCGAAAAGGTCCTCAGTCCCATGGCCTACCACGAAGCCCTCCTGGGGGCTTGTGGACATCATCGGCTGCATGGGAACAGATGCCCTCGGTGGGCTGTGGACAGGGAAGGAGGGACCTGGCGGAAGTTTCCGAGAGCCCACTTGTTGGTTACTGGTAACCCATTGGTCACCCCGTCCTCTGCCCATCTGCTGGTGCACCTCAGAGAAGCTCATTTCGGCGAAGTTGCCGGAGCCGAACAGATCGACTTGTTGGGCAGGAGAGAGAGGAGACGTCGAGTTATTTGTGGAGTTGTGTATGTGTGAATGTGATGCAGGGTTTGGAATGTCACGAGCTACAGCCGCAGCGATTGGTGTAGATGTATTCATCATGGCCGGGTTGTGTACGTCAGGGCTCTGAGAAGGAGACCGCATCTCTATACTACCAGGAGAGACAGGAGCCATAGAGTTAGAGAGGGGAGGGATAACACCTACCCCGCTGCCACTGCGAGGGGGTACAAAGGGGGCACTCCTGAAAGGATCATCTTGGTCCGGCATGACAACAGCTTGGTTCACATACATAGTTGGCGTTCCACTTTTGGGGGGAGATTTCGTTTTGGCAAGTCCTGCCGAACCTGATCGGAATGGTGCTTTGGCAAAGGGATCGTCGGTGTTTGACTTTTGCGGTGGACTAGCCACTTTGGATCTTTTCTTTCGGGAGGCTTTTTTAAGCATGAAAGGAGCACCTGAGAATGGGTCTGGGTTGCTACCCTCGGAATGCGCTGATATGGGTGAGGTGGTCGGAGTGCCCACACCCATTAGAACTGAGCTCCCCCCACTCATTGCACTAGAGCCCCGGGAATGAGCATTTAAAGGTTCTTTAGGAGTCTCTGTATCGGAGAGCTCATCGTCATCTAGCAATGGCTTGCCTCCCTGACCGTGCCCGACAATGCGATCGTGGTGATGATGATGGCTTTGATGTGATTGACTATGAGATTTGGCACTTCCAGTGACTTTACTTATGAGAGATACTCCTCCTGCTCCGGCTCCTGCTCCTGCTCGTCGTTCATTCTCTTCAGATTGGGACTCCCCTTGATCTGAGGTATCTTCTACCGTATTGTAATGGTGGTAATCTGGACTAGGTTTAGCTGAGTATTTTCTACCGTATTCATCATCAAGTTCTTGGTAACCAAAGTCTCTATCAGCCTTTTTTCCGTGATAGTCGTCCAACCGTTCGGCGCCGTCATGGCCCTCTGAGCTCGAGTCAGCCCTGGTTCTTGCTATGGGAGGCAGGTCTGGGGGGAGTGTGTCTGGGGCGCAAGTGTCTGTGTCGTTGTCCTTTTCAAAGTCATCGCTGTCAGCGTCCACAAACTGTTGATACTTGGAGTGCTCCACAGCACGCTTCACCATCCGTGCCGGGGCACCAAATATCTCAGATGAAACAGAGCTCAGTTTGGAGCCATCTCCCTTCGGCTCCTTGGCAGGCTCAGGTTCTGGGTCCTTTTTCCCTCGATCGTCGTCACTATCGGACTCATCTAACTTCTCCCCACTGCTGTGTCGCTCCTTCAATTTGGCATATCCTGCAAGTCAAAAAACAGACCATTACTAAATAAAAAATAAAATGTTCACAATGAATATGCTTGGAGCGTTAAGCGTTGTAAATTGCAATACATATTCGTTGTTGTCCATATAAGAACAGACTCCCATGCAAGGTAAGAATAGGGCTCCGAATATCTTATCATTTTTCCTCTGTGGCTAATTAATTATTTTGGGATATCATTGGAAATAGATAAGTCGGCCGGTACAATAACACCACTTTCTAACAACAGTTTCCTGGTTACAAAATATCACTGTTAAATAAATCCAAACGAAAGCCAAAGCCATAGGGATAGGTACACCAAACTGAGAGGAGATGATAACAAAGACAACTAGATTTTGAAGCTAAAGTTTGTTTAGAGAGAGAGGAAGAACACTTATAACAGTGCGTTTGCTAAGAGGACCAGGACGCCATTGGCTGTAGCAAAGCCATAATCCTGCAACCACATCTTATAGATTAGAGGCACTAAAGTATAGGAACTATAAAGAGCCGTGAAGAGAAGATGAATTTGCCTAACGGCGGGATAGGGGTGGCATGTAGAGAGGTTAGTAGTTGTAGTTGCACTAGTGTTGGAGAAAACACAAGTAGAGACATGGATATGAAGAAGAACACTCACTTGTCACAAAGTGGTGATGTACTCGGCCAAACGCTATTTGTCAGGGGAAATCCCCTGGTAGAACCAGGGCATGCATGCAAGCGGTCAGTGGTATAAACCGACGAGACCAAGCCATTTCTGATCCAGCCGATTATCTTTACCATTAAGAAGTCATAGCAAAGCTTATGTACAGTAACATATCATCCTCGTTTACTATTAAAATATCCCAGCGTTACTCCTCTATGTTTTGGGCAGATGGTGGATAGGTTAGCGAGGCCAAAACAGTTCTGTAGCCAAACACACAACAGATCTGCCGGGATAGGTTTTGGGAAAAGATGGTAAAAACATCTTACGTTTATATGTGTAAAATTAATGTGGGTTCGGTTTCTTGGAGCGAGTTATATGATTTTGTTCTGACCAACTAAGCTTAAGTTGAAATGTGTGCGGTCACTATTTGGAGAGAGCCCTAATCTTATCCCTGCACAGGTCCCAACCTTATCATTTATAGCATGTACAATCTAACTTAAAAAATAAGTTTCGTAGAAATGGAAATATTATACTGAAATTCTACTTAGGCTAATACGGAAAATAGGGATATAAACAAGTGACTACTACGCATACAAAGGAAGAACTGGATATCATATTCAGATATGTACTACCTTTTTGTCAATTTGGAGGCAAATAAAGAATTTAAATAAAATGAACTTAATTTATATGGCATTGATATTCCAATGGTATTATCTATGGTTTGTCATTATTACGAGATCTAACATCTCTAACAAGTTTCTTGTGGATTAATACTAAACATTATGTTCATGTTCTTATCCCAAATACAATCAAGGGCCATCAGATAACCAAGGCAAAACATATATTATGTACCTTTCTAACTTACAACTACATCGTGCGGTATATAAAACAAAATTGTTAAATTTTAATTAGACAAATTTCCACTGTTTATTCATCTCTATAGCTATTTCCAATCAGCATATATATACACTATTAAACCATACATATGAATTGCAGGCTGGTTTTTCTACATAGCATGAATATTTGACCACTGTTAGCTTTCATCCCCCTCTTTTTATATATAAGACTTCCGAACCCAATTCTATTTACAAATACAATGAGGTAACAAATAGCACTCCACGTATGGAACTTGGGTTTCAACAAAACTGAAATATGTGTAATAACATTTACACACAAAGTTTAGCTAAATCAAATGACAAAATAGGCAAAGAAAATGGCATTTTCATATATATGCGTAAGACTTCAAAGTAGCAGCAATGTCTTGATCACAGAATGCTACAAAATAGCATGATACAGATCAACCTGCGATACACTGGTTCAATTTGTATATGGACTAAGCAACTAGGTATAACTACATTTCAGAAACATGACTAAAATCCAGACCAAAATTAATCATGATAGTGTTATAACATTATTCAACTTAAAATAGAACAACGTACGGCCATGATTAAAATAATATGATTCACTTGAAACGCCGTGACTGAGGTAAGTTCACGAATTTGTTTAGACATGGGACTAGTAAAACATCGTGATTCCGGTTGAATTTGACATAAAACGCATAATTACCAGAACTGTTATCTTATATGTCAGGTATTGCCAAGTAAGCCATACATTTGTATTCCTTAGAAACGCGTTCGGTTACTCTAATGTGCATGTATTCCTCCAGAAACCGCAAACGGTGTAGTAATTATTTACAAATATTATATCATGGAATGCTTCCAAATGCAATGAAATCTATATACATAGATACATAACTATTTCCCCGTCGAATTCACGGCCGCAAACAAAGTGAAAATGAAAATATCTCTCAATATATTAAGTCCACATTCTATCAGCATCCCAAGCCATCTGGACCACTTCCTCACACTCCGGTTTATATTCATTAGCAAAATTGCGTAATTCGATATTAAAACTTTAAGTGCGTTATACCTTAAAACTTAAACCTGGCATATATTAAACAGGTAAATATAGGGCAACTTAGGCTAAACATTTCAGATTATTTGTTTCGAAAGTAATAATCAACAAAATAATCATGTTTTATCACTAATTAATTTGGGATAAAGCGAACGGTATGTGAAGAGGTTCCCCTTATGTTAATGGCCTTCTATTTTCAAAGCGTCTACAGAATTTTAGTGCTTAATACCAGTTACCGACTATAAACACATATGTGGTACTATCAACGTTCACTAGCATTTGGTTGAATTACCCTTCTTTCTTTGGTACCTAAATTTACAGTTCAATTATCGTTAACAAACTTTCCTGACATTTTGACAAGTATAAACCTAAAATGGTATGTGAATATATATTTTTCTTTCAAAGCGAGTTTTCTAAGTGAATTCATACGCAGACAAACAAGAATTGCAATGATAACCCTCTCAACAACATAAAAACTTACGGTGCACTTCTATACCACATCATAACCTTTTCTATGCAAATCATTCTGGTTTCATACTTAATATCCTGGAGCAATCATATATATCAGAAGAAACTAAAGGTTTGATTGTAGAGAAATATTCGACCGAAGACAGCGATGGTTAAATCTTTGCCGCACAGATAAAACTCCTAAGTTATCCCTCCGTTACAGTCATACATTATGTTTAAGATTGACAGTGAAAAGCGTGTGGCAGGATGACAACTATATTTCACACGCGAATTATTTATGATTAAGACCCTGCACCAACGAGTGAAAAATTTGGATTGCCATTCAATCAATTCGAAGATATACTATAGCAACATCTTAAATATAATTATTAAAAGGTGGTAATCAAACGCAAGCCTAGCATTTTATTAGCTGGCAGTTCACGTATCGCTAACACTTACTTACAGGAACTGTACTGTATACACTAATGATTTGTCATTAAACAAAGGAATATCTTATCACACAATAAAAGCCAGGTCGTATTGGTCAAATCCTAGGATCAGTTCTGTGGTCTGGAACTTAACAAGTGAATCCTTGAAAAAACATCTACTTCTGTTCCTAAGGTCTCGTGTAACATTCTTCTTGTGTGTTTGTTCATTTCCTTATCTTGGGTAGGTCCAACTCGACAAATGCACGCCCTCGTTGGGATTTATTTGATTTTATATCTCTCTTCATACCACACCATAATTAGCACCGTCAAGAAAGGATACTAACCTATCTCTAAAGTGCCCCAAAAACTAAAAATCAAACACGCAAAATGAGCTAAAATACCATAACTCCTATGGTATCATCAATAAAATTTCCTACACGTTCTAATATCAATTGAAAATCAATAACTTTCTCCGTTTTCTTCTACTGTGGCCACCATAGATTGACAAGAACTAACGGCTCGGTACATAAGGTCATCTAAAAGTCATGTTCATTTGGTTGAGGAGTATCATACCTCTTCCCCCGCTTGATGTTACGTCGGACACGGCCCGCCGGTGTGAACTTGTCTTGCCCTGCGCGTTACCCTTCCCCTTACCTGTGAGAGACAAGGCAGAGGCATGCTTCAGGCTCGACCGCCACCACATTTTCATTCTTACCAGTACATTTGTAGGGTTGTCAGTCAGGAGAGGAACAATACATTTTTACACAACGGAGAAAATCCACTAGTGAGTCTCCCGTTTTTTAATTTGTTTTTTAATTTGTTATCACTCCAAATGGTTCGGCGGAAGGATTTGGGATAAGAAAACCATAGCCTAAATCAATACCAAACAGAAATTCGATTTTAAGGGATTAAGGATATACATCTTTTTCCAGAACGGATAAAAAAATCTTATAATGAAGTTAGTCTTGGAGATTTTCTTTCACACGTGGGACTCAAATAGATAAATGTCTTACACGTCTAACTTAGTACTGACAACCCTGGAGAGTCTTAATTGGACGGAAGCAGTTCAGATTTTCGTCAGCACAAGAGTAATTAGGGCAAGGTTGCATTAGGAAGGAGCAAAGAAAACTGACAGAGCTCATGCAATTTCCAAGTCATTACAGCATTTCTATATTCTCAATATATCTACACAAATCCTGAGAATTAGTTATTGAAATTTGATTCTCCTTATATGCACGGCCATAGCAATTGGTGTAATTTGAACATAGCGCCTTTTACGGAGCTATTAAAATTGGAACGACATAAAGCCAAGAGTTCATGCATTAAATCAAAATTTACTACGAGTTGATTTAAAGAAATATTGATAATGATACTCCGATATTTGCAGCCCTTTTATGGAATTAAATGTGACACCTGAACAAAATCTTATTTCAATGCAAAGAAACGGTCAGCCTTCTGCAACCTATTTTTGAAGTTGCGATGTAAAACTTACTTGGTGGATTGAAGGGTGCAGAGCCAAAGGGATCAGAAGCGATCGACATTACAAGATCCTCCCGACTTTTCACATTAGAAATACCTGAAATATTTAAGACAAACTATCTGGACTGGACGAATTGAGGCACAATGCAGGAAAGCATAAGTTAAAATGGTAAATAGAGCTTAGGGAGTGGCCGTTGGGAATGCTTAATAATGAATGCGCTACATTATATCAAATATATTACTTATTCACATCTATTTCTTTTTACAAAAAGCCTTATCACCTAACATGCAATATTAAAAATGTTGGTGGTTGTCAACGCAATACATTGTCTTCTGTTGTCTTCCCAACTGCTATTTAGTCGATGATAAGGAAAGATATTATTCGTGTTAGGGAAGGTATGATACACATTTAAGAATTTTGATAACTTCCTCAACCAGATTATGTAGACATGCACCTGAAGTGTCATAGGCACTCATTAAACCATGACCTTCATCTAACATGAATTTGTTTAAAAGTCTTTATTTATCAGACGACACTCCTTTACAGTCAAGTTTACAGCCAGTTAGCAATAAGAACAATAGGCATACTGCTATTGGATCCCCGTCGTATTTTATCAAACTCGTGACCGATGATCATGTCTTCTGTTAGCCCACCGAAGTCATCACCAAATGGATTCCAACTAGACATGTCGCTTGATACGTCAGCAGATTGTGGCCGCGTGGGGGTCCTAAAAATAAGTACAGTAGATACGATTATTGCCGTTGTATGAATTACAAAATAAATAAATGTTCTGTCAATATTAGTTTGAAGTTTTATTTCGAGAATAGAATTGAAGTGCAGTATGATTAATTTAAATGGTAAAACATAAGTAAACCAATAAGCGACGACGCCAGTATGCATTATGATGTATGTAATAAATATCTGATTGAAAAATCCAATACAATTCTTCCATTCAAAAATATAGATAACCAGGATCAATTAATCATGATTATGGTATATTTATTTTAATCCACAATCGTTTATTAGACGCCGTAGCTTTAAGACAATAAACTCAGAATCCCATTGACACAACAGATTGAACTTTATGTACATTAAATTCATATATTTCCACATGGGGAAACATAAATGGACAACTATAAACCACAATAACATAACGAAAAGCAACGCTTGAGAAGCAATGGTGGAAGGAGGAATATATAGTGTTTACTATACATTGCTTACGAGGAGAAACACTATTCTCTTCAATCTCTACCAGTATGCCCTCAGTGACTGATCTAGTGGAAAAGGCCATATTAGAAGCCTATCATTATGGAAATGCTGATGTTGAAATAAATCATGGAATAAAATGGTTCAGTAAACCCACATGGACCCTTCGTCGCAATAAGCAGGGAAGCAATAACTACTGGAATTTTTCAAATACATGTGCATCAAATAGCGCCGATCATTATGATATCGAGCAAAATGTTGACAAGAGTACTTCGGATAAACTCCTTTTAGAATTGCTGGACTTTTATAATGAAACACTATACGTAGAATAATCTATGGACGGTTAGGCAGTAGATTAAATTAGCACGATTGTCATAATTATGTGATAATAAGATAGCCTGGATAAGCGTGGAAAATATACTAGAGGGTTTCTAAGAACTATTTAAAGTGTTTCTTGTTCACTCACACCAGTGCATGTAGTTGGATTAGTGATGACACACTGAAAATCCTATAGCGCACATTAAAAGCTCCTGTGCCATGAGAAGCCCAAGCAACATAACTGCATCTAGAGTTATTGTTTAAGTCTTACCTGGTCGGGGAGCAGGAGGGGGTAGTGGAGGCTGATTTAACTTTGGAGAGATCGCCAGGTGGCGGTAGAAGGCTTGTTTCCGGTTGATATTTTCTGTTAGCCACATAAAAGGTTTATCTTTGTCAGTTTGTCGATTATTTACTAGAACTCAAAGAAAAAGGAAAAATAACTGCTGAAGCCCTTAGCCGGATTTAACTTCGCAGCTTTCTTTTAGATTCCCTCAACTCAATGGGCGATACATGATCGCCAAAGTGGCAAAAAAATCAGTCATGAAAATCTAATCGTTAAAAAGCGATATCCTGTTAACAAAGGCGCCTTTTAAAAACATTGCCACTAGAAATAATTGATGTAAACATCACAAGGCATAAATAATACACAAGACAATGAAGTTAAAACATACACACCAACCGTGACTATATTGAATAATATCCCGACAATTGGGGAAATTAATGACTGCATGGCCAAATTAAAATGATTGGTATATTTTTTTGATGACCATGATTGGTATATTGAAAGATATTGTCCATTCGTGGGTAGTGAGGAAAATTATGTGCAGAATATATAGTAATCATAGATTTTTTCCTATATGTTTCATGCTGCTTCGTTATAAATTTGATGTATTATTGGGTGCCAATTATATAGAGAGCATTATAAACATGTCATGTATGAATACTTGATTAAGGAATCAGTATGTAGAACACTATTATTGGCCACACATTCAGTAAGTGGGATAAATTATTCTTGGAGAAGTATAAGTAGTAACCACCGATGGCTTGTGTCGTGTGCAGACAAATTTTATTTGAGGGAATTGGAAGAACATGAAACATGACTTAGGAAGGGGAATGGGAAGGGGGAAGAAGAGGAGGGGGAGGAGGTGGAGGAGGAAGAAAGGGAAGAGGAGTTGGGGAGGAAAAGGAGGAAGAGGAGGAGGAGAGACAGTACCTGAATGCACTGGGGTGTCGCTCGCCGAGAGCCGCTGTGTCGCTGGCCATGCGCCGGTGTGTGCGCGTGTAAGAAGGTAGTGGATGAGCGGCAATGACGGCTTCACGCTCAGCCTGCCAAACACATAACAGACAAAACAGACTGAGAAAACAATAGCACGAAACGTAAGTATCTGCCACCAGATACCACTTCATGATCAACGTGCAGAAACAAGAAGAAAGCAGCTGTCTGCCACAAAATTTGAGACAAATCTAAATTTAGAATATCTTGAAAGAGGATTGCTCTACCATGACATAACTGTCAATGAATTACTTCATAGTTTTTCTTGAAGATTACTAAATTGGTTGCCGATAAACAGTACGGATTTCATTGGGTTTAAAGCGTCATACTAAAATCAGGATATGTAGAATTGAGACTAACATAGGTAGTAAGTATTTCTGACGTGGCAAATATGATACGATCCATATACGCCATCCAAAAATCCCCCAAGACGAAGACGTGACTGGACAATTTCAATGTGTACACACGAAAGACAACCCACGTTTAAAAAATGTTTACGGTATCTGATATGGATCGTCTATTATGTTTCGGTTATAAAATTCAGTTTGTTTGTCGTAGCAATGATCTTTGAACTTGTTAACAAGAAAAAAATTGTTTATAGAATGTAAAATTGTGATGAGCAAAGATGCGTGCTTTGGAAAAGTTCAATGAAAACGATTTCTGGCCAACCCGACCGAGTATACATCGACTAGGAAACGTGCTCATATTACTACTGTAATTTTGATGTATGATTTCTCAATATCAATGAGAGATATACATGTGATTCATGTGGGTTTCTGGACAACATAATTGTCAATGGTTATTTTGTGGTAAACACCGTGCTTCGACAGCTATCAAGGTGATGAATTTAATATGTATATGTTTGTATTTATGAACATTTATGCCCATTTTACTAGAGGATATTAATGAGTAATTTAATTTGTAAGTAATGGTAGATGTTATAACAAATTCGATAGGGATTTTTCCTAACTAACCGAATCGGTTCATATTTTGGAATTTTTAGAGACTTACCATGGAAGTTGAATTAAAATTTAGATTTTTATGAGCAACACATAGGGTTGCGGGAGTAAATAGAGTCACGCACCCTTATGGGTTGCGAGTAAAAATTTCCCATGTGATAAAAACAATGCGAAATTGCTCGTTCAGATAGTTTCAGGTTGAAGTGTACGGTCATAGCTATCTCCCAAGACTTTCGGCATCATTCACGCAAATTTCCACAAAATAAACATGATTCATTACGAGTGATTATTCACGCCTTTGGTTGATTTTCAACATAGATAAAAGAGGGCTAAATCGATAGGCATTAGAGGTATTCACCAAGACAGAATATAATCCACAAGGCAGTGAGATAAATCAGTTCATACCGGTTGAGGACGAGGAGCCGAAGGAACAGCAGGGACTTTAAAGACACCATCAGAAGGTGAATGCTGGGAGAGAGGACTAGCTGAGGCGGATGCTGAACTGAAGGGGTCGGGGTAACCAGTGGCCGGGAAAAGCTGTTGTTCTAATGGGTGTGGGACACGCTGAGGCTGTTGCGGTTGTTGCGGCGGTGGTGCTTGTTGTTGAGCAACTTGTCCGGGCTGGTATAGATTGGTCTGTTGTTGCTGTGATAAGAGCTGAGCGTGCGTGAAGTGAGACTGC
The DNA here is from genome assembly GCA_942159475.1 of Sthenelais limicola. Taxonomy (NCBI): domain Eukaryota; kingdom Metazoa; phylum Annelida; class Polychaeta; order Phyllodocida; family Sigalionidae; genus Sthenelais; species Sthenelais limicola. Next base: position 61,370,144 of record OW804095.1, on the reverse strand, counting down.
ATCAAGTCGGGCTGAGTTGGCTGAGGAGCGGCAGGAGCAGGAGCAGGAGCAGGAGCAGGAGCAGGAACAGGAGCAGGAACAGGAGCCGAAGCCGAAGGAGAAGGTTGGAATAGCGGCTGGTTGGTGGAGAACTGATGCTGTTGTTGTGGTTGCTGCTTAAATTGTTGTTGTGGTGGAGAAGGGACAGGCTGTTGTTGCTGCTGAAGTTGTTGTGCTGTGGTGAATTGTGGCGGTAAGCCTTGAGGAGTCGTAGGGTGTACCTTAATCGGTTGTTGGCTTGGCTGGGCTGGACTGACTTGAGGGAAAGACTGTTGTATCTGTTGAACATCTAATTCAAGTAAAATGGAGAAATGGTTGCTTAAAAGATTTTTTTTACCCGAACGTCATTAAGAACTGATTAGGGCTGGTGGGCGTGAGCGTTTTGGTGTACCTCTTTTAGAACTTTAGATTCGTGTCCATATATTCCCAAGTTTGCTTTCAGATCAGGCTTATAATCAAATAAAACTTATATCCAAGACAGAATTCATGGCCTTACTATGGGACAAAGCTCTTGGATCTTGTCTCAAAGGAATTACAAAGTAAAATGTATAATGCCCATGTTAGCAACGAGTCACCAGTAACAACAACAATCACTATTTCTAGGTGATATTATAATTTAGTTAGCCATATAAGTCGATGTACTGTGTCCCCCCAATAGTGGATCCAATCAAACAACTTTTACTACCAGACGAAATTATCTGGGATTCTCCGTCATGTACTCCCTGATCCGATATAGTTATTCCGCTAATACGTCTTCCACTTTTAATTCCGCTAATATTAAGCTTCAAACGCCCCAGCCACGCTTATATACAGGAAAGTACTATACTAGTTGTTTGTACCTTGGGTGCCACCGACCGGGGTGACTGGGTTGGAAGGCGTGTGCCTTTTTCTTTGTGCTGGTTGAATAGGGAGGCCGAATGACGTTCCTGGCGGCACTGCCGATGACTTGGGGCGTTCCCTGGGCGCCACTGACGTCCTTTCTATCTGCGGTCCGGCGTGAGAGCGACTGTTGGGAGTAGACATTAAAGTAATTGGAGTAAGATATGTATGTTTACACCAATGTCAAGAAATAAATATCCCTCGAGATTACATAAGATTTGTTTCCAGATAAAATCAATTCTAAGAGAAGAAATTAATTCATGATAAACCAAACAAAGGAAAATAGGAATATATAGATATGGCCTTACATACCTATGAAGGCGTTAATTAAAAGAAAGGTGAGTGCATGAGTACTAAAGCAGGAGCAGAAAGAAAACAACTACAAAACAGATAAGTGCGGTCTCTTCTTTCTTCGGGACAGAGAGGTAACTAAAATTCAAGGAATGGTGTGGTAATTTGAGGCGTACCTCTGAAGCAGCCTTGTTCAACAAATGGTAACAAACTTAGTAGTATTCGCGGTAAAGATAAGGAGGCAACATAATATACTAAATTCATGTAGTGCTTCATCCAAATAATAGCAGAAATAAAATGTGTGAATTACATCCGACACCCCGTTTAGTGTTATCAGAAATTCCACCATATGTTTTAAAGCAAAATAGTTCGAAGTAGAGACGGGAAAATCATAGAGAAATGGAAAGACTTTTTATATCTTATAGCACGAAACATCAGGAGATAAAGAGGGACATTGGAAAAAGATTGAAATAGAACATATGGTGGATTATTCTCAATAAAAGAACACATATTAATCTAAGGCATATTAACGGCTATGTCACCTATTCCATCGATAACCTTACCGTAAGATATTCTTGTTGACAACTGGCTGCCTATAAATTCAACACAACACAATCGACTAATGTCTTATTTCAAAGGATAAACAACTGATTCAAATAATAAATGATAGTTAAATGGTCAATGGGAATCTGGGAAAGAAAACATATTGGGCAGAAATAAATACCTTTTAATATCAATCACAGCGGAATCATACCGACTTTAGGGAAATAAATACAAACAAGACCTAAAAAGAAAAGTCTAGTTAACGTGAAAATGCGTATATCTCAGGAGGCGGAGCGAGTTTACTAGCCTAGCAGATTCTAGTGTCATCTTTTGACTGATTCATCAATCTAAAATATTCACACCACCTTCCCGCTATATAGCTGCTCACAGCAATTTCCTGATAGATTAAAGATTGGATTAAAAATCTATCACGCCACTGGCACTCCCTGAATGATTCACACTTCAGGATATCATGGCAATATTTGACCAAACTAGGGGGCCGAGAGTAAACCGAGGAGCACTGCTATCCCGTAACTGTGCTCAACAAACGAACATGTTCAACACTATATCCTTCAACTCGCCTTTTGTACTTCACACATATACCCCATAAACACATTAACACTCTCCCCGCCACAATAAATAGATTACAGTAGACGCGGAATGAATTATGATGTCAAACATACAGGAACACCAGCTTTTCCACTAAATTGTGTCCCGGCTCCCAATATTAAACAAAGAAACCGAATAATTATTTTCCCCCATTTAAACGAGGATGCAATTATAACATAAATGAACGACTTGGTTCCTAACGCCACAATTCCTAAATATAATTTGACAAGATGGGGAGAACATGATGTTAAGTATTTGACTTGTTATTTAAGATTCCCACAGAAACCTAAATCAAACTCTTTTTCTTGGCCCTTCTTTCCCTATCCGAATGAAAGTCATCAAGATACACCATTAATTTCGCCCTCTGGGCCCTAGGCCCTATAGGCAGTACAGAACCGCTCAGCCCTAGCCCAATTTAGGTCAACTCCTCCAGGCTTATTTACAAAGGTAAGATTCAGGGCGACCATTCTCTGACATAATAAAGAGGAATAGCGTAGATTTTACTATGCTTCTGTGAACTGAGCAGCTTACCTGATAGTTGAGCTGTTGGTTGTGCGGACCTGCCGCGACTCAGACTCTGTCAGGGGCATCGTTAATGTACTGATATCAGGTACAGAAACAATCTGTAAGTAGAAAAAAACATATTCATACATTCAAGTAAACACTTATAATTTATTCAATTAAGCTTTTGATGAGAGCTCAACACACAATTGAAAGGTGATACAAAATAATGAATTATTTTGAGACTACCGTAAAACATTATTAGAAGCCGCACCCCTCTTGGATTTCTGTCCATATTGATTTACGCGAAAACTCTAATAGAAGCCACAGGTGAACTTTTCAAAATTCCAGGTTTTTTTAAGGTTTCCCCCGCCGAAGGCAGTACGAGCGCCTTCGGCGCTCGTACTTGGAAATCTTATATAGGTTCCAGTTTTTCCAGCCTGCTGTAGAAACGTCCTCGACATGTCCATAAATAGAATCACAACACAAACACAATTCTGTCTATTGCCACCTGAATTTCCGACACACTCGTGTACACATCGTGGGGATTCTACGCTTCAGAAAAATAATAAAAAACGCTATTTTTATTTCGAAATACATGGCCAAGATGTTGAAATTAAGAAAAAGCCTGCTTTTCTACCCCTAGTTTTATCAACACGAATTTGATTAAGAAAGATATGAGGAAAACTTTAGGCCTATCCTTTTGTCAACACCCGATATGCCGGCCATGACGCAATATTGTACCGGTCGTTGTGATGTCTTCTAATTTACACTACGTTAGTAACGCGCGTTGTACTTGACAACGCTTTTCCCACGCGCGTGTGTTGGGGTTGAAGGTTCAATAGTAGAATTGGTCGGGGGAAACCGTTTTCTCCTTGGTCAAAACCCAAATTTCTAGTTTAAATACGGTTCTAACCATTAATGCTATCAAAATTTCGGGAGAATTTCAGCAGTTCGAAAATACATCAGATGGTAGACTAAAATATATTTGAAGAAAAAATGTACGATGTTTTCAGTACGACAAGGTGTGCCTTTGAGGTGTTGCCTTCAAAGATCCGCGTTTTAAGCATCTCGATCGGCTACTACCAAAACCTCCAATGGAGGCCGCCCCCTCGTTTTTTTGGCTTTGTCTAAGTATTTTGACTAATCAAATGCTTACATTGAGGTCTGGAACTGGATTCTCCCTACAGGCGATACGGAAGGCTATGGCAGACACTTGATAAATATCAGGTCGCTTGTCAGGGTCGACTTCCAACATGTAACCTGAAATTAGGACGGCTGGAGTTGAGGACAGATTCAGGATACTTACAACACAGTGTCAATCATGACATATTCGTTTAAATATTAAGAGTATTTATTTCGATTCCGTCCTTAAAAATCATTAAAAAGTATGACAAATGTCAAAGCTTTTTGAATATACTTGAATATATTTCTCATTATAACATCGATTTGCAAGTTTTAACTCAGAAATACAGTAGGGACTGCGTCCTATTACAAAAAAGATCTACAATGATTTTTGTAAATAGGGGTGACTTACGTATAAGAGCTAGGAGTGGTCGTGAATACTTGGTGGAATCTGGTATACTGAAATTTCCACTTTGAATTGCTAGCGTGCTCTCACCAAACGGTAAGGTAAAGAAGCACAGTTTATAGAGTAAACACCCCAAGGCCTGAAATGTAAATATACAAAAAATGCATCAAATACAAGGAGAGGGATATGGACAGATTAAAAACCCTAGTACATCTTTTGACTCCTTTTAAACAGGGAAGTACACACCAAGGTATGGACACTTCTCTATTCAGAGTAAATAAGTATCGTTGCTGTAGCCACGCGACACGAATGATGAGCATACGGAAATTCAGTCAAAAGGACATGTACGTTCTTAGGAGTAACTGATACATAGAAAACAGCCGAGAGTTTACAGCTAAAGATTTAAATGCATAACTTTCTCTGCAAGGGACGTAGGATTTCTAAAAACATGTTACAAGACAGATAGCGTTTAACTTACCCATATATCAGCTTTCACGGTAATAGTTTTCCCACCATATAGATCCACCATCTCAGGCGCTCGATATGAAACAGTTGTGTACCTGCGTTGGAAACAAATGATTGTATTTTCGACTGAGCACACTAAGACTGACAAATGTGTGATTTATTTCAACTTGTTACAATTTTAGGTAACTTCCATTTATGAATAACCTTTTATAACTGTTACTTTGTGTTTCCTATAACATAAAGAAACCAGATGGCCAATGACCCCCTAATTTCTAAAGTAGGTCAAAATAATGTATATCCAGTTTATTTATTTAACAATGACCCCCTACTTTCTAAAGTAAGTAAACAAATATATACATGTATATCTAGTCTAGGAATCCACGTACTTTTTAAGTTCCTCTTCGACCTGTTGCACGCCATCTCGTTGTGGGTTTAAGCATTTGGCCGTTGCACTTCCGAAATCGCATAGCACGTAGTTACCATTGTCTTCCATAAGAATATTTTCCACCTGGATGATGAACAACCGATGAGTAAATTATAATCTCACAGGGATTCGGGAACCAGTACCAACCACTAAGGGTGATACGCCGCAAACAGTTTATCAGCCTGATGGTCTGTATTAAACTAGATAACTGGTGTAGTGTGTGACTCCATCACATGGACAAAATGAACCAGTAAGTGAAATATATCGGTTTCAATTATAACGTGGTAAATGCCATAGGCAGTAGGTTGAGAGGCCACTGTCGTCGTCGATCGCATTAATTATTGTAAAAAATGATAATGGATAATTATAAGATTACAGTTACATAATAATATGTACGGTATGCATAATAAATTAGCCATGTAAATAATCTCAGATTTGGGGTCCCCAGATCTTGGGTTTATTTACTAACGGCAGGGTCCATATCCCCTCACCCTACACTACTCTAATTCAAATTGCCTAGTCAAATCCAAAGAGTAGAAACATGGCTTAATTTAAAAAATTAAGGTAAGATTTAAGGTAAATTTTCAACTTCGTATAGCATGGCTACTGGTGACATTTGTTGACGAAATGGAAATATTCCTTTCACTGAAATCACTTCAGTATGAAAGTCCCACCATGTGTTTTACATTGAAATAGGAGCTAGGTACAAAAGGGACGAATTCGTGAATTATAAATAAGGGCATCAGGAAAATGGAATTGGTTTATCGCATTATCATTTAATCTTACAACATACAAAGCGAGAGCGGGCTGTTAGTTTTCAATTGAGATTTTTTTTTAACAATAAATGATGACCGGGATTACTGGCAATGACCGACCCTTTCAGATAAATTAACTGAACCCATGGGATAATGGTCAAATGGATTGTGTCAGGCATTTAGATATGAACAAATCTAGGTTTTCAGCATCCTATACAATGTACCTACCTTTAAATCTCGGTGAATAATGGGCGTTTGGCAGTGGTGTAACCGGGACACCGCCTCACAAGTATCACAGAATATTCTAAGCACCTCGGACTCCGTGAATCCCACAGTTATCCTCTCGTTCATCTGATTTATTACTTGGCCTGAAATTAGACAGCAAGGAAACTTGAAACAAAAGTTACGAAGACAATGACTATGATTGTTGTTGAGGTCTAATGGTGGAAATGAGGTCAAATAGGACGGACCAATTTTAGTTCAAAACCTCGTACTAAAGTCGTCCATGAATTGGAGTCAACTAGTACCCGAATGATGTCTATAAAATGCCAACTTCATTATTTTAAAAAAAATCATTTTTATTCAGGGTATGAGCTTACATACATCAATGTTAGCAATATCTAGTTTACAAAACAGCTCTCCAGGTCACCATTACAGTGGTCTTCAACGAGGTACCATCATTACCTATTTAATCAGCTTTATTACTCATACCAATGAAATGGAAAGCATAACCTGGCATACTACTAAATTTCCCGAACAGGTTCCTGCAGTATGATGCAAATGTAAAACTGTCAATGGCGGTATCAAAAAATGTTCTGATCTTATAAACACTCACAATAAAATCAGCTGAGCAGTGTCTTATCTTTGACACACTGTCCCTATATATATTTCTTCTCCATCTGTCACGAAGTGATCCAGGTATGCCAGTCTCACCTCCCCGACCTAACACTCAGTAAACATAGAGGATTCACGTTCAATTTCGGTCCAATTTCACTGGACGCAGGACGCCCTAATCCCCTCCGCCACTCACACTAGTATTTATGGATGGGGCAAGTACAACATCACTGATCCTCACCCCTTCTATACGTATATGGATGGACACAATACAGTGCTGCGCCAGAAATTTCCATGCATGCAAAATACTGGTCTCAAAGACCATATGTACAGGGATTTGCCAATTTTGACCTCTTCTTTTACACCACTAGGTGTTCACTACAGTATGGAAATATTTTTTTTATAAGTTTCAATTTATATTAGGCATAATTAATGAATTTGGATTAATAATGACAGTAACATGTGTAAATGGCCCCACTAACTCGCGCATTAGTGTCTTTTCTTTTTTAAGGCAATACATTGTACATGTTCCCTTAACATGATGTACACATCAATAGTGATCCGGGGATCACGGTCAACTAGCCTGCAGCTGCTGGAACTCACAGCCTATACCTCTTTCTCCGTCCTCCTGACTCTCTTTCTCTCTCTCTCTGCATTGCATAAGCTACAAATACCCGAGAGGTTAACGCCAGGCAATGAATAAATCATGCTCATAAACACGTCCCCCTGAACCCAGTCAGTCTCTACATGCAGGGATCAGCAAGGCCCTTACTTAAGGTCCTCATTAAAATGATTTCACGCGCGTGATTATGTCAGCCGAACCACTTAAAGAGAAAGCTGGCAGTAGTAGACAGCTTCTGCCTCAGAGACAGCGTAATCGCAAATATACATGTACACTTATAGTGATATAAATGGTTTAGATTATGTCAGATTGCGATGCTCTTTGATATAATTATGGTTTTAGTCGTCTATTCATAACTGGTCCATGCCTTCTCTCCCCTTTTACTAAGTTTTAGTCTAAGAGGTAAGGATAGCAGGTGTGTAACACGATGGACACGGCATGGTACAAGCTGGCCAGTGCTATGTGAACAGCCTCGGTCCACTCAGCTACCACCCATGGGACACGAACTGAGAGAGCTGTCATCAATACAGTTAATTCAAGTGAGTATAGAGAGTGGTCAATACATATCTGGACAAGACTTGAGAGATCGATTGTGGCACAGGCACTGGAACTGGCCATAGGGTTATCACAAGTCCTCTCCCAGCAAATGTAGCCAAGATAGAAGGAAGAGGCATCTCTCCTACCTCCACACTATACATATGGATACATCGCATTAGACTAGTATTTTCACGATCAATATTGGGAGGTTGGAGGCGTGCTTGAGGTGGATGCCTGATGGGGTCAGTGCATCGTCCAAGTGCATCATAAACCATTTAAGCGATGAGACAAATCTTATGTGGTTGGCAGGCCCATTGCTTCACGAGTACGATTGGAACAGAATCGAAAATAAATATACACCGAGAACCTCTTAATTATATACGCAAAACAAAAGGGCCTGGAGGGAGAAGGAAAGAATGGAGGGGGTCACGAATACACTCAACATATTACCAGTAGTATCAAATATGCTTCAGGGTCAGCATATTCCAATCAGCAAATATATAGACCCTTATGTCAAGTGACCGGTCCCCCCAGGCACCTCTTTAAATAGGTAAAGGTTAGTCTAGTAAAAATATAGCATTTTTCTTAAACATTGTTTTGCCAGGAATAAGTCAGCTCCTATAGCTGGTCTTGCCCCTGCGCCTGGGGGCCTAGGGCAGAGTTGAGATTGTAGCCACGTGATCAGGATTCGAACCCACACCACGCCCCTGGGTCCAAGGCCAGCACTTTAGACCGCTCAGCCACCCCATGAATATACACGTCATATATAATGGCACATACATATCTTCTGCAGGCGGAAGGCCTCGAGATAAAGAGGAAGTGATAAAAAATGAGACATCAGTTGTGAGAATGAAATTAAGACTAAAAAATGGAAATGAATAACATTGCAGCATCCGCTGTCTTGGCTTTCAACGAAACAAAACAACGGTCCCGGTTTGTAATATCACATCTATAGTTTCATTTTCATATTGACACTCTCTGACTAGTGGAAGGACAGAACAATAAGTCGAGATGTCTGCTAAATAGCTGGCAATGTAAATGGACACTGTCACTCAGACTCTTTTGTCTCCACTGGTTCCAAATTCGTATTTTCCTAAGTTTGTAGCTGATACCTGCCTAGAATCCCGGAATACCACAAGTAACAGTTGAAAAGCCTTGGATTTTCGCCACATGGGCAAAAAATTGCTCGAAGAAGGGAAGTGGCGCCCCCTGACAGTAGACGGAAGAACTAACGGACAAGGGGTAGGTGTGAAGGTTTAACTAAGTGGTAAACGGCGTCATGATTACCTTTAATATGATCAACATTTCGCTAAAATTTGGTTCAACATGCACCTCAAACATAACAGTAAACAAAATCTGAGCAGGACCCTAGACAATGTAGATGAAAAAATTTTTTTTTTCCCATCCTAATGGGATTTTAATGACATTTGCGGTTTGGAGCATTTGAATGACATTTTGCGGTTGGGAGCAAGACCCTACCTAGACAATGTAGATGGAAAAAAAAATTTAAAATTTTTTCCCCGTCCTAATGGGATTTTAATGACATTTGCGGTTTGGAGCATTTAAATGGCATTTTGCGGTTCTGAGCAAGACCCTAGACAATGTAGATGAAAAAAAAAATTTGGCAGAATTTACTTAATATGTACAGCTGCCAATTGTACATTTTCAGAAAATCTGACCCATATAGAGGATGACCAGGATTAAAGTTTGAAACTTAAGTTAAAAGAAGTAATTTGGCTTCTAAGCATGCTAGAATGATGGGACAAAGACCAAAAGTATTCTTATGTTAAGGAGAATATATTTACACATGAATTGCAATAATATGTCACACAATTAGAAAAATTGATGCCGGCACTCTAGCTCTGTTATGGTGCCTGTCAACTGTCTGTCTGGCTGTTATCACTTAATTAGGTGAGGGCGGTCAAGCAGGCCGCCCAGGTGAGGGGAAAAGGCAGGGATTATCAGGATTATCAACATTCCATCTGAGATTGAGATATATAGTAGATGAAAGGAAAGTGCGCATTTTGGAAACAAGATTTTGAATTTTGAAAATGAAAAAATTAATTTAAATTTCCGAAAATTAGACCAAAAGGTGGCGCTTTGGTTATATTTACTGCATGGAAATTTATAGGATTATAGGACAAATCATGCGGCTATAAATAGGGGGGTCTCTTATCTACAGGAATGTCAATTAGTAACCCGATCTGCCGACGATTTTTGTCAGTATACTACACTAATTCTAATAAAGCTCTCAGAACTTCGTTCTTCGAGCTTAATAATACAATTTATGTTTATAATGCAGTAGCATTACTTAAATATTTGTAATTCAATATGCTAATAGAATAAAAAGCTAACGTACCTCTACAAAGTTGAGTGAGTAGCAGCACCTCATAGACACCATTGCCGGTCAACGTTATGCTTGAATCCACGTATTTCATTATGTTTTTGTGACCAGAGAGTTTACTCTAGAATTGAAAAGAATATACAACTTAGTTGGACATGAATCCAGTGGAACGATGGATGGATGCCATCATGGACGGACGGACGGGCGGTCGAACGAGCGGATAGGTGGATGTATTACATAAATGAATGAACGGACGAAACAAGGGAAGGTGGGTGGTGGAAGAAAAATGGATGGACGAAACACCGATAGGTTAGAATTTATTTCAAGGAATTAATAATATGTTATTAATGGACAATGAATGAGCACAGAAAGGATTCATGATAGTCCTTGGCAATTAGAACGGAGCTAGAAATTAGAGGAATCAGAGAGGAACAGAAGACGCTCACGTAATGCCTTGGGGGTGTTAAGCCGGCATGAATAACGAATAACTTCCACACCGACTTCACAGGCAGTGGGAGGGGAGGACTATACAGGGGCAGAGGGGGCTGGGGTGGATAACTTCTCTGTTTCGGCATTTTGGAGAGGGCTCCTAGGGAATATTAAATGTCTAGATGCAGAAAATGTGTATTCAATAGTTTACTCGTCTGGCATATTATTTCGAGAAAATATAAGTTTCTCAGTAGGCTATATTCAATAGGGTGCTTTCATTGTCCTTTTTAAAAAAATCTGTTACTTACTGTTACATTTTCCACAGTCTTACAGCTACTTACCACTACCCTTCCAAAATACCAGATACATTAAAACATGTTCGGGGAAGATGCTTTTCTCGCCATACCAATCACCGGTGGACATTGACATTTCTCGCTTGCATGTTCACCGACAATTTAGACACTGAAGTAGCTGTGTTATGTCACTGTGCACTTTATTCTGCACCTAGTAGGCACACGTCGTATGAGTACACCAATACCAACACTCCATCCCCTATGTACACACATGTTAGAAAACTAGGAGGAGGGGTAGGGAACGTGGTAGTACAGCCTTCAATGTTTTCCCATGTGCTCAAAAGGAAAGCCCGGTTTCATCCCTGCCCCTCCAATGCTACAGAGGAAATTACAGAGGGAAGTGGTGGCAGAAGAGGGAACAAGGAGAGATGAAGATGTGGGGCCCACTGTCCCACTAGCAAATCCCGTGTGTAGCCCAGGATTTGCTAGTAATTCTCTATTCATCCAAACCTCATTATAAACAGGCCCGCCCCCTCCAATGATGTGTCATGATTCCTTGGCCCCATGCCTCTGATAGTGATTATTCATTGATATCACCGAGGAAGACCAGGTGGGGATTGTAAATAATAGAAATACACACCTAACGTACTATATTCATTGGTTAGCGGTTATACCAGCGGGTAAGGGGAGAAAAAAGTACCCCTGGTCTAGTGTAAGCCGTAATGGCTCAGGGCACTGTGCTCATCATAAAGGACAGAGGCGAATGATGGCTGGAGCTTAGTTTACGGCTGCTGGTCACAGAGACCAGAGAAAATGTCAAACAGTACATAACTCCGCGGTAGCGATTCACCTGAAACTATTATAGGGGAGACTAGGGGAGTCTGTAGCTAGAGAGAAATAATCAAATCTGAAGCAACCTGCCGCTATTATTGAATTTCACTAAATTGAAAAAAAAATAGTGATTAATTTGTCAGCCATCAAAATGTCAAGCAAAATGCTGGGTACTTTACGGTAGGTATTGTATAAAATAGATAAGCTTTTAAATACTATCAACTGCAAAGTATCTTAATTTTCTTGTTTTCTACACAATATACGCCTTTTTTATTTAGATTTTTTAGTGAAGGTAAAACAACAAGCAGAAGCTGAATCTCATACAAAACCTTCAAACTAATCTTGTTTGTAATTTTAACAAGTGTTTCCCCAACAAAGGATAGCAACAGGTGACAATTGATAGACCACGTCCCACCAATTATATATATTTGAATAAATCCAACTTGGATTGTTAGCCAGAATGGAAACAGTTCATAGCATCTTGGTTCGACTTAAAACAACTGACACTTCTTCTTGGTGCCGGTGTACACTAATAACAGTCAGTAGTGGTATTTTCAAGTCAGAACAAATTACTATTCTGACACTGAAGAATAAGTATAAAAAGTTGTATGTGGGGAGGGTGGAATGAACAAGGCGGGAGATTTCCACATGTAATTTGCTTCTAAGGCCAAAGGGCAATGTACAAGAAAATGAGGCAAATGATAAAAAAATAATCGACTTATTTCTTTTTTTAAGAGGTGATGATGGATTGCGGAATGTACAGGGAAACACAGAGGGACATATATATATACATCAGAGAACGCACGAAGAACCTCCAGATTAAACCTTTTACTGCCGCCACACAAACCTCGCAGGTAGTAGGGAATATAAAGGGACAGAGGAGTGGGAGTGGGAGTGTGTTGGAATGGGACAGTTCCTATGTTCCGGGATTTTGGAAAGTGTTCACAGGGAAGCTACCTTAATGGAAAGTAAACCCATTTTCATAACAGCAAGACAAAGACACGTTCATTAATTTAATTAATCTTGAAATATAGAATTCGTCAAGATGATTCTCAGTAGCTACTAAAGTAGTTGCAAAACATATTTAACATAGAATAAATTTCCACAGGTCACAAAACTGACGTACAGCTAATATCAAATTGTACGTGTCCAACAAGGATCCATTTCTGGTAGTGTAAGAAATATATATGGTGGACACTTACAGCTATGTGGATTTCACGCTTGCTAACAGCGAGATCCGGCTCGTTGTTGACAAACATGCGTTTTAAGGCATACCGTTGACCTGATGTGGATTTCACCAAGAAGACGATTGCGAAGCCACCTGCAATAGAACAAAAATATCATCAACATTTTTCAAAATCAAAATGATTTTTTCCCATGTTTTGATCGGTGAGGAAACATATTATGCAGTGAATGACAAAGGTTTTGTGTTTGTTCTGGAAACGATCAGGCTCATATTCCGAGTACAAGATACACGGCAACTGATACAAGCTAATGGTTGTTTCCACTTTTCTTATATGAACAAAAGGGTCATGTACAGGAAATCTGTAATAGATGGGATAGGGCATTTTGTGATCTTCCACGATCAATTGCAATAATGGTGATTAATTTGTTAGCCATCAAATGGCTTCCTTCATACTCAGGGGCAGCAGGCTAGGTGAATATCAGCCTCAGGTAAGCAAAAATAAAAGCCTTCTAATTCAGCGCTTTTTATATAAAATTCATCCTTGAATTTGACAGGGACGCAAGCTTAGATAGTTTTAAAGAAGGTGGGCGCAATAATACTCTCTATTTTTTCCGAGCACAATGTAATAAGATCCCGAAGGCAAGCATGGCGATGAAAGCAAGTGTATAAAAGTTACATAGGGTTTTATCTCTAGAGAGGACAGCGCTCAGTGGGTTGTTAGATTAAGGACAAGCACAGATATATATCCGCTAAATATGATATACGTGATGACAATGTTCATTATCATTCTAATCACTTATCCCTATCATTAAAAAAACATGCCTCATCAACGCAGGCTCCATATTTATTATTTGTATAACATACCGTGTCCCCGGTCTACCGTATTTTTGGTCGTCGTATTATTTCATGTTGCCGATCGTTTTTTTTAAAAAATCAATCGGTCAGTTTTGTTCGACAACAGCTCGCTTATTTTTTTTTACTGAGGGGTGGAATATATACTTAAACTTAAATATCTCTTTTCAAATAGTATCTGTTATGAAGAATATAAACAGGTCAGATTATGCACAAGAATATATCTTTTTCAGTTACATTGACCCCCCCCCCCCCCCACCCCTTCGGCGATAGAAGCCACTGGGACGAACATAAAACATTTCTCGTCTCATTTTCGCACAAAGATATAATTGTTGCCAAGGCTGTATCTGTACAAATCTAAGCCTCAAGGGTTTGGGAAATCACCACAGATACGAATTTGTTTAATTGAGAAACCTCGAATAATATACTACGATTGTGCAATACTAACTAAGGTAACGTGATACATACATGGTCTTTTCCGTAAGCAATGTTTAAAATTATATGCATGCCTGTACATACATAATGCCCATATTAAATATGCCCTGTGCCCATGATATCCTATATGATTCTGACCGCCCGAATGTTTGTCAATATTGTAGCCGAGCATTGATAAAAAGAATCTCAAAGCACCACTCAAATAGTTCGAAATCATATTTCACAATACATGATATCAATGGGGAACTAAATTCTCAACAGCCATAAAAGCTAGCTATGTAACGATTAATACATCAATTTGAGTCTACTGTGGTTCAATTTAGGATATCATCGCGAAATAGCGTGGCTTTATCTCGTTTACCTCATCCAACTGTTAATAGGAATGCTATGCATGGATGGCTAAGTCCGATGTTGGAGGTTCATAAGTCTAATGTGGATAAATATTACATATGATTCTCCTGTTGTGAACCGATATATCTGGTTATAATGGGTGTACCGCAGGGGAATGTCATACATGTGCCTCAAAATAGTGTTACAGGGGTGGATGGGAGGGTTGAGTATAAGCGGATTTTTATGGATAGCTGGGAATGCCCCAGTGTTTGGAAGTGGACATCCCTGCGAAGGGATTTCTTACGATTCCACCAAAAGATCTCACAAGAATGGTCTGAAGTCACTAAATTTTGATTGCATGGTTTATCAAGGTTCCTCCATTCTATCCGTTTCGAGGCATATATTGCTTTAGATACGTTTAATTTTAGGATTCAGAATTTTAAACCATGGGCACCACGTTTAGTATACGGGCCAAGAACTATGATGTTCTGAAATAATATTGAAGGGAAATGGTTGTTTATTCAACTCATTGGTATAGTTGTTAAGACGCTAAAAAGGGTGTATCTGCAGAGAAGCAAGTACTGACATGAAAAGTTGAATAAAGAATAGATTCGGAACTAACATAAACCTAACAGTCCCCAAAGACAACATAGCAGATCTTTCACATGCAAATAAAAATACTGGAATCACACAATTATGTCTGTATCCTGCCGAGTGGGCACATTCGCCTGTTCATATTCTGACAGCCAGGGGGTGTTGCTGGCACGTGTAGCTAAATGATTGGCTAAAGGAAGACCTCGTGACACAAGCCTTCATTGTGGGAACAAACACCACGCCATGGTTCCGGCATTCGGCAGGGGGTGCCCCTCCCCCTTCATGTCATCAGCAATAACAACAAATTTATCACTTTTATCAGTTTTCTTTGTTCATTTGCATCCGAATACAAGGCCGAACTACCACCTATCATTAGCGACGTACGAAAAAAGGACTTATTTCACTAGAACAGAAATCTTATTAATTTTTCACGAAAAGTTGATATCTGTTGGTTCAAGCATCGCTGATGATATATGTGAACGATTGGAACACTTTAATGTCCATGGGACAGCTAGGGAGAGAGGCTGCGCTTATTATGATAAAAGCTTTCGAGTCGAGCTCGTAAGTGCTTGTCAGCTTTGCACTGTTCACGACCCTTTTACATTACACATGATTTTCTAGGCTGTCATGTTCCAAGCAGGAGCAAGGAATAACAAGATCAGTCACCTAAGTAATCTACCACCCAAACAGAGTGTGGGTTAGGGGAGGGGCGCCTGGCTGGTATGCGATGCTAGTAGAAATCTCTGCTGTATACAATTCACTACTGCCAGACTAGGGGTGCAACTAACTGCGACTTGGCTCAAGGCCATCTCTGAAATTGGGACACTCTGGGTGATCCAACTGTGTGTGTTGGATCTGGGGGACATAGGCATGCATTGTATTGTTTTATTCATATTATTGCCAATGTAGAGAATCAGAACAAAGGGGTCACCTTATAATATATCGTTTGTCTATTTATTATGTTATCCATTTGTATATTCGATAACCCGAAGCTGACCATTACCTGCCTGGATGAATAAGATAATACTCATCTGGTCTTAATTTAGAATAGTTTCGTTACCTAGTGAAGCTAATGGGATCAGGTGTAACAAAAAAAAACGCGAATCTGATTAATGGAATAGAAGTAGAAGAGCGATCGCTACACATGGTAAAAACACGTACATTAGTAGCGTGGCGTGTTTGGATCTAATGAAAGTTAAAAAGTTTTATGAAAGATTGATGAAATGAAAGATTGAATTTCTGGAAAATGTCTTGCCTTTTGTGTGATCTCTCCACACAAATTGAGAACATCGTGCATGGATCAGGCTCATGAAGGCTTTCATGCACCGCTCTAGTGTGCATGTACTTAGACTCCAATAATATCCTGACCTGGATGTAAATCTCTGCACTGTCCATATTAAACAGAGCGTTCCCAACCCACTGGTGCCACCAGTGGTGGATGGCTGTCTGGTGGGGCGAATCAGGTTAAAACTTGTCCTAATTTTCGTCAGAACAAAAGCCAACAAAGATTCACAAACTATGCACTCGATGTCCTGTATCTTTAAAAAATATCGAGTTGACGTAACTCGAGATATTTCACAATATTTTCTAATTGCCTGTCATATTAGAACAATTTCATGAATCGAAATACACTGGAGAAATTTACATCACGGACTAACCGTCCATTCATCATACTTCATCTTTGTCAGAAGGGAATTTAGGCCTCGCATAGTGAGTTTAGTTTGGGAGACTAGTTCATAAGTACACTTTAGATTGGAATACAAGAGCTCTCCTGATGGTACATTAATGCTACATCACACAGAATCTTTTATAATTCTAAAATCAGGCGATCCGGTGAATGGGCACAATCAATATTCAAGAGAACCACTCCTTTTACAAATACCATTGGACCTAGGTCATTGGTCTTATCACTGGGTACTGTGATACGGAGGTTGTAATCCTCATTTATTTGGGGTGCGTATTATGTAGGATAAAATGTTCTGTAGAGAGATAAAGTTACTCGTTAATACTTAAGAGCATAGACCAAGGCAAGGCTTTGAGTAAATTAAGGGGGTTCGGAACAAAGATAATTAATTAACCATCAAACTATATAATATTGGGCCCTCGACAGAGAACCACTTAAGGTAACACTCTACGAAAATACATGTACCGGGAATTAAAGGCTAATGAAAGAAAAATATACACTTCAAAATTGACAGATCCCATGCCAAGAGGCCAATTAATATGAAAAATGACAACTTATAAGAACGACGATCTCGGCAAATGCATCAAATTCAGCCTTTTTCCGGATCAACTCTAAAAAGTACTTGTGACGTTGTCTATTTGAACCTGAAACAAAGAAACTTTGGATCCAACACTGGGGCTAGTAGTATTAGTGGAGGTAAATAGCAGCAGGAGCAGGAGCGGTAGTAGTGGAGGAATAAGGACAGCTACCTGCAGTTGACAGGCGGTGGTTAGCAGGGCGAGATAAACTATGGCAATGCTGTCTACCCCCTTTGATGGATGGCCATCCTATGATGCCGTACCTTAGAGGCGGAAAGACGAGAGATGCTAGAATGTGTAGAGGGGGAGACCGAAGGGGGTGCAGGAACACTTCCTATGATGTGGCGTTTCTAGATGTGCCCAGGCATAGGCTCATTGTTCATGAGCGCTGGTTTTAATTTTCCATTCCTAACGCCAGCGTAGAAAACACGAATCGAAGGTTTCAGAATAGTGTTTTGTATATTACCAACAAACAGAAAGATTGGGGAGAGACAATAAAATAATAAGGAAACAAACGTTGATTCTGAAAAAAATTAGTGTTTGTTTTATTTAGCCTTGTTTCCATAAATATAAAATTGCAATGCCGAGTGATAGATATCATCGACAATCCTGTAATTTTATGTCTTTTAGATGCATTCGTCAGTAATTTTGGGAGTTTACGACATCATTTCAAAAACCACAAATGCCACATGATAAGGAAAGACTCTACTGAAGCCTAATTTTGAATTCACGTCACGATACCTCTTCCACATAAGAAGTGTTCAGATGAATTTGATATCCCTCAATAAGTAGTAGGTGTTCCCCAAATATCATTACAAGATCTCCACCAATGGCTTCTTACGAGTAAATGTCCGATTAGCCATCACAAGAAGAGCTCTCAAGATTAGAGAAGCCACTTTGTGTATAACCTAGGACGGACATTTCTGCAACACTTAACTTCCTGAAGTGATCGTGTGAACCATCACTCTCATTTATTAGATGAGATTCAGTGGCTCTGCCTTCATCTCGTTAGAGGTTTGGGGGTAACTTTGAAAGTGTCAGCATACCAAACTGGTGGTGCATAATAATGCTTAGCACATCTATCAGGAAATAATGGCACTCATCATAAATTACTCGATGAGAAATTAATACGACACTTCAATCTGACAGTACAGGGAATAGGCCTGCACTCCTTGGGATTTGGTAATGGGCTAATATTAGTGCATGACGTAAAGTGTATAAAAAATCAATGAGGTTTAAGAGTAGCAAGAAAGGGAGGTTATTCACTGCTAAAGCCATAGTGTATAACAACAAAGGGAGTAGCTCAAGGGACCGGTTGAGCAAATCCTTTCATCTTTATGCTCCCTGCATGTATGCTAGTGTCTTCAGTCTCAAACTCCTATGAGACGAGCCTTAGGGAACAGTATAACTCCCATTGAGCCATCAGCATATATAGCAATGTGAGTTCATGTTATGCATTCACCCTCTTAAGGTAACCACGATTATCTCCTTTTATTTATACAGCTGAGAACATCTCGCAAATGTATCCTCTTTCTATTCACGCCATTCTCTATAGCGACCTGGCGGAGTAGAGTAATTACATCATCATTAACGATAAGTTACGGATTTGTTTTCTACATAGCAGCCCTTGATAGTCTAGAACCGGCAATGAATGCTGCGAGACACTTCCAGTATTCCTTATGTTCAGAAGTGCATTTTAATCTATCAGTTTGTATACATAGTATTTCCATGTTATCATTCTAATCAAGATTCACATACCAAAGTGATTCACGAGGTACAGATACGAGAAACAGGTTCATGAGATATATGATATATCTGTGAGTAGGTGAGTGAGTGAGTGAGTTATTCTGTTTGTTGTATCTTTCCATCACTCGTCATCATCAATCATGGAAACAAAATGTAACAATGAACCGTAGGATAAATATATAGCTACCAGTAACCTTGGGATAAAATATAGCTCTACATTCCATCAAACCGAGGGGTTCTTTTATGGAAACATAGTTATTGCACTAAGTACATGCTTCATGTCCTCGCTTATTAGAGAGAGAGGGCCAGGATCGATGGTCAGTGAGAAAGATAGAGCACCAAGATCAAGACCCGCATCTACTGCAGTGAAATTACAGGGCGACATGTCCGTATAAGCAGTTCCTCTACTGTTTTGTCATGGAGTGGAGGCAAAATAAGGAGAACTGCCCAGCTATCTGTAGGCCCACAACTCGAAGGGGCAAATGTAAAATTTCAAGCTCCAAATGACCGAAAGGAAATATGATAATATGCAAGCAATACAAAGCTAAAACATACTGATATCAATGGAGTTATCAAATTAATTTTAAAGTCGAAATTTTTGTCCTACATCTTACCTGATAAATAGATTTGTGATTTAGAAAAAAGAAAACTCGGGTGGAGGTCAATTGAAACCTTTTTTCCATGGACTACTATAAAGGGAGTCTGGGACATTCAAAGTTAGTTCAACTATATACCTCCTTGTTTCATCTAATCCAAGTACGGTATATACGGCATATCAGTAAAAGGACGATACTTAAATGATTTAATAATATATAGCAAAACATCGGACGCAGGGCAGCTCGTACCATGAGCTCTAACCCATAGAATTCTGTTATATAGTACAATGGCATCATTTCGTGTTTGTAGATACAGTAGCTTTACTTCCACTTATTAGTGCCCAGGGAGCAAGTCATCATTCGAGGGTAAAAAAGAATGGCTAGCATACACATACAGGCGTAAGTACCTCGGTAGTACAGTGCGAAGCACGCTTGTATAAAAGGTAGACATAAATGGGCAGTTGTGGACCATCTTTGTCCAATTGGTTGTATCTTTAGGGTCGTAGCAGTTGTTCCGATAAGAAGGTTAATTTGTAACAGACATGAACCAGAAATAAACATGTCTGTTTTATAACTTTCTCACGACTTGATTTGCGACAAGTTATATTGATAGTGATATCAAAGTTAAGCTTTGTATACGTTGTTTTAACCAGGGACATATATATATATATAAAATACAAAAATAAAACTATCTGTATAATATAAGAAAATCTATAACTGAAGTGTGTAAAATACAGAACGCGGCAGCGGTTCCTATATTATGACATGCATTTTAGAAAAACCAATCGCCCCTCGCATTGTTGAATCACATCTGTTGCATTCTGCAAAACGTACATGTATACTGTATGTTCACTTGAAACATACACATAATTTTGGCATAAGATGGATCATTATCTGATTCGACGGTAGTCCCTTAATACCTACATTATAGAGAAAAACTAAATCCCTGGCATATTTCCTACCGGGGATTTTCTCACGCAATTCCTGACGGGTCACCCATGCAATATCAGGATATATTCTGTCAGACGTATTTCATAATTCATATTACGTACATAGAGTAATTTATTTGGTCCAGAAACAACCACGGGCTGGTTATGTTTAGAAAGGTATATAGAAAAAGAAGTTTTTGAAAGGGTCGGTCGCGCAAAGAAAGACCTTTCGGACCCAACTTCCGAGAAACTAACTATACGATTACATGAGCTGACAGCCTTTTGTTCCTGAAGGCTTCCTCCAGATCATTAATGCAAGATTCAAGATGGTTACCTCCTACTTAATTTTTGTAAAAAAAAAAAATCCAAGATGGTAATAGTGTATAGCAAGAGAACACAGAAATAAAAGAAGCAGACATTTAATTGTCTGCGTCAAATATGGGCGTATGAGAAATTAGTCGGACATTATTTATAAGCTGGAATGGTATTCGAAGGAAAAATAAATGAGTTGGACAAGTAAGTACTGTAATCGTAGAGTCATGAAACCAAGTCACGGTGCCATGATTTTTCCACTGGTGATCCCGCTGGTGATGAGGACCTGTCATACGGCCCATTGTTCTCACCAATGTACAGGAAGTACAGGTAGGCCAAAAAAGCTAGTTTCAGAGTGAGTCATCAGAAGCATTGCATATCTGTATGTACAGGTGTTCCGGGTCAGTTGGACAACTCTATAGCACAAGTTGGGAAAGCGAGGGAGGAGAATCATGAAATTTGGGTAGAACGACCTGGGGCGGGAGGAGGTGGGCAGGAGAGAGAGAGAGAGAGAGAGAGAGAGAGAGAGAGAGAGAGAGAGAGAGAGAGAGAGAGAGGGGAGGGAGGGAGGGAGGGGGGGGGGGCAGAGAGGAGAGAGAAAACGTATGAGTATCCACGCCTACTCTTCCATTTAGTGAATGTACACTGACTACATTCGGTCAAGGTAGAAAGAATGCTACTCTTCCTGGTCACTATCCAATAGACAAATAATAATAATAATGTACATGTATTCTTTATTTGTAACTGACTAGTTAATACAGATCGGAGGTAACCATCAGATCGAGATCTGGTCTTCCAGTGCATGCTGTACTAATTTTGGGTGACTAGCTTGTTTGGGCATACTACTACATGAACTAGGTTTTTTTAAAATGGAGACTAGGGGTTGGGTGGTCTATAGTACTTATCTTAAGTCTTATAAAAATGTTGTGTAACAAATTAGTCACAATTACAGTGAATTTTGCCATGTTGTTGTGGATGACATTGTTTTAGCACTTATCAAATGAATAATCGAATACAATATGCACTTTCATTTTGTATAAAACATATATACCTGAGCAATTCTCACGAATTGGGCACACTTAGTGACAGCTATGTGATTTTCTTTACCACTGCATATCAAATTTCTGATTCGTCCATCTTAAAGGCAAGTATTTAAAGGTTAAGTGGCAAAATTTGCTACATGATCAGATAATTCCCTGATTCAGGGTAGTAAATCAAAGTTCATGCTTGATTTTTATATGTTACCTCTGTCTGCACTGCTGTGATTCACTGTATGAGGGATTTTTATTAAATATTATTATTTTAACTATAATTTTTCCTGGTTGTTTATCAAAAAGGGACATATTTCGAAGCAAAAACAGAAAAAAAAATCAAGTTTTAACTATTTCCCCCAAGAATATGGGGCCTGGAAATTTTAATTTATTTTTGTCCACCTCACTGTGGCCTCACTTGACATTCTTTCATTACTCACAGCATGAGAGGAAATGAAGATTGGTAATTTATTATATATTTTCCATAAAGCTAGGGCCACATCCTTCCCATTAATGTGACTTATATTCTTCTATATGCATTATTTCCTAAGATATGGAGCATTGAAGATGCAGACGGAGGTAACATGTTACCTCCGTCTGCATCCTAACGTCCAATATCTCAGGAAATAATGAAGCTAGGGGAATAATATTTTGGAATGGTAATGTCTGCTATGTTTGACATTGGATAATTTTATTTTGGATTTATTCCTAGCATAATTATGGAAATAGCACAATGATTATTGTCCAGATGGAGGTAACATCCTATTTTAGCCAAATTTGAAAAAAGAATGGTTTTTCTTTCTCATGCAAGGTAATGTATTAGGTTAATAATTTGTTCTAACCTATTGGAAAAGGTATTGGTTAAACGATGTATTCAAGTTAAAATATTACAACTCTTGGTATTTTTTTTCCCCTAGTAGATTGTTTGTATGCCAGACGGAGGTAACCTTTTCCAGACATACACTAAGTTAATCATCTCCCTTATTCTAAACTTGAGTGTATTATCCACATTTTGCAAAGAAATGGATCCTCATGATTCCTACCAAGATATTTAAATATAACTTTCATTTCAACTGTTTAATGTTACAATATTATAGAGCTCCAAACTGAGAAAACACCAAAGTGTGCCCATTTCGTGAGAAATGCTCACCTATAAGGGTTGTATAGCACATGATATAAGAAGTTACAAGGGTTTTTACACAGATGTAGGACACAAAACGTGTTACTATCGGACAGATACAAAAGTGCCGGGAAAACTGTTCACTTGCTGCTCGGTGTTGTATTTCAATGATGATAGTTCAATACACGGCCGGGGAGGGACCTCTTCCATTTCACAACGATTTGTTCCAACGTATTCTGAATGCGAGGAGCAGGTGTACGCGGAATGATCGATGAATGAGCACACCCAAGGAGCCATCACTGGCCTAGTCCATGTGTACCATTCAATGATAACTGCAGCCAAGTGTACGCTTTCAAATCAGTAGCAGTGCCATAGGTTTCACTAATAACAGTGTTCAAGATCAGACTTCTTCATTAATTTATTAACATGAATTGGTTCCTGTAACACCCGTTTAGAATGCACACGGTTTAGAAACTTGTACATATATGTCTAATTAATGTAAGCTATTCAGTGTTTCCTTCTGATATATTCATCAGTTACAACTTGAGATCAAACAGGTTGCCAAAAGGATTGGAAGGAGATATTTAATAAGATATGGGAATTATAGTAACATTGTATGAATAGCCTATTTGTTTGGGTGACTTAGGAATGAGGATGATGGGATGAGGAACAATTACATGCATATGGGGGTGAACCCAAATCAGAAACCAGCGCTGGTCCCACAGTGGACAGACATCCTCCATTTCTGAGGATAATGTATTTAAGGGGCGTGCCTACCACTGCTGATACAGACTTACTGTTATTCATTATTGGGCGGGAGACTGACATCCAGAAAACATTATCTGTAATAAGCCCTGATTTGCGCTTGATTGGTTGGGGTTTCATTTAACCTCTGGATTGAAAATAGTACCAACTCCTGCTCCACATACGTCAAAAATGATGAATTAGTTTATGATATCCATCTTATATGTATATACACTATACAACACTGTGTCGTAGATTGCTAAAGCAAAGGTATCTTGCTAGGGTGACACAGCACGTAAACAAAGTATTAGATATTAACTTTCAGATCTATAGAAAAAAAAAGACTATAGACAGCGGACAGTTAATTTTATATAAACACTGTCTACAATAGTCAATACACCCACTTAATTACTAAACCCAAGAGGTCAAACCAGAACCTCTTTGTATGAAAACCATAGTAAAAATAGATTGCCAATGTATGATTTCCCTGCATAGAAGCAGTGGATACATCATTTTCAAGCACAGCCATGGCTATCATTTGCTGGCCTAGAGGGAAGCAACAGCTATTGTTGATATTGAAGGGGTTCCGTAGGACCAGTAATTTCAGTAAATTTCCCGGCATACTGCCAGTTAGCATACACACAACTCATCACAATACAATTATAGTATCGCGGTCACTATTCTGGTTGCCATTGACACACATGAAGAACATGTAATATATAATGCATTTACTGCATTAGCTGTTGTACATAGGTCAACATCGTTGTCAACTTTTCCAATCCGCCGACTTTTCAGAATCAGAACTAAATACATTGATTGGGGCTATCAATTTCGCTCTATCTTTTGCTATAAAGATAACATGAATCTTGCAAAAAAAATATGACAACACAGTCGAAACAACTAACAACGGATCGGTTGTGGCAGTCATAAAAAAAGTCCTTATAATAGAAGTAAGTTATAAATGGTTGGTCCTCAAACGGATAGCCACACAGATGCTACTTATATATATTGACCATCCGCACCGAAGAATACCAACTTTACTACAGGATCCGATCAATATTATCTCGATGGTGGCTACTATTAAGTCCACTATCAGACACGCCCCCAGGCGGAGGAACTGAGTATTTCCCACCATCGTTGACGACATAGATCGAATGTGAACAAAAGCTGCGTAAGAGATGAAACCAGAGGAACACCTCACGAGGATGCCCACTCAGTTATAACAAACAAATTTGAAGATGGCACATGCCCTTAATTGACAAAATACCAACGTCTCATCCTTCGAGCTCCATCTAGGATAGCTAATTAGTGAGAATATTCATCAGATCAAAGGTGATTAGTATGTGAGAGGAGAAACGGGACCGCTTTTGTAGCGGCCTGTGTGCTGTGAACCCCTGTGGATCGAAGGATTATGAATAAGTCACGTTTCCTCGGCACATTCATCAACCATTTACGATAAGGGACAGACGCATCTCAGAAGCCTACAATGGCAAAAAAGGTACTGATGTTAAAGCAAATGGGCTCTGAGTGAAGGAGAAGCAAGCCTCTACTCTAGATAAAAGAGGCTTATCATAGTTTAGCCTTGGATTAATACAGCATGAATTCTTCCCACTCCTCTCTGCCGCCTGCTGCCCCTGCCCCATGGGGTGTAACTTGATTTGAGTGCTATATGAAACTAGCAGGGAATATCGACGGATCTCATCCTCCCAAGTCGATGGCACATTTATTGCACATTTTGTAAGAGCGAACAGTCGAAGAGACCCTGGAGAAAAAGAGCACGTCTATAGGGTGTTATCAAACCAAGGATCATCCATCAGTGCTATCAGCATACTGCAGCCTCCAACGGATGTAATATCAACCATCTTACCCCCGCCCCTACCACACCATCCTCTATCCCACCAACCCGACCACTCTGTGTAGTCCGACAACCCCCGCCTACCCCCTCCTTTTTGTTCTTCCCCTTTTACCACCATCCTGCAAACATGGGGCGCGAAATGATCAATAACTGCACATAGACTATATATATCTAGCTTGTCCCGTACTCCGCCCAATCTCGTCCCATGATGTTTTATGTCTTCCATGTAGCTGTTGGCTAAGTCACTTTGAGTACAGAATAGAATGGGAGGGTGGGTGCGTTGGGAGGCCGAGGCGACAGGGAAGCAGGGAAAGTGGGTGGGGGGCGTATATATCTATAGGGCAGTCAGTACAATACCAACATGCTCATTGGCAATAACAATATTTGGCGAGGTCGACATCAGCCTTAATTAGGCCATATGGGTTCAAATTACCATAATGCATACTAGCTGAGCTTATGGACTAATTAATTACGTTAGCGACGTTACCATGGTTGAAATTTGGCGACGCTTACTAAATGATTATTATTGGCACTTAAGGCTGGGTTCCACTGGCCGGCTTCTCTTCCCGTTTCTTTGCTCCCGCTTCTAAAGAAGCGGGAGCCAGAAGCTGAAGGTATACCGGAATGGTTGCTATTGCCCCGCTACTTCCACCGCTACTTCTAACGCTACTCAGAAATCTAAGCAGATGACATTTTATTTTCACATAGAAATGGACGCATCAAGTAGCGCGAGGGGTAACGTAGAACGGTGCCATTGCCCCGCTTCAGCTCCCGCTACTTCCCGCTACAAAGTAGCGGCGCTTCAAATCAAACATGTTTGATCGAAGCGGGAGCACTCTACGCTTCGAAAACGCTCCAAAAGAAGCGGGAAGTAACGTGGCTTTGTAGCGGGAGCCAATAGCACCCATCCCCGTTACTCTCCCGCTTCTGCTCCCGCTTCTTTCATCAAGAAGCGGGAGCAGTAGCGGGAGAAGTAGCCGGCCAGTGGAACCCACCCTTTACGGCTGGGTTCCACTGGCCGGCCTCTCTTCCCGCTACTCTTCCCGTTTCTTTGCTCCTGCTTCTAAAGAAGTGGGAGCAAGAAGCTGAAGGTATATCGGAATGGGTGCTATTGCCCCGCTACTTCCACCGCTACTTCTAATGCTAGTCAGAAATCTAAGCAGACGACATTTTATTTTCACATAGAAATGGACGCATCAAGTAGCGCGAGGGGTAACGTAGAGTGGTGCCATTGCCCCGCTTCAGCTCCCGCTACCTCCCACTACAAAGTAGCGGCGCT
Source organism: Sthenelais limicola (assembly GCA_942159475.1). NCBI lineage: Eukaryota > Metazoa > Annelida > Polychaeta > Phyllodocida > Sigalionidae > Sthenelais > Sthenelais limicola. The sequence continues at coordinate 61,342,946 of OW804095.1, read as the reverse complement.
TCAAATCAAACATGTTTGATCGAAGCGGGAGCACTCTACGCTTCGAAAACGCTCCAAAAGAAGCGGGAAGTAACGTGGCTTTGTAGCGGGAGCCAATAGCACCCATCCCCGTTACTCTCCCGCTTCTGCTCCCACTTCTTTCATCAAGAAGCGGGAGCAGTAGCGGGAGAAGTAGCCGGCCAGTGGAACCCACCCTTTAGGAAAATACTGTGATGATTTGAACGAAATATGTGCAACAAGTCGAAGATGCGTCACAAACCCACCTCCACGCACTAGTGCATATCGATCGTCTTTGTATTTCACAAAACTTAACCTCAAACCGAAGCTAATAAGAAAGGATTCATCGAATTTGAAGTCTAGTGAGGTCACATGGAGTCATTCGAGAGAATAAATACATCTTAGGGGCTGATCATTATAATGAAAGGACATTCAAATAATTGTGGCTATTAAGATATATTATTGTTCATAAAAGCTCATAATAATGGACTAATATGTGGGGCAATTTGATGGATGAAGCTAAGCCAAGTTAGTCCTGTGATCAATATTTTGCCTGTTGACACTATTCCAGTGCATTCTATGTTGATTCGAATGGAATACCTAAAACATTTAGACGCATCGATTTGTCTCCATTGTAGCTCGGTCCTTTTTTAATTTTAAAAATCAGATTTGAGAAGTACAGCCTCAGGTCAGCTTTGGTCAAAGGCAAGTGAAGTATAGGACCGTATCTTTAATAGGGTCGTGTATTCAATCGCGAAACTTGAAAAGGTAAATATCATTATGACATACACGATTTAAAAGAACCGCATGGAAATAGTGATGGTATCTGACCCGACCACATACAACTCGTGCGGCTGTTATGGTAGAATGAATACATAGGCATAGCAGTTTAAGTAATAGGAGAAAGGAAAGGGAAGATCCACTTGCGGTGATGAGTCATCAACCTAATACTCACAAACACTTGACCCAAAATTAACATTTTTGGAAACACTGAACATATATCCGAATATGCCAAGATATGACGAGAGTGACTTGGCTATAGGGGGAGGAACCAATGACTTCCAACTTGCTAAGTAAATAAATCAGGGAGAGCGACAAGCTATTTTTTTTAATAAACCGAACATGTGCGCCTTGTACGGTGCCCCTAAAAACTGTATCGATTTTCTAGTTCGAAGAAGTGAGTTATAAAAAGCAATCTGACTAAAACTATAGTCTTAGGAAATAAGATTGCTTATAAATCTTTTCAAATTAAATCCATCTCTGATTGTGTTATTATGATTTATCCAGAGTGTGACGTTTGCTTATTTAATATGGGTATTTCATCGGGTTTAGAGTTCAAATTTGATAGCAATATTTGAAGTTTTAAACCAAGCCTGGTTCAGAATCAATGAATGCCATAGAAAATAAAAGAAGCAGTTATTCGCTGATTTAGACCAGCTGTGCATACTAACAGATTCCTGGACAGGCCAGTCAATATTCTCATGACCTTTTTGTCGACTATGTCTATAATGGTTGGGACAAATATACAACAATAAAAACGAAGGTAGCATGTTGCAAAATCAAATGAGGTGACTGCTATAATATAGAGGCCTTTGATTCCACCTCAAGTTTAAACAATGATAGTTTAAAATCTAGATTTTATCATCGTCTTTGGTGTTTCGAAAGTCCTAATGTATACGAATAAAAAGTAAGTTTAAATTTGAATGGGGAACGATCTGTTTTCCAAAGCAATACTCATAGTTGTCATATAAAGAAAATTAATGTTGAATGTCCCAAATGAAATTGGTGATAATCAATGTAGATCTATATAGACATCATATTAATAAATTTTGTCTTTGATTCATGAAAGGGGCGTCACTGAGATCAGTAGTGAACCAGGAACAGACAATGATGTTCTAAATTCATACACACAGAGGCTGTGAAGCCAGAAGGGGGCGTCATGTAACATTAATTTAAACATCATCTTGACTTGATTAATGACTATGTCTGTTTGTTCACATTAACAAACGCTGGATCAATAACTCCTTCCATCATGGCATAGCCTAGGCATGGCTAAAACTAAGTGCACATGGTACATTATAAGTATGACTTTATGCTGTATTTAAACATGTTATAAGTTTACTAATAATTAAGTTAATCAATGATTTAATCAACTACTTTTCTATTTAACTTTATAATCAGTTTAACTTAATGTTTATACCCTACGTTTCCAAAGGAAACAACTTCTCAGGATCAATTATTTGTGCGCGATGTCAAGTCATAGTTACTGAAATTTAGTCTTTCTTAAACGGAAAATGCAGAATATTTACTGTCATATACAGGGTATATACTGTCATATACAGGGTTCTTGAGGTCAATAAAAGGTCTGGTTTGTCTTATTATGTAATAACCAGAGGGGGCAGGGTGAAGTGGTGTATGGTGGATGTGAGAAATGGGTGGAGTAGATAAGCCTGATGCGAACTGATCAGACAGATGATTTCACACTGATTGTTACCTCACACATCCCACAATCAGCTAACACATTTATGTGGGATTTAAACGATAAAAAGATGATTGACAGAATGGTACTCAATCCACTAACATTCTCAGTTCCTGAGAATGTAAGAAACAACGTCAGTAAATATAGATCATACCGGTACATTTTAAATTTTAGCAAGGTAGCCTAGCCCCACAACAGGCACACAGAGATGTTATTGGATATTTTAAAACAAATTGTATTCTACACTAGTAGTAGTATGGAGGGCATTGTCAAGAATCTTGTCATTCTTGACAATAATGTCAATTAAAAGTCACATTAATAGTCATTACGGTATACGATATTAAGAGTGTGCCAGAAATCTATAGCCTAGCCCTAGGCCTTCTCTTCAGTAGTTACAAATGTAAGCAAGGGTACCATCTGTCTAGATATAATCCTAGCGGTTAATACGACACCATCAGTATATGTATAGGCCTACACACGTAAAACTAGTGAAAGCAGTGACTATTGTAGGGAAGTGTTATGAAAATGGTGCTCGGCTCCACCCACCTTCTGCGATTACATCTTCCACGGTTACACAGTGCCGTCCGACGTTGAAGACCTTGCCAGCAAATGTTTGCTGGGCATCGAAGGTATTCTCGATCTTTGAGAATAGTTTCTTCATGGTCACTGATGGCGAAGATTCGATTTTCGGATCATCTGCTAAACGCAGCCTTCAGCTGCCTCCCCGACTGTCGTCTCACCTCCCCTGCCCCAACTACGGTCCTGTCGTCGAACAGTACTCAGAAAGCTACCACCTCCCTTGTCAACATTAATCAAGGGAAAACGGCACAACATGCATAATAAATCCCTGTCCAAGATTGCAAATTTTGTAACCTTGTTTCCTAGTAAATCCTCTTGAGGTGAAAGTCACTCTAAACATTTATTCAGCAGGTGATTTATAGCAGAGGTGTTTCACACGGCACCTGCTGACATTAGTCCAAGATGGCGACTTCCTCTTCTCGTTCATAATCTGACAGATGAGAACTCTCGGTATATTTATGAAAAAGAACTATGAATATAGTCAGAGCAGTATTATGTAAAGAATGGAAATTGTACAATTGAAAAGGAATACATAATATTTTTTTATGCGTTGGAATATATTTTGCAACCCGGATCTCGCATCATGCGAGATGTTACTTCATTCCAAAATGGCGGATTCCGCGGGAGACAACAAAACTCCAAGGCAAGTGTTTATCTTTTGATTCTACTCTCACGAACCGACTTTCTGGGAGTTCAGGCCTACAGACATCTCCCCCTTGGTATACTGATCATGTAAAACTTTATTTTTGATTCAAATTCGTCTTCCCTTTCTCGTATGCAGTATGGACCTGCATGAGCTGAGTTCATTTTCTGGGGTTTGGCCACTTTTTGGGCATATCACTGGGTCTGGGCCTGGGGGCATTTTAGGGGCAATAAAGTTTATGAAGGGTCATTGTCCTTTTATTGCATTTACCCGATTCTTTGTCAGAATGGTTGACCTTTTGACCATCTAGCAACAGATGTGTCAATTCTAGCTTGGACTTAGTGCCTGTGTGGAATATAATGTAAGATAGACAGTGAGGAAAGTGCCTGGAGTTGTCTTAAACTTAAAAGTTAAACCTCATCCCGTCGACCTCCCGGATCATTGGGCCCCGGGATCATTGCGCTTTCCCTTATCCCCCCCCCCCCCCTCCTTCTTTCTAGCTGTCCCCTTTGAACCTTTCGGGTTTTAGTATATTGTTCCCCTTTGTGATCATTTCAATGGTCAACCTGTCTATTTACCTGATCACCTGATGTGATGACAAATATTTAACTTTATTAAGATGTTCAGACTTCAGAGTAGGCCTACCCTTTAGGCTTTAACTTTTACTAACTAGATCTATACTGTAATACTCGCCACTCGCGGTTATGCTAATGCATAGTAATAGAGGCCATCCTGATTTGTGGACAAAACTATTTTTCTAAATTCGTTCTTAGCGTTTTTTTAAAAAGAATTGCAGCTTTACAGTGTCTGACTACTTTGGTAAAAAGTATTGATGCCATGATGGTGCAATGCATTAGCTTCTTAACGTTATACCTATCTCATTCTGTTATATTCATAAGTAACATATTCAACTTCATCGATGATTTCCCTAAGCCTAAAGTAAAGCCTATATAAGTTTAAGGAGATGAAAGAGCCATATTGAAAATAGTGGTATTCCGGTATACACTAAAAATGAATGATTTGGAAAATGATTTGGTTTTACACAAAGCAGAACAGGACCAATCATTTTAATATTCTATTGTTTTATGACGAATTTGGGATGGGAATGCATGAACGAGAAAAGAAAAGAAAAATAACGGAAAATATCTAGCAATTTAAGGAATTAATGTTGTTAACCTACTACAATTATCTATAGCTTGGTCAAAATTAATTTTCTTTCTACCACATTTCTCTGTCTGTTGAACAGAAAAAATGACTTGGAAAACATTCAACGATCAATGTTTGTTTGTGCATTCTTTAATTTCTTATGTTCTTACTATTGATGTATAAAATAATAATAGACTGTATATATAGGACCAAGTCCTATTGACAGGGCATATTTGCTGTCATACACATGGTTTATTGATGTACAAATAATAACAAATTGTTGGACTAAGTCCCCATAAAAAGGTTAGATTACAGTTTTAAAACAAGAGACGTAACAACCTCACAAATTAAGATTTCTAGGAAAAACAACACATCCTAGACTAGGCGACCCAATGCGGACCGTAGGGCCGGAGGACCAATCCATAACAACAAATAACGGGTCACCTTTCTTCCACCTAGTGCTCTTTACTGGACTAGGCGACCCAATGCGGACCGTAGGGCCGGGGGACCAATCCATAACAACAAATAACGGGTCACCTTTCTTCCACCTAGTGCTCTTTACTGGTATGGGGAAAAGAATGAGATTCAACTAACTAGGAAATTCCTCCTGTGGACCTCCCTCGTAACTTTGTGCAGGCACTCACAACAACCTAAAGAAGCTTTGAGTTTACAGGGATTATCATGTAAATTGTCTTCAGACATCTGTACAATAATCTTGTTATTATTTTGTTATTATGTTGTCAGCCTCACTGACTCTGGAAGCTAACACTGCAAGCTAACCACCAATGAATCAAGCTTTGACAGCGCAGAGCCGTGACGTCCTAACGGCTATGCGCGAAAGTAGTAATAAATAAAAGACAAGGCATTCCGCGGCTATGCGCAAAAGTCTGGTGAGGGGGGAGGGGCAGGGCGGATGGGACAGATAAGCCACAGCTATATAAACAATGACAGCTTAGGAAGCATACAAGTTAGAACACACATCTCACTGGTGCCGTACGCTTTTCTAGACCGATTATAAAAACATAGAAGCACTGAACTGTATTGTAATGTAATGTTATGTATCATATTGAATGAATGAATCTGTATATCATACTTAGTTAGGGCGGTCGAGGAAGAACTGCAAAGGGGCAGAGGACAAAAACCTTTTCCTTATTTATGTGACTGTTTTCTGTTTTCTTCTGTGACTATTTATGTGACTATTTCAACTGTTTTAATTATCATGAATAAAAGCATTATATATATATATATATTTACTTCCCCATCAATATTCCAGTGAAGTATCCAAAACTGAAGATGAGCAGTCTAAAGAGGTTGAACCGCCTGCTGACCCTGCACCGGAAACAAAAGACTCAGGGGAAGAACAGCAAGAAAACACTGTGAATGATGATTCAGAGGAGACCAAAGAGGTTCCTATGGAGGTGGATGAACCAGACACTGGAGAAGAAACGAAAGTGGAAGACCCCACCCCAGCAACTGAAGACCCTGTTGAAATTAAAGAAGAACCACCCAAAGCCGAACTAATTCAGGGTACTGAAGGGTCAGGAGACAGCACTGATGAAAACAGCCCTCCTGCCCCCGAAAAACAGGAAGATGCCCCAAAACAAAAACCCGCAGAAGAAACAGGATGCCACTGGTATTTATCGAGTTATCCTGTTTACAATATTTTTAAAAGCATTTCTTATTGTAGTGAGTAAACAAAAACAAGAAAATAATTAGAAGATATATTATGGTAACCAATCATATCATCTGGAATATGACTCATTCTTCAATGATACCCCAGAATAATTGTCTCTTATAAACGGAGCCATTGAAGATCGGTCAGATAACACACGGTTATTAATAGCGATAGTGTAAATAGTGATATAAAATGTATTTTCTAGTTAAATATGAATGGCAATGTTAAGCCAAACCGCTGGAGTTAGATGGAGATTTATTGCATTAATTGTGAGAATGTTTTATTTATTTACTACATTGACAATTTACCTGAAAAGCAGCTAATACCATGCAATGAGCTGTGGAAAGAATAATCAAAGTATAGCAAGAGGGGAATATAAAAGCAATCCGACACTTGAACAAAACTCAGAAATGTAAAACTGTTTTATCTAAATGACAAGAGTATTGTATATAAGATGCAAGCAACAAAGCTAGCTGTACTATCAAGATCAATTACTATTACTTTTACTCGAAATGAATCAAATATGTTTTCAACTTCATTTCTGGTCAAACTGGAAGACCTACTCTGTAGATTCAGAAGTTTTATGACCATTTCCTGTATTATGTAAACTGGAATAAAAATTCTAAATTATATATATATTATAGATTTACTATATTTTAATCCCTTATAATAGTCACATGTTCCGCTAGTTCTATACCCCAGTCTTTATATGCTCATGCCTTTCTTTTACTTCAGTGGGGAAGGCAGAAACTTCGACACTCCAGAATTTATGTGCGGAATGTGTTCTAGATTCTGCCACGCTTCTTGTCTATCATGTTATACCGGGTGAGTTTTTCGTTTCAGGAAACTATACAAAAATCCTTAAAGTCAAACACTGGGCTGGAACACTTGCAGGGCATACAGCTCAATTATGATTTATAAGTGGGAACTCACATTATAATACTGGTTTCTGGGCAATGATATTGTCAGAATCAATCAAGTAATTTCTTTCCTGCTCTCCCAAACCCCTTAGACTGGGTGCCTCCATATTAGTAGCTGTATGACACTGACTAGAACAGTAACACTTCCTGAGTGAGTTACGTGTGGTCATGGTCTAGTGAATCTGTAGTAAACAGTCAAAGTGACCACTTTACTTCAAGGTCAGCTTAGCTATAGGGCTGCACCCCAAGTTAGGGACATTGCTGTATTAACCATTTTTTTCTTAATCCTTGGATATGAACATGTTTTCTTTGTTCATAAGTTCATCAATTGTGCAATAGGGATTTTCTCTGTATTTTTCTAAGAATAAAAGACCATCATCCCATACCTGCATAATTATAGTGCAAAATTTGCGTAAAAGGAGAGAATTAATTGATATAGGTTGTTTTCACACAATATGAAAAAGAATTTTTGCAATTGTGCATGCAACAGTTTCAAATATAGACAGCCCTGAATCTCTGCTTTTGTTTCACATATCACAGTAACATTTAACAGAAAAACTCTAAAAACTAAAAGGAATCTTATAAAATGAATTAAGGCAATTAAGGTTTTAGTCCCTAACTTAGCACACACCACTATAGAAATACTACCTTACACTGGTCACGGTCTACTGATCCACTTGACCTCAATTCTCAAAAGTATACATAAATGTTTAGCTGTGCTTTTCTGTTGAAATCGATTGAAAGAGCTCCCTGATGTCTTTCTGCTGCCACTATTTGTTGTTATACATCCATATGCTTTGTAGGTTTGCATTTCTAAATCAGGTAGAAGTCAGGGACTATAAATATTTAGCTTAGATTACAATGTATACTGTCTGTGTGCATTCACTTCCATTGAAGCGGAAGTTTACCAGACCTCAGGCTTGTCATTTATGCATAGCACACTGGGAAAATGGAAGCTCCCACTGGCCAAGTATCCGACCGAGTCTTCTCTATTAAATGCTGCCTTACAGCCACACACTGTATTGGATCATTCATTATAGTGTGCAGAACATAATATCTTAGTTTTCCTCAATGTCTGAACATAGGATATACTCAGTCCAGTGTCCCCCTTTAAATAAACCATTACAATTACAAAAGTCTCACATAACGACCATCTCGGTAATGGGACCAGGGCGTAATTAAGACCAGTTTGGCTCAGTCCCAATAAGGTGGACGGAGAGAGACTTGTGAATGACAATATATGTGTGAAGGAAAATTGATGGATGAGATAAAGGGGGAGGTAGATTTGGAATGAGAAATAAAAGCTCAAATATCTACCGAAAATCATAAACCATAGGGTCACTTTTGTGTCACATGGGAATTGTCATCCTCCCCCCCCCCCCGCTCCCCCCCCCCCCTATTTTGATAAATAAGTGCAATTTTTTAAAGCAGGCGTAGCCATTTCAGGGACTGTAATTGCCACTCAAGGTTGCCATAAGTTCCCTTGGGGAATCCGTCGCAGCCTCAATTCCAGCATACGGAAGGTGTTGACATAGTCATCTGCCAGCAGCCCGATTGTTACAGTGCAATCCTAAAATGACACATACTACTCACAGATTCCCCATGTTAAATTTCCTATATAGGCCTATCATAGGTTGAGTATTGATTTCGGTAGGCATAGGTAGTGTTTGGTGCTGCGTTTTGCAGCTGAAGTGGTGTTTTTGCATTCAATTGCGTGATAGGACCCCTACTTCGTCGCCAAACGGTCTCCTCCTCCTATAATCCTTCTATAGGCCTTCCATAGTCCTTCTATAGACTACTAAAAGGTGTAGGGTTGGCAAGTGGTGTCTTCTTCCTCCTCCTCCTCCTCCTCCTCCTCCTCCTCCTCCTCCTCCTCCTCCTCCTCCTCTCTTTCTCCTCCTCGCGTGATTGGACGCCTACTGCGTTGCTATAGGCAAATTGCCTTGGAAAGTGTTTTTTTTTAAATTGTTTCTCAGCCCTGGAAAATAGATATTTGTCCCGCTCTCTTTCTCTTTCTCGCTCGCTCCCCACTCCCAATGATTGGATGCCTACAGCACTCTCTCTCTCTCCTCTGCCTATGTCATTTGCCTAAAGAAATATTCCCGTCCCCTCACGTGGTTCGAACGCGCGACCCTTCATAGTCTTCATGTACTTGGAGTATAGGCCCACTTGGAGTGCACGCCAACGCTTTAGGCCACTCGGCTATCCGTCCCAATTGGAAATCGCATCCACTAACTCGGTGCACACACACAGAGCACACACCATTTACCGGTCCGGCATGTTGAAAATAAACGTCTCCAATTCCTATTAAAAGTTCATTTATTAACAGAATCGTTAATTTCGTTCAAGCTTCCTATCTCTTTAGTTACCTTATATGATTCATTAAATAGCTTTTAAAGGTGTTTTCGTTGGCCCAGACGATAATGGGGGCTTGTACTTGAAATGTTTTCTATGTATGTATCTATGCATGTATCTATGGAGTGTACCTGGGGTGTACCCCCGGTGCACCAGTGTACTTTTAATTATACTTATAATTATATAATCGAAATCTCTAGTTCTCTCCACCCCCATACTTGATTTATACTTATAATTAAAAATATACTTAATTGGAATAATTGAGAGTTCGCTTTATACAAGCTTATGCTTGTGACTCTTGTTCTCTCCCCCCCCACCCCCCACCCCCTTTATATTATAATTCATTGAGTAATACACTTGTACTTATACCTGTATTTATTATACGCGCATTCTATATGAGACGTGCTATAAGTGGGGTGCTATAAAAATATTCATATAGGACGTGTCCTATATGAAATGTAGTTGTCTAAAAATAGCTCTGTTGTTATGCTTTGCGGAGCTTTGGCTCTCCGCGAAGCATGTAAACAAATCCCGGCGATCGGTAATCCACCCGTGATTCTGGTACTATGATTATAGAAATACATAATAAAAACCATATCATTAAATAGAACATTAAATTCTCTATCCAATGATATAAGTTTTATTAATGTAGCTCAAGAAATGGCCACAATATGAACGTTTTAAGTTAACAATATAAATAGGCCTATACTAACGAGGCTGTCAGTGGGGCTGGCAGCGGGGCTCTCTATGCTTCTTTAATATTTTTTCAGTGATATTTGATGACATATGATCAAATTTTCTGCACATATAATAAATATAGAATGGAACTCGCCGGCAATAACCGAAAATGTATAGGACTTGATTCTTCCACATAAGCACTCTGCCTACGGCATCGTGCTTATGTGGACGAATCTCGTCCTATAAATTTTCGATTATTGCCGGCTCGTCACATTCTCTCTATAGTTATAGTTAAACGATATACATGATTTATACTTATATTTAAAAAAATATATAATTCGAATAATTGAAAGCCTGCTTTATACAAGCTTATGCTTGTGACTCTTGTCTATTCGTCTTTCAGGAAAGTCGTGCCATTCATGACCAACTATTCTTTTTTCTGCAAGAGGTGCAATTCGTCAGGACAGGAAACATTCACCAAAAAGCAATCCAGTACGTATCTTATTTTTATTGAACAACTTTAGGCGCAATATTCCATATATTTATAATATTTGATTAGAATAATGTACTTTTAATATAGTGAACAAGGCGAGAGAGCCTCCCCTCGGATTCAATACTCAAATCAATGCTATAAAAAAAAGAGAAAAAAAAAGTACTTTAATATTACTTTCGGTATTTTACAATAAAAAATGTTAGTGGGAATGGAACGTCATTCCCACAAATTCACAGACCGTCAGTGTTAAACCACCCAACTTCATATATATTTGCGGAAACTAAAACCAAAGAGATCCTTATATTGCTTAACCATGATTTTTTTCACAGATTTCGGACAAATGTGTATTACTGCCATTGGAAATCTTATGCACAAAAACCCTGACCAAATGATATTCTCCAAAGACAAGGTAATTATTTGTGTTGACCGATTGTCCTTATTTATGGAAATTGCGACTTGTTAATTTGCAAGTCATTTCATTTGCATGTCATTTTATGTTTAACCGAACACAATTTTTCAATTCCTTTCAGGATATCATTCCATATATTGAGAAATATTGGGAACATCTCACAACCACTCCTAGAAGAATTAAAATGACTTGGCACACTACAATACAGAAAACTATGGTACGATTTATTACAATCCAGCAACTCCCCCCTTTGATTCTCATTTGGAAAATTTGTCCCCACCCCCCACACTCGCCATTTTATTAATTTATTTATTGTCTACAACGATAAAAACCTGCTCTCGTTTATTGATTTCAGCTGAAGGAAATAGACATTTTCACTGCTGATGAGAGTTACCCGATGGACCCTAGGTTTGGTCTTATACTTCAAGTAAGTTAGGATATATATTGTTCATACTTACTAGCTGCCCCCGATTATCACCGGGTAGACATCATCCCCTGTTCCCTCCCTCTCCCTTCCCCACCCTCCCCTGTTCACAGCACATGTTTCACCCCTATAATTAATTATAAAGTAAGAAATTCGAATAAATAATGCATGTTTCTATGGAGCATTTCTACAGGAATGCAAGTTGTCCTTAAGTTGACGGATTTCCTTCAATCTCCTCATTACCAAAATCTGTATATAAATTTCCCATATGTCTCTCAAATTACCTATACAAACCTTTAAAAAAGTTGATTGTTAATGGACTGACTGAATACCATACCATGTCCATCTACCCCAGAGTAGACCCAAACCTTGCATTGGAATATACGGGAGAGCTATGTACCAGTGGCCGCCTGCGTCAATCCCCTGTCAGCCAAGGTTCCGCTAGCAACTCGGTAGAGTAATAGCATCGGCCGTTTAGCAGAATTCCTTTTAGCGGAGGGCATTCCCCATACACCACTACCGGGAGCAGGGGCAGACGGCCCGGCAGACGGTAGTGAGTCTGTGAGTGGCAGCAGCTGCTCAGTGCCTGCCTATCAACTTGTCTAGCTAGTTCTATTAAGTTATTAAGCTAACATTCATTTCAAATATATGTATGTATATGTTTATATGCATAATCCTTTCAGTTCTAAGCACTTTGTAAAGCATATTTTATCTCAGAAACTTTTCCGTCAATTTTGAATACCCCAACTTGCATCCCTGAACTTCTATACTGGGTAGATATTATAAAAATCAGTTTAATGGGTAGAACTTCAACTAATAAAATGAACTTTTAAAGGGAGATGCAGAATCCCTTTCCCACTTTGCTCCCTTCCCCCTCCCCCTGTACAGTGTAGTGCAAACAAGAAACCCCTTCCCTTCCCCTCTCTCCTGCCAAATATTTAAAATGAAGTTTCCGTAGGCGATCCCCTCTCCCTTCGAAGTTCCCCACCTCTCCATCTCACGTCATGACGGTGGACAAACTATATGTATGGCATGTTGCTAGGCAGTGTTTCCAAAAAGTTGCCAAATAGGCGGGCGCATTTAAGTTGCGTCGCCGAAATACCAACATTGCGTCGCCAAATAATAATATGGTGTAAGATTATGATTATGAACACAGATTATTTATGAAGCACATTTGTGAGAGGGAGTGGGCGGATTATGGTAATTTAAATAGATTTGCTTCTATCTTCCTTGAAAAAATTATTCGGGAAAAGCGAAGGCCGTGGTAACCTCACTTTAAGTCTAAGTAAGATGTTGGTGTTGGGAACTGCTAACCGTTGGGAAGGGGTGAATTAGTTATCGGTGAGTGGTTGAAGTAATGACTTAGGTAGAGGAGTAGTCTAAGTAAGTTGCGTTGAAAGTTTGGGAATTTTACATGGCTTATGTACGAAGCCTTTTAGACCCGATTGTCATAACAACGTAATTAATTATGTGGATGGGTTCACATTACATCATTTAATGAATGCCCAATTCATCATCAAGAATAAAATACCCCAGTGTAATTTTCAGACCGTGACTTAGCCTGAAATGAATGTTCCTAGCCTCTGGAATTTTGATATTGTATCTGTATAATATATAGCATTTTAATTTGTACAAAAAAAGATTTCTCCAGTAAAATCCCAAAAAAGTTGTGGAATTTTATTGTCAGTGACCGGCCTTTTTAGAGCGCGGTTTAAGTCATAACTTATGCCTCACATCGGGCAAGCTTTAGTATACCCTAAACAGCCTATAGTATATACATCTGGTCAAAGTATGACTCATGATCAGAAATAAGGCAAATTGTTTTCATGGGATAACGTTGTTTTCTTTAAAAACGAGCTAAGTTAATTTGTTACTCTACTTGAAGCTGCATTCTCAGCTATGACTAGAAATTTGTCCCCAAAAAACGAGCGCCAGTGAGTGATAATAGTGAAACTACTACAGCAAAGCATTTCGGCGGGTCACCTAAATATAAATGTGGACTTTTATGAAGCCCTGCAGCAAAAACAAGAGTAAAATCTTCCACAATATTTGGCAAATGACTTTTAGATGAGTAAAAAAGAACTGAATAAAAAGAAGAAAATCTTAGCATATTATTTGAGAAATTTGAATGCCTGGTATTGTGTATCAGATAATATTTGATGCTCGTGATGCCTACATATCTTACACTTGTGACTAATACGCCATTTTCTCCCGAAAAGCAACTTTGATCGGTTGATGTACGATATTATATTTCATTTCATTGAGACGGGTATGGTGTAACGGTTGAAAAAATAGCTTCGAAAAGTGGTTGTCCTGAGGACAAATATGTTTGTCCGACATATATCTACCAAAATATTTGGTTGTCCGCTCACACCAAAGATAGGTGAAACCTGTTTCTCCACAGGGCACCTATATATTCATTTTTGGTTTACCCAGATTCGAACCCACATTTGGTCATAGGCGTTCCGGATAGCTGGGACGCGAGATATTTTTTTTCAACCCTGGGTGTTATATTAGGCTGTTTAGTTCAGTTCCATAGCTGGCCTTCCACTAGTCCTATTCTATCGCTCTGCAAGTTAGGATTTCTGTGGGCTTGATTGACACAGATTTGAGCCGGGGGCGTCACACAATTATGGGTCCTATTTATGGGGTCATGAGCGGTGGAAATTTCCTGTATTTTGTTATAGTCAGCTTGTTGATGTCTTGCACTATGGGGGTAATGTAGAGCTTTTATTATATTTATCTATATAATCTTTAATTCTTTGACGAGAATAATTCCTTAAATACTTGGAGGCAATGGCATTGATTAAATTTAATCCATCCGATGTTCAGAAAAGTCTAAATCAGTCACAATCGCAGTGTCTCTCATTCTAATGGATCTTGAAGGGAAAAAAGTTAAATAAAAAATATTGCAGAGTGCCTCCATTCTTTTGGACCAATAACACCATGGGGTAATTTTGAAACCATAGACGATCTTGCATATTCCCATTTGGACAAAATTCAAACAAAATTTCGTCAGGTATGGGTGACGTACGCACGCATGGGTATAGGCACGTTACGTAATGAGAATGCATTATGATTAATTTACATTCGGTTTACGTTCCCCATTGATGTCAAACCAATACTGTGGGTCAACCATAGCCTTTATGATATATATGCGCATTTAAACCTTACTGGGTGTGACTGAATTGTACACTTGCAATCTATTTTGATTTACATCATTAAACTGTTCTTTATGATTATGTATTGTCAGGGAGATACTTATCTTAGTATATACCTCCCCGGTATTGTATATAAGATAATAGTTGATCCTGGTGATGCCTACATACCTTACACCTTTGCCTAATACGCCACTATAATGGATGGTTCGTGCCATCTCCAATGTTGTTACGCACGCATGCATTGGGAAGTCTCTTTTCACTTGGATTTTCTCAGACCATTAGTTACACACGCTCACTCACGCATGCACTTGAAGAAGTGATCTTACTTCTCAGTGCTGCCACCTGAATAGAAGAGCTCTCACTGGCGGATCGCTTTCTAAGTTAATAGTTATCCTCCTGCCCACCACCATTCCATCACCAGCCATGTTCCTCCCTGCCAGCCGGTCCTTTTGACCAGGTTGACAGTTCAGTGAAAGATAACCTTCTCCTCATTGACAGGACCTGGAGAAGCTGTCGCCCACCTATGAGGCTATGTTCAAGGCCCCTACGGCGTCTTACAAAGGAGATCAACTCATGTCGTCCAAGGATGGTGAGTAACTTGGTGCGCATGCAGTCACTTGTGTTCCGCCTCATTGGCTGCACCGACCTGGGACATGTCATGTACACACATAGTCGCTCTCTCGATCTCACTTGCTGCACTAGCAGTAACACGCGCTGGTGTAGCGACCAGGTGATAAAGCCTGGGTTATCTCAGTCTCATGCACGGTCTCCTTCCATATCTCTTCGTCTATGCACAACATTATCGAACAGTGTTGACAGTTACCTTTCCGGCCATCTTCAGGCCCTGATGCTGCTATATATTATATTATCATGAGCCAATTGATAGTCACTCTCGTTCAATAAAAATATCAATATTCTCCAACTTACATAACATTAACATTTCATCATGATATGTTATTGTCATCTTATCTAGTGTATGCACTTATTATCTCATTTGGAGGCAAATCAATTCAAATAGAAAATAATGAACTATCATATCAATTTGAAGATCATGACATGAAATAATGAATGCTTTTAAGGTGATTGCATTTCGAAAAGGTGTTCTATAGTATTGTTTTATTCAGATTTATTTATCGATCCATATGCAACGATCTTTAATTTGTATTAACTGCACTTTCTTATAAATTGATGACTTCTAGTGCCGCTGCAAACCAAAACTCGGGGAACGAAAAGAAAAAATCCAGATGGATACCAGAATCTGCTTGGCTTGAAACCTAAAAAGGGGTATGTATAAGAAACAGCTAAAATGCTCCAGTGTTCCAAGGTCACTTTGTTATGATCACCTTTTAATCTACTCTTTAAAAATAAGTAAATCAGATATTACTTTGTTTCCAGAATTATATATTTGATATTTGTGTATATATATTTTTGTAGGCAAATAATACTATACGGATAGTGTGTGGTCATATGTTCTATATTCAGTATGTACAAAAGGAATCAGAGCATGGAAGTATAATATAGTGCCCTTTCCTGTGATAAACTAATGCACAATTTGTCATATCGTATTGAAGTTAATTAATTATCAATGAATAAAGCACAGCAGTGGTGAGATTTTGATTCCGCTGGATGTGCAAGTGTCTACCCAAGCAACCACTAAACAGTAAACATGCATTTGACAAATGCGTAATTAGTAGAAATCCCTGGCTAGAGTTTTTTAAATTTACTACTTGGCTATTTATCTTGTACATTTCCGTTCATGGTTCGCTGATGTTCTTCTGAAGACACGTGTCAATAGGCTTATATTACGTGATCTTCACGGTATTTAATTCAGAATCCCTAATTGAAATGAATTTAGTACAAAGTGTACAAAGCAATGGTATTATAGTTATTTCCCTATACATTTATGTTGATTTCTCGGCGTGTCATGCATTGGAATTTATTGGAATTTGCTATGAATTATTAAACTTTCTATTACAAGCTATTACTGAACAGTAGCCCCTTGGCCGTTTATTTCGCTTTGTAATTTTGAGAAAACCTTATTTACTCTGAAGCAAATTTTGCATACGATGCCACGAAATACAGCGGTCAGCTGCTGCATAAGCGGTAGTTATTTTGAGTTCCATGATATCCCAAAACAGCTTAAGTAAACTTTTTCAGTGAGGTGTTGTCCACGAAGATCACACCCCAGGGCTACCCTACCGAACATCCACACAACAAAGATGGATATCGGTATATCCTTGCTGAACCAGACCCTCATGCACCCAACCGTGATGCTTTTGATGCTAGCTTGGACTGGGCAGGCAAACCGATCCCAGGTTTTCTCTACAGAACGTGGCTGGATTCCAACGTACTTCTTGCTCTGCACGATAGAGGTTGTTATCTTTTGATATTTGAATCTCGTTACAATATTCACTATAGTATTATACAGTTATACTGGTAGAAAAACGCTCTCCGCCCGAAAGGAATTTACTTATATTTTCCAGGTGAAATATGCCATTGTAATTGGGTATGCGAAATGTAAGTGTAATGCTTAGTGGAATTCAAATATATTTCCGCCTGTGTAATTTTGAACTATCAATTAAATATGTGTTTGTTTGAAAGAAAATTAACCACAAAATTAACAAATAACCCCACAATATATTTACCGGAAATTACGTAGCATGTGAACCGATAATCGTTAGCAGATTCGCTCTGATTTGTGTTTGTTTCCGTCTCTGTTCTTAACCCAAATATTATCTATTAATTTCATTCTTTGTCTGCCCTGATTTCTTTTTCTTTTCTTTTTTCCTGTTACAAGATGTTTCAGGGACCTCCTTCTCATATGTCCTAAGAATTTTGTTTATGTTTTGAATACTTTCTTCCTTGTTCTAGTACTTTTTCGTTTATTATTGTATCCAGCTATGATATGTGCAGCATTATATATACCGGTACATATGAACCCAAATGCCTTAATTCCTGCTCTGAACAATATTTGTTTTGTTGTTATTCTCCAATCCAAGGTGGTTATTCTCCAATCCTTTCTAATATTGCCTATCTATATGCCATGCCAAATATTTTGCGCAGAAAGATTCCTTATTTGTTCACATCACTGATTTGAATATATTGTCAACATATGTTTCTTTCCATACATGTATTAACGATTTCACCTGTATGATCTCCCATACTGAATATACCTTTCTTACACGCTGATCGTCCACAGCGCCACAACTGAAGATATCAGATGACCGCCTGGGTTTGCTAACAGGAGAAAAGGGATACTGCATGGTGAGGGGAACCCATGGTGTTAACCGAGGCTCCTGGTTCTTTGAAGTCGCCATCACGTCCATGCCAGATGGTAGTGCAACTCGTATCGGCTGGGCGCAACAACTTGGTACGGACTTCTCTCTGATATTTCATGCCCTGAGATCGGTCGATCTATTGTTATGTTCACTGAGGTGATTTTCACCGAAAGCTGTATTTCTGTTATTTTTATGGAAAATAATTTCGCTCTGTTTTAAATCTACATAGATTTGATTTAGATTAACATTTGGAAACATACATTTCAGATAAGAAATAGTATTATCGGTTCGTTTGCTATACATTTTTCTCATTTCTCATTTCTCATTATCCTACGATAATTGCCAATAATGGTAAGGTTACTACGGTGCAGATTTCTGATATTAAAACAGTTCGAAGTCCCTTTACTGAACCCTGCTTATGTGTATAGGTAACCTGCAGGCGCCCTGTGGCTATGACAAGTTCAGCTACAGTTGGAGATCACGTAAAGGCACAGTATTCCACCAAAGCCTAGGCAAGCACTATGCTGATGAGGGCTATAATGAGGGTGACGTACTTGGCTTCTATATCACACTACCGACGCCCTCAGATCCTGAAAGACTGCTACCGAAATCATCTAAAAATAAGGTGAGTTTCTTAAAATAGTTAACATTGTAATCAGTAAATCATTGATGATGACCGGTTGCCGTCGCACCAGGTAAACGATGAATGAGTTTTTTCTCGAACAATATCTTCCGTCTTGCTGCTGTTCCTTCATCCGCCTATGTGCTTCACTTCTGCGGTAATACTTATTCACTTGTGCGCTATGGTTATTTCGCCCGATTAAAAGTCACCCGTATCATTCGAGTGCTAATGCCAAATCTTGAAAACCTTAAGGCGTTTTGTATTAGCAGTAGTTACATGTATCTTATGGAACCAAATCTATTGTCAACCATCCTTGCCGAAATAGGATGGTTCGATACCCCAGTTATTGAAGCCTCACAGATATATTAGTTCTTCAAGTATCCTCGAGGTGGCGGCGTGTGCATAAACTAAGAACTTGGATTGTGTGTAATCTACTTAGGTGGAGAGTCCTCTAGGAGTCTTCCTATGGTTGTGATAGTTTTTTAAAAGGTTTATGTTATACCTTGTTATGTTATTTTGCGGGTCTTCTTACATGCTGAATTTCTTACTAAGTGACTTTTGTGAGCTTTATATACATTTTAAAAAACAATTTACCCATAGGTGATTCATTTAGAACAAAATCAAAGCAGCTGACTTTAGGTCTCCATGCATTTAGCGGTGTTTTATTTATTCTCCGGTTCATATTGTTGAAGAAACGAGTTGCAGAATCAACTACAAGTATGTATGGATATCCATGCTGCGCTAGGAAGGTCGTTCTGATATGGACGTTGCTTTGATTTTGTATATATACAAAAATGTGAAAAATACATCTAGATTTCTGTTTTACAATCAATATACGTTTCACAGCAATGAAAGCAGCTATAGTGGAGGGCTCCCTCATTGAGGATTTAATGCAGCATCAATACATTCATATACTCAGGTGTGGATGGAAATCTTTAATATCTCAATACTGAGCACAGCAAAAGTGTCCTTGTATTTGTTCAACATTTCTTCCATTCAGTGAAAACATGAGGCATATATCTATTTTAAAAATATTTATGTACACATATCCTTGTCATTACTAAAATCGATCATGGAATTATGTTTGCCAAGGAAATATTGCTTAGTTTCACTCTTTAAGAAATAATATTGAATACCATTATGGTACATAGTATTCGGGAACTATCGATTCTTAGTATGTCCCGTTATTATTTCAATATTGTGTGGACTAAACTGAATGCCTTATCACAGCTAAAGGAAAGTTATCACTAGGTGTGTAGGTCTTTGAATAAAGGATGTTAGAAAAAGAAGCAACGCTTGTAAGAAATGTTGGAGTATTTTCCAACTCTATGTCATTATCTCTTACCAAACAGCTTATAGTCATGCTATATCAAAAACTAGACCGACCTCTTTTTTGTGCATCAAGAGAAAACTCCTATTTTTTAGATAAACACTAATGTTACCTTCTCAAATTAATCCCCCAAATTCAATTGGGAATGGTTAGTGTATTGATGAATACATTATTTGAGCTCTTTGACCAAACCCAAAATACTCCAGAGAAGAGTGAATTCTGACTCCAGCTATCAACATATTATTTGAGACTTTCTCGTATGTAATGTTACAGATATTATGTTATTCACACTTCCAATGAATATATCAAGTTTTTAATTTTATAATGCCACTCAATATCCTTTCGATGAAGTGGAAAGTATAGCAGAAATTTAATACTTACAACCTTCGTAGAACCAAAGATGAATGACTTTGAATTGATTTAAATAAACATACGTTACCATCAAGTTTTTCTTCTCTTCGACCTTACATATATCACTATTTGGCTGGCTTATGAATGATGATTCTAATTATATACCATAGCACAATCTTAAACAAATTCTCAGTTTAAATTAAAGGGTTTTTTTTGGCAGTCGTTATAAAGCTTTATGTTTAGTCTTCTTTAGTTTTCTTTTGTTTGGCCTTTAAACACAGACCTTTTTTTAATGATAAACGGATCCAATGGATTAACATTTGTAATGGATTAACATTTGTTTATCACAAAAATATATTTGAGATAAAGTAGAACGTTAAGGAACTATTAACATGACAAATGAAGCAATCGTATTCGATTGACAACCAAGCTTATGAACACATATCCTCTGAATGTATATTAGAGCGGGATCAGATACTGAAGCAATAAAAATCACATTAAGAAATTGGAATATGTACTACATTAAGCAACAAACTAATGAAGAATAAAAGCACACCCATTCTTCATGCACGAAACTTAGTACGATCAAGACATAACATAAATTGTCTCCATAAATTAAGTAGGCAGTTGAGTTTGCAGAATTGTACTTTAGTAATCAAATTAAATAGAGGAAGAAATAAGTATTATGGTAGCCCTTCCCCTTGACCCTGTTCTCTTCCTTCCTACAAGTTACCTTCTCTTGAACACTCCCTGGGTCGTTCATGTGCCACCAGTCTATAGCTACACCTCTCACATAATTCATATTCATGTACAGGTTTTACGTAGCTCTCCCTTCACACCAATTATATGTTTTGCTAGCATTCTTCAAATTTCCGTTGCCTCTACTTCGAAGTTGAATGTAAAATGGTAATCTGTATCAACCAAGGACTTTGCCTGTGTTGGCTGGCGGAGCGGCCTTTCAGATATTGGGATAACATCAGGTGTGCTTCTCATCTTTGGCGCTGCTACATTCAAAGATTGTTGTGAACTAGACCTTTGTATGGAGTCGACATCATCCCCATATCTACCAGCAACATCTACGTCCTGACTCTGATGTCTCTCCAACAAGAAATTCCTGTCATACATATTCGTTACCTCAGGTTTAACTAGGGAATCTTTCCATCTTGGGTCTTGGGTGAATCGAAGCACTTTATGGTCATTCGGCTCCAAGTTACCAGCTGGGCCATCGATTGCTTCCCACGTGTTCAAATTGGTGTCGATTGATGAACTGATGTCTGGCGGCATGTTACCATTAAGTGGGAGGCTCTTGGGGTAGAATACTCCAGTGTTAATATCTTCCTTCCAGTCTGGTTGGTCAAACTCTTCAGTCTGCACAGTCACATTCCTCTTGATACACCCAGTTTCATCTTGCCATAAACCATCTGGCCTATCCTCTCGTGGGTTACAATTCATATCCATGAGACTGGCTGTATCTGTGCCCCTGCTGACTGTCTTTGGTGTGACAACTCTCTCTATAAAGAGCTTCTCTGTGCTTTGGTGTCTTCGTGGCTCAGCACTTGGAGATTTTGCCAGGTTGAGCGGAGATAGTGGCTTGCCATTGTATTGTACCTCCAATTCTTGGGACAACCTCTTCATCTCTTCACTACCGGCGTCTCTATTACCGTTCACATTTTCCCCATAGGCATCATTAGGGCTATCCCATTGGGATAACTTAGCGTTATTCCAGCTCATCTCATAAGCTGTATTTACAGTTACGTCATGTTTTTCAATAATGTTCGGCCAGTTGTGAGGACTCCTTTGTTGCATGTTGTGGTGATACTGATTGTTATGTTCTGTGGTGTAATGCTGAATATTATTTTGAAGATGTTGAGGCTTTGGAGGGACATTTGGCACTTCGAGTATGCTCTGGTTCAGATTTATTTGACCCCTCAAAAGTTTAGGCTCCGGTGATTTCCCTGTTGGTGGCTTTGTTAATTTACTTGTATCCCACATGGTATCTGGCAGAATTTCTCTCCTCGTTATAGGTTCGTTTACATTGGGTTTCATAACCCTTTCTTGAGAGCTGCTGGTACGTTTAATGGCTCTCATGTGATTGTTCTGACTGTCCCAAACGTTGTCTCCAACCCTCTTTTTCTCATTGTTAACTTGCTTGCTGAATCTTTGTTCCTTCAGGTAAGGGTCCGATGCTATCAACTTTTGACCTTGTGGTGGTCTGTAAGTACCTGTCTCAAATGGTCTAGAAGAGAGAACAGCTTGCTGGCGAGGGAAGGTGGCTGAGCGTTCTTCCCAACTCTGGCTGCTTTTGAAAGGTGGCCTCATGAACTCTAAGTTGTTTAGACGACGATTGATCTCAGGGTCTGTGTAACGAGTCCTGGTGTCCCTCATACTCCTGCGCATTTCCGGTCTCCTCGGTACTTCCGGCGACTTGGGTGTTCGTAGACTCTGGCTGCGTCTATCATTCCTCTTAAAATCAAGAGGCGTTTGTGGGTTGGACTCGTATTTGTCCTTCCTACTCCTATGTGTGCCCGGGGTACCCGTAGAAGTAGCTTGATACAGAGGTGCGGGTCTTTCCTTGGGCTCTTGATTCTGAGCGGAGATGGAAATATCTTCAACAGGCCGTGGATAGTCTGCTTGAAGTGTAGACAGATAGAGCTCTGTACTTCTCCCTTCTTCCATTGACTTGGCTCTTGCTTTTCTCAAGCTTTTTCTGACATCACTTGGCTTTATATTCTCTGTGTTATTTTCCTCTAATGGGTGCAGCCATGGAATCTCTTGATCACCTGTCGCTGTGTCTGTTTGTGGTGGAGCACTCGTACCATGCCAGCTCTTGCTTGCAGGCAGTGAAGCTGTTTTAACTCGCACCGTCTCCATATTAGCATTATTGCTACCACCTGGCAGCATATCTGGATGTGGGCCTTCCATGAAATCATTCCTAATAAGGTTTCTTCTCCTAGCAGATTGCCTCATCACCTGGTCCGGAGACAAATCCCTTAATGGAATTTCCCTTGCAGTTAATGAGTGACTGTGGTGGAACACATCAGGATTCGACTGCACAAATCTTGTGTCTATTGGGGCAGTGTACTGTGCACGATCAAGGGACCTTCCTCTCCTGTTGCTGCTATCCCTCCAGTTTCTCTCAAAATCCATGGACTGGGTAAACTCAGCATTCAATTCATGACCCTGAGGGTAATCCCTCCTTGGAAGACTTTTTGAGAGCACTGATTTGATATCGGGATCGCTGGAGAAATGTTTGTTGCTGACCGCTTGTTGTGTAGATGTTTTTGTATTGAGAGATGCTCTCACGAAGCTTCTCTCTTTGTTAACGATGAAGCTGCGTTCACGCCTTATATGCGAATGTGGGTTTTGGTGTTGTACCTCTGCGTTTGCCACATAGGATAACTTGACTGGACTTCGTGGAGGAATTTCCTTGCTGTCTGACGACTCTGGTTTCCAGGGAGGGTTGATCTGGCGCCATGAAGGCAGTGGAGGTCGGGGTGGGGGTACCTGTAATTAATCAAAATATATAACGAATTAAATAATGCCAAACTCAACTTTGTAAACATCGTTTTAAATGTTTTGAATGTTCTCGTCGAACGAAAGGCATACAATCCCAATACCCTTATTTTTACTAGGATGTATCTTCTGAATATTACCAATTTTAGAATACAAAATACACAAACTATTTACTTAGGTTATAGTTGCTTTTTCCTTTCTAAAATTTATTTCACGCTTCCTTCTGTGTTCACTTCCCTTTATTGCTTAAGTCTGTTTTGTAGTGGAGATGAATGCTTTTCTATGTTATTAAGGTCCTGAGCACATATCTTTACTTACATCACGATTTGGTAGGAAGATAACCTTTTCAGAAGTCGGGACTCCGGTCACGCCTGAAATATAGATAAAAGCCATCATTTGTACTGTACTTGAATAAAGTCACTTTAAGTAAATAAAAGACTTGTGTCGTGAGTAATATGGAAAAAATATCAGATGTGGTGTGCAAAATGGTGTGCTTTAATCAAGTTTTCTCATTGTGGGGTGAGTCTGATGTGGTTAGTGTGAATTTCATTAGGTTTGAACAAGTCATGTATGTGTTTGGAAATTTCTGATTATTAATATTAATGTTCCCCTCATCATTGTTGAGATTTGAAGTTCAAGGATGTATTTCAGTCATGTTTGTCTCCATCTTAATTGTCTTGATGTTGAAATATCTGGTGAGGCAATCAAATAATATCAACTAATTTTTCTTTTGTTAATTCCGTCATCCAAAGCATCTAGTGTCTCGGTGCCATACTCCCATTTGTGACTTTATCATAGATGATACTCATTTTTTCATCATATTCTAGTACAGTATCTAACTTGTGAGGAAAAGTTGTGAATAGGAAATTAGGTGTATTCCTTATTAATTCTAAATAGCTAAATGAAAATATTAAAAGAAAACTTATTTTTCGTTATAGCTACAAACAAACTGGTCGATCCCAACCACCATTATGTGTGAACATGAAAATGAACATAATTATTTTTGTCCGGTGATAATTGTATACGTGTACATATTCAGTAGATTTCTGCATAGTGACCTAACCAAATGATTTTCAATAAATGACTCTGTTGTGGGCGAAATAAGGTAACATAAGTAGCTTTGTACAGCTGAAGCATAGCGCCCTGGTTAAAAAAGGGTTATCTACTAGACTATACTATATAGATGTTAAAGATCCAAAGGTAACACATGGAGAGACACAGAAGTGGTTAGAGCTTAAAGAAAATCAATGATGGCCATGTCAACCCATGCAGTAGCAGCATTCCAACCTTGATCATTCAGATGGTCAGGTGCCTGTGGGGAAGTTTCAGGCGTCTCGCTCTGCCTAAAAACGAACCAAAGTCAAAAAAACACAACATGAGAACAACGTCATGCGCGCTTATCATGCTACTCACAGCTTACTGGATTAGTCCTTTTTTCAGGGGAACAGGACACTTAAAATGTCTTTTTTTACTTAAAAAGGGACCAAACGTCTCGCACTCAAGTCATGTCTATGGTACTTTTTTTTATAAAGAGAGAAATTGGTATGAAAAGGTGAAAAAGTCCCCCCACGTCAAAGATTCAAGGCACGTGTGGAATTCTAAATATGATTGCCAATCCTTTGCTCTATGGAAATAACATTACACGTGTATTCAGATATTCTTTTTTCCACCCACGTTTTTCTCCTTGAATTTTCGTGCCTTAAGCATTTGGAAGAAATGTAATTGTATTGTACCCTGGACATAGAATACTTAGGATAGGAGGGCGGCGTTTGCTGTCTTTTAGTTGATAGATGGGATGGTTGGTACTCTTATGGAATACAAATACACAAGATCTAAAGATGCAACTTAAATACATAGTATCGAGCCAAGGCACTTTTACTAAGACAGCATTCCTTGATTCAGGGTACCTTTTTGAAATGAGATGGTTTGTTTGGAAATGTACCCAATTAAAGTTGGTTGTTAATATTCATATAAACACAAAACATTTACTAAGAATTATTTTAGGCACAAGCTTGGAAGGAAAGCGACATCCACGTTCGTGCATACCCAATCAAGTGATAAAAAGTATCCTGATTGTCCTATTATAGAGCTATATGGCGACACATATCTAATCTAGAAATATCAATTTTTAACTAATGTGAAGTAGAATGCACTTGAATGTTCAAATTAACCTACTTTACAAAATCTTTATCTATCTAAGAATAGAGAAAAGACTTTATAAATATATCTTAAAGCATGACACTATTACTATGAATTAAACTGGACTTGGTGTTCTTTCTTACCAGAAATCACGGGCGAGACTGATATCAAAACATCAAAATATGTTATACATAGATCTCGAGTATTTTTCATTCATCTACTCCCTATTATTTATGAAGCTCATCAGTTTATCTTACCAACTCTAACTTCACTGATTGGAAATATGCATGGCTTCCAGATCAGGCCATGCTTTTTTTCAGAACTTATCAAGCAATACAGTATGAAAGTTACCCACTAACCATGCATGAAATACGAAATATGCTTTGTCTCTCATGGGACTGTCATCATAAACCCAGATATTGGCATTAGAATAGGACGGGAACTTGTGTGCATTGAGATACTGATAGCTATAATGACTAGATATTATGGTGATACTTACAATACTTTACGCTCCAACCTTTCTGATTGTGGGTGCTCCCTAACTTGGTTTTCCTCTAGGGTTGGCCTATACATGTGTTCAGATATTAAGCTTCATTATAGCAGTCAATTTATGAACGATAAAAAAAGAGAACGTGCACTTATATAAAAATTATATTGCCATCTATAGACCTATGGATGTATTTTTTTTTTCATGGTTGTATAAGGTTTGGCTTTCCATTGAAGTGTAAATGCATTTCTTTTTTTGCATCCAGGTGGGTCCTGTTTTACACTCCTTTTCCATTGCAACCAGGAGGTTTATTTACTTAAACGGTAATATGAGGATCATGTCCAATCTTTTACTATAATCTTGCTTTCTAAAACTTCCAAATAATAGACCCTTTCGGATCTTAAAAAAAAATGTTTTTGAGGGCATGCACCTATATTTTTGGATAGGAAAAGCCTGATGGAAGGTGACATTCTGTAAAGCTTTTTCTTGTCTAGCTCCAGCAGGATAAACAGGAGGTGGACACAAACGAGGTGTATCATGCAAGTATTTCCCAGGTAAATGTGGTGTACAGGAAAATGTGGTTATTCTGATAAAAACAACTATTGACTGAGTTAGACTGACCTTAATGTCTGGAGCTCACGTGCCTGTGAACCGGAGGAAGAAGGTTGGTCTGGACTTGACATTCTAGGCCGATGCTTAGGTTCTCTCAACCGAGAGGGCTTCCAACCCTCCTCCTGTAAGTATGAATGTTCACTTTCCCACCTCCTTAGTTCCCCAGGAGAACTTGGCTGTCTTACTTGTGGGAGCACCCGCCCCACTGGGGAGCTAATATTCCTGGCTAAATGTCCATGAGATAAAGAGATAGTATCACGTTGTTGCTGGGGTTCATGTACATGTAAATGCTTCTGATCATGTGACCCCACGTCCAGGTCATGTGATGGAGGGTCACGTGAGAACAGATCCAACTCGTGGTGGGGTTGTACCTGTGACATGGGTCTGAGTGGGCGGACTCTGTCTGAGGGCACCCTATGGCTAGCCTCAGTATTATTCAGGGATGATGATGCAAGATCAACATGGTAAGATTTAGGCCTGTGGGGCTTCCCACCTGCACCTCCTCCTCCTAACACCTTACCGCCATCCTGGGGCGAGAGTTGGTGATGGACCCCCAGCCTCTGTTGCTGGAAGTCCATCGGTATATTTAGACTAAAATCTGGATGTCCATTTTTCTCATGGAGTAGGCGGTCAGTTGGTTGGTAGGAACCAGGGGAGCGATCAAAATCAGAAGCCCTTTTGGAACTCTCCCTAACTTGTCTCTTGGGGCTGTCAAGCAGCCGTTTTGGACTGTCATTCAGACTGCCCCGAAGTGGACTGTCTCTGCTGCTAAGGCTTGGCTGCCGCTTAGGGCTATCCATACTGTCCATGGAAGATTGGGGTGTCTGACTGATACTGGATGACCTGGCAGCACTCAATGATTCAGTCGTTGTCATATGTAAGCTGGCTTCAAATGAATCATGTTCTTCTTCAGGCGTAGCAGAAGTCGCTGGACTGTTGATGCCACTGGTTGGACGACTCCCAAAACTACCACTGCTTGGCTCCTCAGCTATTTGCTCGGAACTACTCACATCCTGCAAATAATTGAGAATAATTCAGATTAAGTTCAGGTCCCCAACTGGTGTAACAAATACATCACGTTCCATTCCATTAATTCTTCCATTAAATTCTTCTATTAAATCCACTAAAAGCTCTGCATGAATACACATTGATCAGTCCATAAGGATCCAATTTGGAAAATGAAATCTGAATAGCATTTAGTATCCATTGAATATATTAGTTTCCTATTGCAGATTTACCTGTCCTCTCATTGGCCTTCGCCCCCTTCCAGATCTCCTTGATTTAGATCTATTCTTTGGAGGTGGAGCCCTTCGGAACTGTTAGAAACAACTCAGTGACTTTAATAACAGTTTCGTCGGACTAAACATCAGTTAATTCTGGCATTGATTAAATTCATGAACTGTCAGAGAAAAGTTGCAGCAGTTGTCATGTACTTACCGATTTGAGGATCTCTGTATTTCGTTGTATGGCAGCGAATTCATCCTCTTCGCTATCCATTGTATGGACCCCTTCATCATCCTCCAGACCCCTGTAACCATAGCAACCTTGGTTAAGCATTGGTTGTGGAGAAATCCATGCTTTATAATAGTGATATACATGTCTGGGCATGGTGTCTACCTCCTTCGTCATTGAGAGTATTGAGAGGAGGGAGAAGGTCCTATGCCTAGTGCAACACTGTCTGAGAGAAAGCAGTGGAAGTAGAGTGAATGTGTATGCAACCTCCTGCTGACCCTGCTTCATCTAGTGCCCATATCGGCCAGTGATTGGCCATCTGACTTGATCAAACTAATAGACATCTATGAACATAGCCTGAGTACCGCATTTGCTCTAGCTCCCAACTTATAAAAGACTCCTCCCCTCTTCCATATGGTTGCTGTGCGCACACTCCTATAAAACATCAAATGGCCCGTGCACTCGGTCAATTGATGATACTTATTCTCATGGATATATCAACAGTCCAAATTCACGATCAGATTTATGCATGAAATTCAGTGGTGGGATGATCAACTTAATGACATCCATAGCCCCAGGCTAACACAATCAGACCGATGCTAAATGTGCATGTCACCGGCTTCCTGAGAGAGGCTCAAGAACACACGGCGAGATGCAGGACTGGGCATGATAATGTTCCAATGTGTTTTTAAAAAATATATATTACCATTAGAGTATTGCCCATTAGAGTATTGCCCATTAGTATGCCTCTTATATCCGTCTACCTTCGATGTTAAACACTGAATATAATGTTATAATTTCCTGAATATGTCCAATGAATTATTAATCAGAGCTGACATGTATTTTGTACTTCAGAAGCGCACTAAAGAATTCTGTAGCAACCATTCTATTTTCCCTTGTGAATTCTTCTAGAGATCTCCAATTGAGCATATTATAACCATCCATTGCGCCATCCCTTCCTGTTACTGAAACGGGCCTGTTTGTTAGTGAGGCGAGTCCCATTATGTGTTAAAATACCTTTTTGAGTGAAATGTGGCAATACAGAGGAGGGTGGATAAAGGCAAGTGGAGGGCTGCTATGACACTTGCCTGTCTAACTAACATGTTATACCCGATACAAGCATTCGCGAATAGGCACATTCCTGTCATCTAATGATCTCTTACCATGGCGGCCGCAACTGGTTAAATATTGGGAGGAGATGCTTTCCTGTCAAGTCGTGATTGTATTATATGTTCACCGCTTTATTAGAGGTGTATTTGAAGTTATGTTGCACCGTGTGTAATTGTTGCAAAAATAAGGACTGCTGTCGGCTGTATCAGTTCGTTATTTAGTAACTACTGAGTGTTAGGTGTACACAGAAGATAATGGTCGCTTTCTGATAATTGCCATAGTTAAAGCTGCTTATTTCCTAATCAGTTCACCATCAGGCTGAAATATAGGTGTCTGTTGGTTCGGTTGGCGATAACTGGTCTTACAAAAAAGGTTGTAGGGATGACACTGCTGTGTCTATGTTATGTACCTATACGTAGCTGAAGGGAGGAACCTACTTAAATTACAAAGACCTTAAAATTTCTTGCTTCAGGGGAATGGTTAACATGCAAAGCTGTTTACGTTAGTCTCTGAAGGATGGATTGTTTTCGTTGCCGACTTAGTGTCGAAAAAAGAGACATTACAATTGATGAAGGGCGAATGATTATTGTTCAAGCTGATCGCTAATTTTCATGATGTGAATTTTATGGCGCTTTAAATATATTGCTGTTCACAATTTATTGTGGTTGCAATTTGCCGCTAAGTGAGCCGAATATGATACCAAACGAGTTTCAGGCGTCCGGTGATAATCAATCTTCTTATTTTCTCCACTTATTGTTTTTTTACTGAACTGATTTTTTACCTTTTCAATTGCCATTCTCTATTACTACTCGAATTAATATCCGCGATGGTGCGGATAACTTGACGGCCCCCTAACCTCAGAATTAAATGTCATAGATGTAGGCCTGAATGAATTGGAAATGTATTATCCATATAGATACACTCAAAGTAATAAAACGGTGAAATACTGACCTGCTACTGGTAGGGGTGTCCTCTTGGCTCAGCCCGGAGGTGGGGCTGGGCAGGAGGATACCAATTGGAGAGTCACATATGCCTTCTCCATCATCATGCTCCTCATCCTCATCTCCATGCCTTCTCCTTGGCCCGCCTCCCTAAAAATAAGACAAAACCCTTAATTGGACCAAAGAAAATGACTTTGCGTGGGACGATTCTTAATTTTGTTTCTTCCAAACGAACGCTTATCAAGTACCAAGTGTTCTCATATTCTTCAATTATCTGGGATAGTCATCAGCATTAAATGATAGCACGGTGGTTCACATTTCAAATATTTATTTTATTTCTCAAAAATAAAAAAATATTAATTTCAACAAGTTGGGTAACTTGTTCCTAAAGCTCCCGTATTAAATGCAGTTTGATATTTCTAACAAAAACAAATGAACGAAGATATAGCGAGATGTACTTGAAATTTGCATACACAGTATCATGGCATTTAGGCATAAATACGTCCTATGGAGGCTACATGCATTGGGAGTGGTTCAGAATCAATACATCACATGGAAAGATTACACTGGGCATTCCCCAACATCTGACTCAATGCACAGAGACTTGAGGTGAGATATGGCTTAGTTGATGGATGTTGACTTGCTACTGTATGCAATTCGGCTTGGTTCCACTGGCTTTTATTCTCATCTATTGCCTTAATACACTTGCATTGTCTTGCTATGTGCTACGTATTTACCGGGACATATCTACAAACAATATCGACATGTATTATATTGAACATTTGTTTCCCTTTGCACACTAAGTAGGTGATGAAAGCGCTGATAATAATTATTTCACTCAGAAGAATTATGTGTGTTTTTTCCTGTTACGTTTTATAGCCATGTGGGTGGCATTCAACTTTACTTTATTGCTTGGTGTATGCAGAAATCTGAGCTCGAACGACAGAAAAATGAAAACTGAGATTTGGCCAGTATATCGAGTCGTCGAGTTTGATCTAGGAATGTATTGAATGGATTATCCTATACTACTATAGGTTATGTATCGATGGATTGCCTGGTCGGGCTAACATTCTCACCGTTCAAGTGTATCCAGCTTAGGCAGTGACTTGAGATGTTGAGAATTGAATATGGACGCAGAGAAGTGTATTGCTCGATGGGAAAATTCATCCGTTACTCAGTGATGTATGGTCTGTGTGGCCATACAGGCAGTCTAGTATTGCCTATAGGTCCTCAGGCGATACGATACGAATACGATATGGCCCGTGTATCGAATTTTCGCTGTCAAATACTCTCTAATTCTAATGCCTTTGGTTTGAGGAAACCTTTGAGGTTTTAAAAATTCTCAACTTTTTTTTAGGTATCGCTAGCGTAACCAAATAATATTTTAAGGTATTTCCGTCCGAATACTGACGAATTTCAGACAGCCTGGATATCCGTGGGTTGGTGCCGCACCAGTTACTAATTGAAAGAATGATTTGGAGAGATTTGATATCGCAGTGACTCCTGCTTTCACGGTTTGCCCTCGCCAACTTTCCCTTTTCTTGCTCATCTCCTTTATCTCTCCCCAGTCCTATGCTTGCCCGGTATGCTTGCTCTTCCCTCTTTAATACCCGTTTCCTCTCGCGAATTTAGGCCACCTGCTATTTAACTTCCCCTTCCTCTCCTTCTATAATTAGGAGCCACAGATGCCAGGAGGCTGTCGTGTCTATTGTGCATGTTTTAATCGCTTGTTGGGGGAAAGGATTTGACATGGCTTCACCGCTTTCGTTCCTCCTCAAGACACTCAGAACGAAGCTGGACGCCCCTCTAATTACCCCAAGCTATGCCTATGTCCGCTCATTTCCAGATGGTATTCCAGCCAAGTACCCTCTCCTCTTTACTTCTCGCTATGCGAATCTTCTTAGCCTAAGAAGATTCTCATACCAGTATGTACTTTTGAGTCAAGTCTCTGTACTTCTCTAGACTAAGCCAGCCCTTCTCTATCTTACAAATGGCTTGGCAAAACATTACAGACAGTTCATTGCTTCTCTGAACCAATCAAGCTGGCGACTGAGCTGAACCATCAGACAGTTTTTTTCTCGGCGCCCTGTGGAAGAATCGAGTTAGAACTGATAGATTCAGGATGTTGTTAAGTTCGTCAGGGAGCCCCTGGATGGACAGGATCTGATTGCCTAGACATATTAAATGATCCCTTTTATACTACTCCCATTACTTCTGAAGTAGAAGAAAATATATTGGTATCACGCACATACCGCCAGTTGGGAGTATACACATTACTGTCAAAAAGTTACTGAATTACCTATACTGGTCCTGATTATGGTAGACAGTACTATGGACATATATTCGCACTCCTGATATTATTACCCCTTTCACACTACGCCATAGAATGCACTTCGAAGTGCTTTCTAGAGGTCGGTTCTGTCCATACTACACCCCAAACTGCTTACAAACCAAATTCGAAGCGAATTCTAGAATCCACCTACCCTAGCAGTTGATTCAATTTACTAGATGGATTCTAGAATTAATTATCACCACCCGAGAGACAGACAACATAAAACAACCATAAATTTGGTAGAACTGCCATTATACTTACAAATCCAATGAGGATGCCCTTGCTCTCGAACTCCTCGAAGGCTTTGCTGGTGGGCTTGTTTTTCCTAGGTTTGACGCCCTCTCTAACTTTGACCTCTCCCGGATCCTGGGGCGAGGGAGCCTCGAATGCCCGGATCCGATCCTTGACAGATAAGGCATTTTTGTTGTCGTCACTCTCCGGGTAGTTACTTTTGCGACTGTAACAGAGAAGCGTATCAGAGTAAATCATGGGGTGAAAAGCTCTGCAAATCGGATAGATGACAGGAGAGAATCTAATGTTGTCAAAAGGGGGTAAAAAGAATTCTCGGGGTAGAGGGAGGGACGGTGTGTTTGGTGTCAGACGCCCCCACATTCTTCTCAATGCACATTCTGAAACAGAAGCGAAAGCATTTAAAACTGAGTGCTTTAAATTGTCCACTTTTTCTGACCACCGGATTGATTCTACACCTAAGTAATGTTAAACATTGTAATATAGAATCTTCTTCTGATCCTCTAACGAGTGTATAGATTTTAAGTTTCGTGTGTACACCATTGCTCCACTAATGATAAGCTAATTCATGGTGTTTGGAGCTAAAAATTGCCTGGTACTCTATTGTTTAAAAACGCAACGAAGTGTTGAAAGGAAGCCTTGAATATGCTATAGGCACTTCTAGTATTGAAACGACCGGGTAGACGCCTTCTGTTGATCATCCTACTTGTCACTCTCGGCCAAATGTTCCGTAGCAGAAGAAGAGATAACCACAGTCTGTAAAAAAAGCTCCCATGGGTGCCCTTTTCCTGACAGGGCTTAGTTCGGAAGAGATATGTCAGGGGGCGCTTTCCCATGCAGATGTTCAGATCTCCGCCTTGGTGGCACGGGATCGCGTGCCCTAATCGATTATCCCTTATACTAAAAACAATAGGAAAACAATGAATGTTATCTGCCTACATACCACCGTCATTAGACTTGTCTGCTCGCAGTGTGAAAAGATCAAACATTTGTTTAGTTAGAGATTAAGTTACCAGTGATTATATATATATTATATATATAAATAGGCTATTACAAAAATGTTCAGTTTTTTTTGCAAAGAGAATATTGCTATCATCCCTGCTCGACATAGCTTGCCTTTCTATGTTCCGCCCGAGGAAAATCCAGAGGTATTGTCATCTTGATCAATATATTTTGAATTGTTGCATAGTGCCTGTTGGGGAAATCCCCGAGGCAAGCTATAACCATGGTTTTAGCAATGTGGACAGCCTTGTCCGATAGGATCGCTCGTAGTTGATACGAGCTGATTGAACCTCCCGGATTCCAGTAACTCATCAAGCGCTAAAACAGGGTCTGGGATCTATTGATCGCTTCCTAGTGGAAGTCAATAAAATGTAATCTTGGAGAAACTGGGCCTAAGTGAGCTCCCAGATTTCCTTTAGAGGCTTGGGATGTAGCATAGCTATCATTTTCACATATTGGGATGTTTTAATGGGGGTGCTTAGTATTTAAATCCAAGATAGATCGAAGTCGTCAGTGGGTCCCTATCGTCTGTGGACGGAGCAACTTTCCCCAAAGCTGTCCTTCCATGAATGAAATAAATAGGGATGAGCCGTGTGCCACTACTCATTTTTAACTTTGTGGCAATAAAGCTACACATCAAATCCATAAATGTATGTTA
The DNA here is from genome assembly GCA_942159475.1 of Sthenelais limicola. Classification (NCBI taxonomy): domain Eukaryota; kingdom Metazoa; phylum Annelida; class Polychaeta; order Phyllodocida; family Sigalionidae; genus Sthenelais; species Sthenelais limicola. The sequence continues at coordinate 61,307,911 of OW804095.1, read as the reverse complement.
TTGTACATTAAGGACTGTTCAGTATGTATTTGCCTAATTCGAACATCCCCACCATCATAGGTTTTGAGTTCGCGTATCGATCCTCCCTCGTAGCTATCATTGGCCTTAATCATGATTTACTCGAATATAGATTTCGCTTTGCTATTGCCTAAACAACGAAACGGCTATCTTAATAAGTATCTTTGTTCTTATCTATGATCATTGTCCAATGATTGATCTGGCGGAACTATAGTTGACCAAAATCAGGCCCATGTGGGAAAGGGAGCTTGAGTCTATACTCAGGAAATGTTCCTTTCAGAAAGCTATCCTTTTAAATAGTTCTAGAGAAACGAGTTTTAGAAGATGCCTAGTTTCGTCTTTTCTACGAGTACTGGTTCAATTGACATGGTTCAAATTATTTTGATTTTCCTTGTGTGGAAGGTCTATATATATTTGGTACTGTGTATCTTCCATAATACTCAGCTTCCTGGCTTGGTCACACACATTTATACACATCCCCAACCAACACGGAGCATGGCGTCTCGACATGAACTCCATCCCACTGCGTTTTGACACTCGCATGTTCCAAACTATCAACGTGACGAGAATTGCACCAAAAAGTGGCTTCTCTCCTGGCTTCAAAACTCTAGCTCGCAATTGGAGCTTGAATCAAATAGGCGATTTTCCCCCTGCCTTGTCCTCGTTAGAATAACAAATTTGACTAATCAATTGATGTGGTCTAACGTATATTTACTTCGTAGAAAATGCATTGTTTTTTATTATCGATCTCGTAATAATGCTTCGAATGGATCAAGACGTTAATCATCTTATCATTAGCGTGGCAATTCTAATTCTATTACATTTTTGTGTAAAATTAACCGACTGCGGCGGCGAATCTCTCTCCCCCCCCCCCCCCCCCCCCACACACACACACACACACATGGGTATACTGTGCCCGTGTAATTGTTAAGGTCAGACTGGGAATGTAGTTGCTGTTAGAGAATATTGTTAGATCGGTGTAGATGAAGAAAGATCTCTTCAACTCGTGGCTTCATCTTCCCTGTAGTGTTTCCATCATAACCCGAGGTCCCAGCGTGATACAAGGGAGAGATTATGATATACGATCGGCATCCTCTTGAAGTAATTGCTCAGACCATGCTAGGACTTCAGGCATCCCACTGCATGAACCATGGCAGAGTGTATTTGCCTATTATCACACGAAGGGCAAAGTTGGGCCCACTTTTGGGGTAGATACTCCCCAGTTTAGTGTATCCAGGCGGAATATAATTCATCTCTTTTGTGCTACTATTTTGTTGGGTTTTTTTTTCTTACACATTTTGGCATGGTTTTGTTCGACTGGTAATGAGTGACATTCCCAGAATAGACACTCGTTGACATTCCCGGAATAGAGACTCTTTGATTGTGTTTACCATATTTAATAGAAAGGAAGTGGTGATATATTTGAATAGGTCATTTCCGATCACATATATGAAATCATTTTCTCAAATGTTGTGATAGTCATGTTTTATCAAAAGGGGACTTGGTAGGAGTCCGATCTGGGACGAATGATATGGATAGTACTCCAGCGAGGAGTGCTACTAGGGAATATACCTGACTGTGACAATAACAAATCGTTCGTCAATAAAGCACATTTATTCCTTCTACGTTTGCCTCTGTCAGCATTGACAATCTCAATCAAACCATCCCAGTGGGATGGAGTTATGTGGGAAGAAAGCGAAGGCCAGCCTGGCATGACATGACCAGTAATGCAATAGTGCCGTTGCCATGGCAGCCGTATCTTGGCACGGTTGCTATGGCGTCATTCTTGTCCATCCGGACCACACAGGATGGCTCTAGCGTAAAATGACATGATTGACCTTTGATGAAGAGGTTAAAGCCTAAGGTTCAAGGAAAGGACCGGGGGATGGGATGAATGTCTGATATAGGTAAAACCGACGCCTACATCCTTATACTTCCCGATTCTCCCACACTTCCCGATTCTCCTTTTCCCAAAGCGTTATATGTATTACATTTCCATCCACACTCTAGGTGATGATCTTTGTTTTGTGTATCAGATTGATCGTTATCATCTTCTAGTTTCTAGGTTATCCGTAGTGATAAATAGTGATAAAATGAAAAGAGGTCATGAAACCCAGCTATAAAAACAAATAGAAAATTGTCTGAAACGCTCACATTTCGATATTTGTACATCTTATATGTTTTTAATTTTTAAGTCATGTATGAGTGATAAATCTTTCTTGCGGTGATGTTGGTCCCTACAAGATAAATACATGATATGCTATTTGTTTGGAGTTCCACATCCATCATCGCCTGTGGTTAGCATTAAGGACTTGTACTTTCATACCAATTTGTCGGTCGCTTTGTAGGCGTGATGTTCAATGGTGCCTCTCAGTTCTGGGCCAACACTAGTGATGCTTAAATTGATACATAATCCTTCCACTTTAGTGGGAAATTCCATGTATATCCTTCCAGTGACCTGCGCTTGGTCAGATCAAGAAATTGCAGATCACTGACTAATGGAAAATCGATTCAACTTGCCTGAGGGTATCTAATCCCTTGTTCCTACTTCACCCCTCTCCCACTTGTCCAACCTTTTCCCTTCTATAACTTGCTACCCATCTACATTTGCAATGGACACATTAACATGTATAAACATGTCTGTGTCTTTGAAGATAAAAACATCCACAAAGAGAAATCCCTCTCTGGCTGTCTTGTTGGCAGTGGACAGACTTGGTTCGTGTCACACTCGCTGGTGACTGATGGGAATATGCGATGCGATAACTTAGGCAACTCAATACGCTGGAAAGAAATGAGATAGGCCACAAGTAGTGTATGACCACGGCAGGTGCATCGTGTAACCAATGTTAATGGTATTGCCCTGTTTTGCTTTTCTATCTTGGTTGGATCATGTGTGAACAGATTAACCACTCAAAAGTCAAAATATTAGCTACGGCACCGAGAATGCTTTGAAAACACAGATAGAATTTCCTACTTGTAAAACACTATGTCAAGAGGGAATAAATTATATCACTTTTGGCGGACTACTGTTGTGGATCTGTGGTTATTTCCATGTTAGCTGTTCGACAGGTTGGATTGTAGCACTTTATTTTGACATCAGCTATATCTATTCACGGATTCCTATATTAATACATTATGATATATTTTGCAGTTTGATTCGATACTTCAGTGTTGGTTTTCCACTCTCCTTAAACCTAAATATTATCTGATCATAAAATGTGAATGGAACACCCCGAATCTGAACCATAAGCCAAGGTGCGCTATCCTTACGTGAACTGTGTATTACTAGGCACTAGACTTGTAGGTGAAGCTCAGCGCAGCTTTGCTGGACTATTGGGATGTAGCATACCTGAGTTGTTCTGGGCTACTAACTGGGGATATTCCATCATCATACTGAAGACGGGCACGTGTTGGTCTTCCCTTCTGTACACAATGTGACACAGTTCCCGTAAACGAACAAACACAGAAGAGAATACCCGAGAGAATAAAATAAATCTCACCCTCACACTAACCCCATATATCTATATATTTTTAATGGGACTCATGCAAATAGAGTGAACGTATTCTAGTTACCTATATATTGAAGTTTTTCTTCGTGAATTTCAGAATAGAAGTTTTACCTGTTCGGGTTTCTTTTACTCGTACACTCAGGTACGACTCAGTGTATGGTAGCAATACCCATACTTGTTTTTATTTCCATATATTGATTGGGATAAGCATGCGTTTTTCAAATCGTGCTTTATAGGTTTAGGCGCCTATGCTCATGCCCATCATACCCACACTTGCCAATTTGCATTTATATTACAACCATTTTGCTGGTTATGATGGATCATTGTCGGAGGTAGTCCAAGACCCCCGCTTTGCAGTGGGAATGGAAAAATTGCTCGTGAGCTTCCTTACTTTCTATCATTCTGATATACATGTGTCAGTGGAGAGGAAAGTGTGATACGGAAGCCATTATTATCTAGAAACCAGTGACCAAGAAAAGAAGATATCTCAAATCTGTCTATTTTAGCGATTCTGTAAAGCTGACTTGTTCCAATAAGACCCCAGGAAATAGTCGGTAAAGAGACCTTGAGGTCTGTAAAAACTTCCACCTTTCAGTTAATACATGTATAGCCTTCCTTGACAGTGGGTGCAAGGCTGGTTGCTTGATCAAGCTCATTCAGCTGATAAAATCTCTTGCTTTTCCAAGACGGTGTGGATTGATGTCACTAGACAGCTCTGGTATGTTTTGAATGTCACAAAGTACGAGCACATATATATATGTCATTTGTACAGGACCAGGATCGCTTCTTACCCAAAACCGCCAGCACCGCTCACAACACAAATAAACACCCCCATTTTACTCCATCTGGTCCTTTTTGTGTGATGGTCCAATATTGAAACTGCAGCTTTTTTTTATTCGAAGGGAAGCGAACAATTTCACACGTCGTGGACCTAGATGATTTGGTAGGTTTAAAAACACAAACATTAGGGCATAGATCCGATATTGTGCTCATTATAAACATCTGGATGCTATTGCTTCAAGTGCAATGCCCCCTCCTTTGAACTTAGTTTGCCTATTAGGTAATACTGTTCGTAGGTCAGAATGGAAAATTGAGGGACTGTCGAAGAATGCTAAGTTGGGAACATGATCAATAGAGCTTTAGTAACTAATAGGTTAGGTCATTGATAAAAATAGACATTTCTTGGCTTAGCTCCTTACTTGGGGCCCGGGGACATGTTCAGAGACCAGTATAAAGGGATTAAACATGTTTCTGCTGACGCCACATGATGCTAATATCTAGCTTTCCAAAAGCTATTTTTAAGCGTGCCCAATATTGTCTTTTCATATTAGCCCAAGTTGCAGATACTTGGGGTGCCTGCTGCTTCTCTCCTCCCCCCACCTTCCCCTGGTGCCCATTATGAGCTTGCGGAAGCTTGTAGACACGTCCACGTGCTGTGCCTCCTCTAAAGAAGTGTTTCACGTCATTGGAACAAATAGGCATACTTTTGCTGGAAACCCTGATTCTGTTCATTGTGAATCAGGGCTATCAAATATGATTGGCTCTTTATCAATATATTGTGCTTTTTATTATGTTCAGGATATGGATAGATGTTTTTGTTTTTGTGTGTGGGAGGGGGAAGCTGGGCGAGGTGGGGGGGGGGGGGGGGCAACATTTTCTTTGCAATCACCGCGATAGGGAACTTCTGCTTACTCATAGATATTGGCATTTTATAATATTTTGGTTGTTTCTATGTCTATTTGTTTTTTTATTAAAGTGAATACATCTAGGATAGGATTGAGTGATACAGCGTAAAGGAGAACGGTGACCTGAATATTTTTTTCCCCCGAATTGAATGGAATGAATCAAGAGCACGCCCCTCACGCATGTTTATTGTAGGCCAAACTCCTCTGATGAAAACATGCGCGTTTATGCCTAAGAAAACACGTTCGACTGCCTTTATTCCACTTTTCAGTTTTAATTGTGTTTTGTTTTTGGAATAAAGCTATTTTGACACTGGGGCATTTAATGGAAGGAGTGGGGTTGAGATTGGGCTGATTCATTGTTGATTTACTGTTGTCTTGTGAGCGTGGTTTGTGGTTCTGACTATTTAGTAATGCGCTCCATAATATCCCATATGGGAATATTTATGAGGCATCCCAATGGCAGGTTTGTTTTATTCTGGCGCATATAATGGGATGTAAGAGATGCGGTTTATGAAGGCCATTGGCCACATATTTGTCCGACTGTGTCACCATGAAAAGAATCACCATACTAGCCTGACACGCAGTACATGTTTACTTGTTACCATAGTTACTACTCACCTTAGAAATATCCTGTGTGGACAGATGCTACGGGAAGTTTTATTACTCTTGTTTCACTTTTTGTTTCTATGTTGATTTCCATCAGTTTATATATATATTACCACATCGAATGCTATCATTACCAAAGTGTTTCTTTTACTTTTACTGCTGACTTTTACTATTGCCAAGTTTGGAAATGATATCAAAACTGGAAAAAACAATTGTTGGATATTTTGTTATGTTTTAATATCTGATTTGTACCAACGTTTCGGTATCATTATACCCTCAGCAGGGTTTTACTATAGTGCCTATAAGCATGATTGTTTTTACCACTCTTTAATTTACTTATATATATTAAATATCTGTCCTATATTTCTTTCTGCGTCGTATTTTCACAAATTGTGGTCAATTGAACTCGTTTTTATGCGCCATAGTTGCTGTACTTCTCCCCAGTTGCCTTCTCCCTCTCTCTACACTTTCAACTCACACCCATGCACCCATCTTTTTTGCCCGCGTCTTGTCTCTTTTTTACCCTCCGTCAGTTTACCTTGCCAGCGTTAACTGGCTGTGACTTAGCCTTACCTTGGCTTGCCTAGACGCAGGGCAAGGCTCACCCTGGAGAGGTCATTACCATGGAACATGATATGCTCGCGCAATGGTTTCCCAGTGTCTGGTCTGTGGGTTACCGGACTACATATCTCAAGTTCCATCTGTCTATTCCATATGGAATATTACTTAACAACAGCCAATATTTTATGTCATTAGGACATGTATATGGAATATACAACCAATACTAATGACTTCGCTTGCAATCCCTATGTTTATACAACTTCACTATTCATTAGAAGCGATTGATTTGCTGCGGTGCCTTATTGTAAATGGCTGGCCTACAGGTCCCACAGTTATCCGTTATCCGGAGTCACTGCATCTCTGCATGTTTCCCAGAACTAGTCTAGGAGGCGGAAGAGTGCCTCCATCACAAGCTATCTGTTACCTCTGATTAGAAGTTTCGAGGAAGTAATAGCGCACAATTTAAGATATTAGGCTAAAATGTGAGATTTCATGAGATTTGAGATGACTATAGGTTCCCACAAATAAACTACCCCCCACCCTTAAAATCCTTCAGAATACCCGAATAAACTTGTGAGGTGATAAGGGTCATGCCCTTCCGGAAAATGTTTTTAAAATGTGTTCGCTCTGTGCTTCCACAAACTCTAGATGTGTTTTACATGTGCAATCACTGATAAGAATATCACGCATGTCTCTGTCTGTGTAAACGCACTGCATCCCTCTTGCCTGTCAGTATCCAAGACAACATCCCTCCCCCTGTGCCTTGGAGATAGGAACTTCCTTTTCTTTGGAAGCATTATCCTCCTCATGAGCCCAACTGTCACCCACACCCTCCACTTTCCCTTTTTAGATGGTCTACCAGACATAATCCCATTGGCATTCGTATGGTCTACACTAAGGACTAAACGATCCAGACTTTTCATAGCGATTCATTTCCGGCGTCTGTTACTAAGGCTTTTTATTTGATTATTGGTTGTTTGGGCAATAGGCATGTAATTACTCGATAGACTAGGTAATCGATCTATTTCTGTATATGTTTTTTTCCCTGCAATTCCGACTTTCCAACTATAAAGTCTTTACATTTAACCTCCCACGACTAGCAACCCCAATACGTGGTGCCCGGGGGAGTTCCAAAATGAAGTATGGCTATATACCCATGGAGAGTTGGATCCATCTCTCACGGGTTTGGCGTATGATTGGATTTACTTTCCCCCTCTGCGGTCCCAGCACTATTCCTTCCAGTAGTTTTCCAGGCGTCTGCGTTTACTAATACCAAACAGAGAGAGACCTCTGAGTGAGTGCAAATAACAACAGGCCCACCTGGAGAAAGTGGTCGAGGAAGGAAAAAGAGGATCAAGGAAAAGATAAGGGTCTTAGCCTCTGTATCTTCTGCTTGTATTCGCCTCCCCCACTCCCCTTCTGCAGCTGTAGCTTACCAGTGATAGACTGTGAAGGGTTCCAGAGTTCAGGATAAAACGCTCTGGTTTTATGTCTTCGTGTCAGTCTAGAGCTGTGCATTTGTTTCAAGGCTAAAACATCGATAGCTAGATGTGCATTTACCTTGCTGGATGACCAGACTGTCTATGGGGGTTCCTTCCCAATTCATCCAAGCATTTCTGCTGCCCAAATTACATTTTACGATCGCCTGTTCAAGTTAATTAATTAAGATACAATGGCCTGCCCAGTTGAAAATTGCAGAATCTCTAGAGCCTTAATCTTAACCAATCTTATTATTGTGCGTGTATATTGAAATACTCTTTCAAAACAAATGGTGCTGTCTCATCTTATTTCAAAGCTTCTGCAAAAATATTTGAGAATGCGAGTCTGGGAGTCTCATGGATGAACGCCCTTCACATGAATGATGCACGCTTTCTTTGGCCGCTGAGATTGCGCCCTGTTCCTATCAGTTATATTTGAGGTGGAAAGGTTATGATCATCGGACAATCAAAACTCTTGACATCAGGCTCTCGCCTGATTTTCCTTTATCGATGAAACATTGCCAGCTCTCATAAATATGAATCCTCGCTAGAGTGTGCTACGTAACTCTGGTTGATCATTTCATTTTAAATTTCCACCTCAGAGTTTCTTTTATTCTTGAGTTGACACTAATCGGCCCTGCGAGCGGTATTTCCAACTTATATCCATATGTAATGCCCGTGAAGATGGACCCCCGTCCCCAATTCCAGTCACAGATGTCTAAATGGCGTAAATTAATTATGAGTCTATACATCAGTATTCCCTATTCTTACCCTTACCATCGACTTTCATCTTCCGAAGCCCGGCTCTTGGAGCTCAGAATTGTAATAACGATTGAATTATATGGAACGAACTCAATGCTGGGTCAGAATGATAATCACTGTGCTAAATCGGGACTAATTGCCTATTAAGTTCCTATTTAGAGCACCCTTACAGTTTGAATGATTAGGGCAGCTGAGAAAAGATCCATCTAGTGAGTTTCCATGGCAATACAGCATATTTTTCTTCCCAGGAGTATGTTGGCTGATTTGGACTGGAACTGACCATGTTATAGTTATAAGCTAGTGTCCAAGGGATCCGATAGAACCACCTCTAAATGCCTCTCTCCATTCTTGAAGAGGAATTGATTCCCTCCAACGTCTTGCATCATAATCTTATTAATGTATCTCACCCCGCTTCATCCACAGTCCTCTCAACATTAACATAGTGCTACCCAAATTATCGATTGTCAATTTTGATTATTTCCCCCACTCACTTTAGGACTTCGATTGGAAGAATATCTTCTCCTACCTACTATAACTCTTTATTTCTGTATTCCTTTGCATATCCGATCTCAGATGCGTGTATGTCTAAATCAAGCCCCCTTGGGTCAATTATTTAAAACTTAAAAATGATCTTGTCCTACAAATATACGCATCAAGATCGGGCATCGCGGCTGCAAATGCCAGCTCGATCCATTTGTCCTCATTAATTGATCATTTTAGATGCGCTATCTTAAGCTGAAAAATAAACCCACCCGCTTTCGGCATTTGACTGGTCGTGTACGTATTATAGTCAATGGTGGTCGATAGAGAAAGATGGCAGTGGCCTGTCCTTAGTAAAATTAAATAATAAATGGAAGTTGCATGACATAGATGGCTAGTGCCAATTGTAATTCCATTGCGACATTGAACCACATTTATTACAAGACTGGCCGTAATTATAAAAAATATACAGATATAAAGCTTATTTTGGTAGAATCATTACTCTGTGCTAGAATCATGATTTCAAGGTAGAACTAAATATTTATCTAGATTATCAGTAAATTACGATCACGTCATCTGGATTAATACATGTAGATGGGGAAATGCTAGATACAAGGACATGGAAATAATATGGCTGTGTCGGCACTGAAAAATGACTGCAAATTACACAAGCAAATTGAAAGGCAAATATAGAATATTAAGTTATATTTTCTTGTATTTAGTTGTCCATATAAATCCAGAATAAATAGAGAAATACCGAAAAGCGAGTCTATAGTTGTGATATGACACTATCTTAATATTGTGACTATAGTTACCTTTTAGCAGTATCTGTATTTCTTGATGAACGCCCACAGGTAAATCCACCTTCCTCGTCATCAGATGTCTCCCCACCACTATCTCTCTGGTCTGTATAGCTCTCCCTCCTCTCTATAGTCACCTGCGTTATATTCTCCGATGTAGAGCTATCTTGTGTGTGAGTGGTCGCCGCCGAATCCAGCGGTCGCCTCCACGATCGCTTCCATAGCGATTTGCTTGTGGAGGCAGAGGTGCCATGGGAGACAGGGGGTTGCTCCTCATCGCTGTCCTCTTTGGGTTTTTTACAACAGCAACGCGTAAATGTGACCAACATACAGAGGGTGAACATGCACGCTACCGTGCCACACACTGCTAGAATTATATCCTTCAGGTCAAACTGAAGATTTCCCACATCAAATCTATTATTGGTGTTGCTTGCACCACTACCATCTATGGGGTTCACTCCTGCAGCTTTTGGGGTACTGCCTTCTGACGTGTCAAGGACACTGATCATCGTCGTCAGAAGGATACCTTCCACCCCTTGGTGATTGCCCTGCTTGCCCTGGTCTGGTACAGACTCATCGATACCTGATCCAAAGTTTGACTGGTAAGTTGTGCTTGTTGTCGTGGGATACCTCTCATCTCGTTCTCCTGCACTGATTTGAGTATCACCTGGGTTTGTGGTCACCAATGGCGTTAAAATTGGTATAAAAACTCCAGAACTTTTCCCTTCGTTGTTATTGTTGATATCATTCACTGGAATGATACTACCTGAGGTTGTGACGACGATGGCACCGTCGTCCACATCATCGTTGTTAAATATTTCTAAACCTGTCGTTAAATCTCTCTGTGGTAAAGGTAATATCACAGTTGATCCTTGGTTGTTAGGGATGGTTTGATGGTTGCTTAATATCAGCTTCCTAGTACTGCCCTCCTCGAATTCTCCTCCACCATCAATAACAGCACCAACATTATCAGATGCATCTACATGTGCCAAAATAGAGTCGTTGGCTCCGTGAACACCGCCATTATCATCTAATAATACTCCAACATGGAATGGCAGTGAGGAGTTCACACCCTGAGAGGACGATTCGTTTTTAACGAATACACTAGTCGTTAGATTATCATTTATATCGATATTATTTTGATTATTATTAAGACTTTGGTAAGAAGGTGTCGTTTCTCCTGTTATTGACTGGTCTATACGATGAGGACTAATCAGTCTTCCTGTGCCTCCTCCTGTGCTTGTGACTGTATCCCAGATTTCAGGTATCACCTGGTGGTCTGTGCTTACTCCAGGTGGGCGTGATTGCACAAATGGCAGGTGACGACCTCCCCCATCTACTCCTCCTTCTTCATCTTTATTATTTCCTCCTCCAGTACCTAAAAGGACTACTGCACCAGTTTTTACAGCGAAAAGGGATTGGTGCTTGGGTCTTACTTCTAAAACACTGTGTTGACTTTTGGTCTCATGACTGTTACCATTGTTATCCTCATTCCTGGAAGGTGACGTTGGCCCTTCTGTACTCTGCTCCCCTTCAGTTGTTTCTGGGCCTGGAGAAGGGCCAATGGAGGTGTTGGGTCCTCCAGGATCCGCCTGGATGATGAGGATATTACTCCTGTCGTCGCTTAGCTTGGTTGTCCAGCTTGTGCCCACAGCTGTTACATCCTCTACAGTAGCCGCTAGGGGGCTAAGGTCAGCACGAGTCGTCCACGAGGCGGCTGAGGGGACCACGGGCACGGCTCTGGAAAAGTCAAAGTGAATAAATACCATGAGCAAGAGTAGCCAAAGTGACCACATGCGTCTAGTATACAAAGTCACATTCTTCATGCCTTGAGTTCTACCTCCTATTCCTGTTTCTCCTAGTACAGCATATAGTTTACTCCATTTCATTACAATCCCTGGATGTGGCACCCATATGGGTATTAGTGACGGGATTCCAGCTATTGTGAGCGAGCACCTTTTGTTTTGTAGTTTAAGCAAATGGAGGAGGGGGTTAAATGGTGGGGGTGGTAGTGGTAGTGGACATACGTGTGCTTCTTCCACTCTCCCCCTCCACCTACTCTTCCTTTTACTGCCCTCCTCCATGGCGTGGCCGTGGAGTTGCTAGAGACCATGGAGGAAGATGGGGAGTGACCCGGCATACATATGGTACAAATCTGAGGGTGGCATGAGTCAACGATGTAGTTGGTACATCGTCAAGATTGACGGAACGAGCAATGTTTTGATGGTTATGGTAATGAAAGTAATAACAACAATCCCTGTTTGTCAGTCATTCAGAAAAGATAATCGTTCACAGGTAAGGTAAGCACGTTCTGTGAACTTAATCCATTCAGCCCTGTCCTGCCTAGGTTAGAGTCCCACCATATTAAACAAACACATATCTCCTAACTTTCCCAAGTATATATCTCCTTATGGTATTGAAACCTATGTTATCACTTGACATCTGTGTACAAGGGATAAAGGGCACAACGGGAATCAAGCTGCCCTTTCCTGTGAGATTAATATAAGGGCGTAACAAGAGCACTTATCACAACACAAGACTTTGATCCCACAATTACACCAGTGTGTGTTGTGTTTTAGTATTGCTCATGCTCTAAATGGTGCTTTGCTTGCTGGTTGTGCTGCTGTAGCAATCATAGTGCCTTCTCTTCCTTCTTCTACTAGGAGCAGTCCCCCTTGTACCATAGTGACTGATGCCTCAGGAAATTTCCCAGCCTGAAGGCAATAGCGGTGGCTCCTTTCTATCCTCCTTTCCCAACTAGCTAGTATTCCTCCTTTTCACAACAGTGAGCGTAATGGTGAAGCCACACTTGAGCTCTGTACCGAGCAGCTCTCCTCTCACTACTGACTCTCACACCTCTCTCACACCTCTCTCACACACGCTGGTCTCCCAGCATCATAGCAGTAGTTGGGGAACCGTCCTCCTCCTACTCCTCCCACTCTCCCAATGACAGAGCCCCTCCCAGTCCCAGTAGGGCAAATGATTATGAGGAAGGGGAATAACTGCTGGAGGAGTTGGAGATAAAGGGGGGAGTACAGGAGCTGCGGGATGTGCGTTGGTGGTGGGGGAGTGAGAGTGAGAGGAGGTGCTCAACGTGGTTGACCAAGCAGACCCAACCAGAGATAGAGAGTGGGAGTTTGAAGGAGGAAAGGCGGGGCAGGCACCGAGAGAACAGCTCATTCCAAGTTTGAGTTGTTGAATGCATCTGGAACTGCCACCACCATCTCCAGCCTTACTCCCGGCCCCTAGAATGAATGAATGAATGGGCTAGGTTGGCCTTAACTAGCCCCCAAGTGCTTCTGCACCTCCTCCTTCTCCTCAAACGCACACATTGCCTCTTTCCAGGGAGTAAGGCGACCAGTTGGTGTTATTATAGAAAAATCACTCGCAAGTCCTCACCAACTTGAAGCTTATCTTGCCCATATTGAACCGCTCCCGTCGCAGATGCATTTGGGCAATGCGGTAGCAATGGCAGTCAGTCCATTCCTCCACTGCTATTGGGCAAGCAAGAGAAGGAGATTGAGGATGTGGAGCTGCAGCAATGTAAAGAAAGGCAGGAGAAGGCGAGGAAAGGAACCGTAGTTGACGATTCTGCTCAATGGTGAGTGATAAAACATTCTCAGACATTTACCAGCGCCCATACACCTTGTATATCATAAGCTTGGTCACAAGGAATCTCTATGAGTGACTTAAGGTAGAGATTTAAAAAAGAGGCTACCATAATCCATCATGTCACTTGGTCGCTATATAATCCAGTTTAATCGATAATCCATTTCTGACTGAACCCTTATTCCGACCTAAGTATACCTATGACCACTTTTTCTGCCATTGAAAATATTTAGATGATCCTGTTTCCATAAATGCTGGAAAGTGATCGCATACAGCTTGAACATCTTGCGAAAAGTGCCTGATAGATTTTCTTATCCCGAAAGAAAGCACTTCCTCTGAGTCAGGGATCTCCGATGTTTTTTATGCCCTTTGTTGATGTGGAGAATAAGTGGCCAATGTTTAGCTCGTGGTAAAATTTACACTGCCCTGCACATGTATGCATCCCACCATATACTCATAAACTACAACCTGTAAAACTGAGGCAGCAGAACAGTTGTTGTCACACAGACGTTCAACTCTTGTGTCCATATTAGCCACAATATCTCATGGGGACATTTCTGTAAAAAGTAAGCTCAAGCCCAAGATATAGTAATGGCAGTTGCTATAGCAACAGATGTGCACATGGACAGCGACCGAATAGCCACTTTCAGTATTATCGTCGTCCAGCTCCTCTTCCTTCTCTCCACCTCATCTCTCGGTACATGCATATGATCAGTATTTTTTGTGTTGTTTTTTTCTCTCTCGCTCAAATCCCCTGCGGTTATAAATATACAGCTAGATACTGTTCTACTCTCATAGGATATCATGGGACGTATAGCATATACGGTATATTAAATCTCACCCATAGCCTATTGTATTCAGTGTTGACATTGTAGTCGACCTAACTACCAGACCCTACCCTACTTAATCATACCCTATTGAATCTTTACTGACATCAGCGCTTTTGTGAATGTTCATATAATTCGGGTAGTGCTGAATAAAAAAGTGAAATGACTCAGTCCCCAATGGCCCATGTATTGGGATGGATTGGACGATCAGTAAGCTAATGTCAGCATGCTATGATACGGGGAGGGGATTTTCATGAGTAAGGATCCAAGTGTGGTGAGGCACGTGCATCAATACAGATTACTTCAAACGCACCTGTTACTTAAGGCACAACTGTTGCTTCTCTCTGCCGTGGGAAACGGTCGCCACAAGAATACAACAAATTCATGTTATTCACTTCGCGGGAATGCCATCGTGTTTGTTGCCATCTCTCGTAGTGAGCAATAGCTTGGTTTTTTAAAATGTTTCCATTGTCTGAGGTGTTAATTCTCGCTGGTTTGGCTATGGACAGCATGTTTATAAATGCAAAATTTATCTTTCACAATGGATGGGTCCCAAGTCCTTAATGCTAACTGTTTGTGTAATGAATATTTGGCAAAACGATTTCAATTGGCGAATTCCGGATGTTACTATTATCAAAGAGTGGCTTAACTGTTTGGACAGGTGTTAGACATTGTTTGATTATAATCCATTATGGGAGACTCACATTCCCGATACTCATTCATCATAATAAACTTATACTTGAGAGTGTCACATGCAGTATAAATCATCTTAATAAGTAAACACCATCGAAACATTCGGTTACAGGTTCATTTGAAAGGTCTCTGTGGAAGATGGAGCAGGTCAGTGTGAACAAAGTTGGGCTTGAAATATTGGGTTTTTGATACATGTGTATATTTTGATGTGACTTTAGCGATGTGTGCCTTTAGAGTTCAGCTTTAAATGGCATGACAGAAAACAGCGACCCTGGATTTCAGCGTTAGTTTTGACATTGAAGTCGCCTGGTGTGTCTTGTGCATAGGACAACTCAATAGATTCCTGGCGCAACTCTTGGCACTGGGTGCAGCAGAATTGCTTTGCTTTAAGGCATGTACCTGCCCTGGTCTGATGGCAGAATCGGTGGATGGAGAGTGAGAAGCGGGCAGGCCTCCTGGGCCGGTGTTTGGTCACTTCCAGATGGCTCATGCACACACTCGCTCAATCCCAAATTGATCATTCATGCACATGCACAGGCCCTGCCTTACACATGTCTCCGGTGCACTGGGTCATACGCAATGACTGTCTGTGGCATGGAATTGGTATGGGACGCAGAGGTTGGATGAGCTTGTTAAGGTGGAATTCGCATGTCTAATGCATCGTTAAACTGGTGTCTTTAAGTTTAACTTGCGTTTTAGCATTACACTCTGTTAGAGTTCTGTATGCAGTAAACGTCAAAGCGGGCAACGCTAAACCATACCAGCTGCCGCTGCATTCAAGTATCAAATAGAGTGTAGCACTCTAAAGAGGGTCAAACATTTTTTGACCTCGCCTTGATTCGGTTATTTTGCTGTGTTTAATCAACCAGTATTATAGTAGGCTCCTTGGTTTAATGGAGATTTAAATTTGTGGTAGAAGGAATGGGAGGGGCGTGTTGTTGCCCGGTTGTTGCTCAGCGTAATATTCGTGGACTTCAAGCAAGATTACATGTTACCTTAGAGTAAAAGATGTTATTACGTATACATGTACTTCCCCAAGTATTTTATTCATTAACATGATTTGATTTGACCTACTATAACCACCACATTTGGTAAACTCCAACTTTATAATTGGAAAACCTACTGACAAATAACTCTTCCTATACTGCTTATATATGCCTGTCAGATATGCCCTGCATGCCTGTCTCGTAGCGACAGGGGGTAAGGAGCCCTACCCCTGAACGCCTGCGTGCTGAGCTGACCAGTGATAAAGGCACTGGTGAACGTCTATTTTCACTGCAAGATATGCAGGGGCGTGGACAGATGTCAACACAGACCACCCTAACAACACAGTAGGAATGGGCTGATAAGGGATAAATTCCTCGTCTGGGGTTTGTAGAAACAGAAATTTAACACCCGAGTCGATTCAGGTCGAGACCAGGTCAGATCAATCCATACTACCTGTTAGATTCGTCACCTGTCAGTTCAGTTCAGCATTGTACATAAACACGGGTACTCTATGGGACTTGCTGGCCACGCCTGAAATTTTGGGGAATGGGGGAAATACATTCTGAGGACTAAATCTGTATCTGCTTTAGTTTTCTTGAATAAGGACCGAGGAATGAGATGAGATCAATTAAAAAGGTACCTGGAGCTCTAGGCGCCAAGATTTTGCAAGGATTGGGTAGAAAAAGGGTGCCAGCGTCGGGTTCAGAAAATAGGATTGGAAGGAGGATTCCAGGTGATCTTTTCCCAATCCAAGGACTTGCTGACGAAATGAACCCAGAGACCCTTTTCCTGATGACTTCATCAAAATTGACCTCCAAGCAGACAGTTATGGGCCCTCATAAAAATCCCTCTTATAAGGCTCTGACACTTTGCATCATTTTGGCAATCGGCCCCCCGTTTCCAAGCTCTTCCCGTGTTAATAACTACAGAAAATGAGTCCCCGCGTCTGTCAAGAAGCCAGGAGCCTTTGTGGTTGCCATGGTGACGAGGTAAGTGTCGCCATCTGCCTGCCAAACGAGTGGCCACTTATTAGGCATGAATGACCTATGACTTTTTTTATTATAAAGAATGGCACGGGGGCTCTTAGAGAGATCTTACATTGACCTTCAGGTGGAAGCAGGCTAATATCATTGTGAATGTCCAATTTGCTTGTATGCACCAAGGGTTTCTGATTAATAAATGCAATGTAGATAAATGAATAAATAATAGTCTATAATCTGAACTGATTACATACTCTTACGAACAATTTTCCCCAAAGGGCAAGTGTATCTGTCCCACACGTCAAGTTATCAGACTATTTACGTTATTCCTATTGTCTAAGTTAAACTTTTTATCTGATTTAAGCTTGAACTTGTGTTTGGGTCTGAGTGGAAATTATGTCAAGCATCTACACAGGAAAAAGCGTTTGTCGCTGAGGCAGTCAGGTTCAGAAGGCAGTTGTGGTCACCTAAGTTTCAGGGAGTCATTAACACTTTAGCCTTAGTCTTAGCCTAGCGGTTAAGCTTATCGCTGGATGTGGAATCGAGGAATTTGGGTGTCTGGACCTAACTGGAGGAGGAATCTTTCTTTGTCCTCCATTTGAATCCTATTTCATCAAGCCTGATTACATCGTCACGGCCATTTCCTCAAAATTACTTGTAGGATCTGCATCCTTTGAATCCCGTTGTCATTCCTCGTTTTCTGTTGGAGTGAGGATAAGAAAGTGCGGCCACCGTTTCTGATGACTACTTTCTCATCAACGTGGCTCCATTTAAACCAACTACTGTCAGTATATTTCATTATTTTAAAGCAATGGATCGCGATTGTATTAGGTTTACTGTGTGGTAGTGGTGATCTATTTATAACACATTGGTATGTATGAAGTGTATTACATATATGTATATGGAATTTATTTTACACATAATCCTGGTTGTTACCAAAACTTCACTGTCAAGTCGACTTAGGACATGGAATAGTTTACTTTTACTTCTTTCTCCATGAATAATCATGGCCACTTGGAACCCATCAGTTCGAGCCTAGGCCTCCAAACTTCCTTTTCATTCCTTTTCCTTTTTATTGGCCGTTTGTAAGCATTCCAATTTGAATGGGAAATGGAGACGTAATTTTGGTTCTCAGTAGAAAGAAACTGTCCGCTCGTCTTGTTCTTTCCATTTTCTCAAACAGCGAAGGTAGGGAATATGGCTTGTATATTGATCGTCTCGGTGTGATCAGTAAAACATACTATGCTTTCTCTACTCTAAAGTGTCATTGAGAAGGGTTTATTTTAAGGAAAGAAAAAAATCCCTAAATTGTGTTTTTGGATTTATTTCGACTAGCTTTCGAGTGTTTGTTGCTCATCAATCAAGTTAGTTTTTCACCCGGTGGTGTGCAGTATTCAAAGAGTAACAATTGATTTTTGCGCCACCTGATGCGGTGACAGTGTTTGTTTGGTGACTACTGGAGACGGATGGACAAAAACTATTTTAGCCTCTGTAGTAAAGTATTATAGGTCAGTGTCTAAAAGGGTCCTACAACACCAATCGTGTTTATTGTTAAAGTTTCTTATGTTTTCTTTGTAAAGAGGTCAGATATGTCCGGTACATCAATGTGTATGCAATATCCACTCAAATCGTTTTGATAAATGAAAACAAAAGAATATATGGAAGAAACACTTGGGCTTGGAATTACCAGAATAATCTTGTAAACAAATTTATTGTAATTATACTACTATGGATTCCTGTTTTGGAGAGAATGTTCTCTGCTCAATTGATGAGCCTCAAAATGCATATTCTCTGCATTGATTTTGATAATTACCCCCAGAGAATAACATTCCTGACACCGAAAGATCTTTTTTTCATATTATAAGTAACCCTTTACGTTATAATCATCTATAGTGTTATGGGGGTCAACTGGCTCTGGCATAGAGACGTATTTATTGAGAGAGGAATAACTAGACGTGAGCCACATGTTGCTAGGCAAATATCATGATTGAATAGAGGCAACAGCTCAATACGAATACCAGAGGTATGATGAGGGTGTCCTCAATGTACAGGTCAATTCATCCTTTGCATTAAACAATGCATGGTGGATTTTTAAGGGCATTACAGTTTCCGTCACTTTAGAAAGAACAACATCTGAAAAAAACTTGCATGCGATTCTAGTCCAGTAATGAATACATGAGAATAATAAATAATCAAAGTTTCCTCGATTGTGCTCCCCGTCAAGCACTCCTTTTCCTTTTTGGGAAAACAGGATTTGATGTCCTCATATTTTGTCTTAGGAGTAACATTACCAATTTAGTTGAGACATATATATTCCGATAGTACCATTGACATGAATTCATTGAAACTACTGGGAAACCACTCCCATGTCTTCTATATGTTAGATGGAACCCTGGGACTATATCAGTCACGACTGTTTCATCAAGAATCTTCAAGAGTAGTATCATGGGACACACTTATATAAGTACATTGCTGCTGGAACAAATCAGAAAGTGACAGAATAATTGGCTTATATTTAGCCAGGGGCTCAAGTTGCCTGTCTGTTTAAGATGCTTCTTATTGTAATTCAATTATAGGAGTCAAGCAAACTGTATGATGCGTCTCGTTGGTACTCCTCCCTGTCTTAAAACCTAATTAGGAGGCAGTACGGTACTTTTGCGAGTTGGATCTCAGTATTAAGTGGGATGTATTTTATTGAGCTTGATATTTTATTCTGTTTCAACCATTTTATTCAGATTGTAGAGGCAGTTGGTCGAAAGATATCTACAGGCCCTAAAGTGCTTTAAATAGTTTTGATCGAACTTCCTGGCAATCAAACTTCAGATGGGGGCTTTGGTATAGTTGGTCGTAGAGGAATATTAATACCCTGAGGTAGAATACAAAGTTAGTACATTTGGTTCCCTCACAAACACGTCGCAGAACATCGGTTAATTGGGCTTGGATTACAAGAGGTCTTTTTCATTAGCCTACTTAAAATCTTGATGGCTTATCATCACCAGTCTGCTTCAAAACTTGATGATTAAGCACGGACCGTCGCGAGCCTGTATGCATTGATATCCGAGTTGTTTTTATAGGAAAATTCGATATTGTATCGACATTTTACTGTGATCTGCTCCGCAATGCCTCAATGGAATCCAATTGTATCATTTCCCACGTCATGATCACAATACTCTTCCGTCTAAAATATTTGTAATATATTACCCTTTGATGTTTTTCTCAGAAACACTCATGAAAAACAACAACGTAGACAGTCAGTGGTTGCGATACCTCTGGAATCACCAAGCACTTTTTTGCTCAATTCCTTCTCTAAAAGTTGTAGCTAAGATATTTGATCAACTGTCACATGTCAGTTCTTGTAGAGGCCATGGGTCTGACAATGACTGCTTTTTGTACAGTCGATGGCTGAGGGCTTCCCGTTACCACTTAAGCTAGAAACACAAGAATCCCCCTGAGTTCTAGTACTCTTGCCTCAGGTTTCACAATCTAGTCCTCTAAGTATGCGTGGGCCTTTGGTTTGAATATAAGAAACTCACTTAGATGTTCCTGCAAAGGTGTGTACTCCAAAAACTTGGTATATATTCTTATTGGAAGTATCTTTTGCATGTAATTTCTGATATGAAACTAGTCATTCATCCTATAATATACTGATGTTATCTTATACGTCAACACATTCTCCTCCATTCCACAAAAATGAGTGATTGCATTCATGGAAGTTAGGAATGGATAGCTGATTTGATTAAGTTCGCACACATATGATAGAAAACATTTAGACCTTCATTTAGATCTTCAAATGAAAGCTGTTGATCTTCGATTCAGATTTTTGAGAACCATTGGAGGTACTCAGAGCTATTCAGTAACCTTACTGTTAGCTCAAAGGAATGGCCGGCCAGTGCCCTAAAAATGTATGTGTGAGTCATGCACTTAAGATAAAAATCAGAGATTATGAAATCCCATTGAGAACTCGAAGGAATGCGTGCATTATCACCAATGAAGCAATATCACTGATAGGCCAGCCCCCTCTAAACACATAAATCATGCTCTTAACGACTGCTTTATCAAGGTTTGGGGAATGCATGTCTATGGGGTATAAACAAAACCCCAGTATCACGATGGTCCCTAGATGTCTAGATCCCAGGGCCCTTATACCCCCAGCCTAGTAAGCACTCTTGATTCCCGTGATGCATATCCATCGAAGAGGAATCTGACAGGGCAACGGCGATTGTACCTAATTAGATTAATGTTAGGTCTTTGGTGCTACTACTAGAATCTTATGTTCATCTGAAATCAAATATATTGGGTAATTATATTGAAGGGCGGGGGATGTAGATCGTGGCTTGAGGGTAGGAAGATTGTCCATTACAGCGTCGCTGCTCAAGCGTTTCATTTTATACCCCCAGATGCGATTACAGAGCATGTCCTCCCGATTGACATGCTACAAGCCCATCAGTGCCTACCTCGCCCACATTTAATCCTCCTCCCTCCATTCTGATTCAGCATCTGCATATCAGAATGCTGACCGCCCTTTGCAGCCCTTTCAGTCTTAAGCTCTCCATCCACTACCACGTCAACCCCAACGGCGAAACCCCAGGTTAAAGCCCACGTTATTTGGAGTTTTTGCTGGAGGTTGGACGTGGTAGTGGATACCGAGCTTTGCTGTTTCACACCATATGTTATTTTATCTCATAATCTGCGATGTTATAGATGTTTCCCAAATGTATGAAATTCCGCCTCCTTTTATTCAGCTTCGAGTTTCCCATTGGAACATTGCTCTTTAAAATAAATATATAATACCTCTTTTTCAAATTAATATAGTACCGGTATCTTTCCTCGGATTTACTGAGGCTGCATTCTCCAGTTCTCGCCCGAAGACCTACTACCCTTGGGCCACACCAACGCTCTATATTCCTCCTGTCCTTTTATTTATAATGAATGCTTCATCTGTGCAATACTGCTTCTGATGCAACCCACATGCTGTCTGCTGCATACTCACACACCAAATTACCCTTACCTTCCCTTCCTCATCTCTCATTCACGGACAATCATTTGGGTGGGAAAAATCCCAGGTACACTCTTCCTTTAATTGTGAGCCATAATAATAAATGTTTATTAAAGTTAATGAATAGACTATATAAAAAAAGGAAAATATTATATATAATATTAATATAATATAGGCATACTTCATATGTGTGTATGCATTCACATGTGTAGCAGTTTGTAAAAAGGTTAAAAGAAAAAAGTTATAGGTCATGCCCATCTTCCTAAATATGCCCTCTGGGCCTCTAGCGTACTCTTATGAGGATAAACGCATGTAGTCAATCTAGTAGGCGAGTTAGATTCTATTATCCTTCTGACGAATGCTGTTATCGTAAAAAAGACTGGAGGGCACTGTCTATGACGATCACTCTACGATAGCACGTTCCAATTATATGGACTATCCCAGCGTCTATGTGGGAGTGATATCATAGTAGTACTTAGTGTTAGCTCTAATCCTTTCTACTGATGATTGCACTGCAAGTTCGTCTTACTTCAGCAGAGAAATATGGCTTCTCGTAACGGCCAAAAGGATGGCTTCAAGCAAATGGCTTCTAGATACGTTTGCTAACTAATCCTTCATATTCCTAGCTTCCCCCTGTAGAATACTCCATCAATATGTGTTTTGGTATGTGAGAGAACATGACAAAGCTCCAGATGGACACTGTAATCTGATTTCTAATTGTTATTAACTTCATTGGTTCATTGGTTGGAAAGACTATTTTTATGTAGTATTCTATGTTTTTCTTATGTTTTAGAGAACTGATGATTTAATTTCTAATGGGTCTGAAAATCCTTTTCATTGAAGACGATATCTGCTCCCCGTACTCCCCAACTGGTCTTAAGCGTGCCGTTTTCTGTAATATGCTGGCATATAAGAGGGAGTTTAGAGCGAGTTGAACTGTAGCAAAAAACTTCTCTTGAAGCTTGTTGCCATATTTCTGACAACTCTGAATAATTTCACCCGGTGCTGGAGCTGGATGATGTATCCCTCCTCTCCACCAGTGCCATGCAGCTGGCTAATATCACTTTCATTTTCAATCTTCTATCACGCCCTACTTCTTCCTTCACATACCTGCTCTGCTGGAGTATTGGAGTGGCCCAGCATAGACCTACCTATTCCCACTCATTTCCCTTCTCCCGCCTTCCTCCCTGTCCCCTGACCTCCACTTATTAGAAGTCTGGGAAGGATTTGAAAAAAAAACTGCACTACGTTTGGAGTGGCATAGCAGAAGAAATATTTCCTATATTGCCTAAGCAAACCTACACTTATATTACTGACATATTGTATCAATGATGTATGGATACACTATATTTCTTCTTTCCGTTGAATGGCAGCCAATAGTTTTTAGTTCTCATTAACTCTTTTTTAATGGAAAGTCTCCCTACTCGTTATTTAAGGGAAAGTCGCTTTATTTTGCATTATTATCGACCAAAGTAAGAGAAATCCCCTTGTACCATCCAATATAACGCAGACTATAAATATCCAGCATCCCTTCTAACTACCGGTGAACAATAGGGAAGTGTGATCTTGATTGCTGATTTGTATTCAAGTGGAACACCTTGATTGGTGTTTCCTATCTGGAGTTCTGTATCGGCTTCAGTTTCCCATTCAATGTACGGCCTGTGGTTGTGTCCACTCGATCTATTCTGGAACATCTGAGGACGACGCAAGTACTGCTCCCCGATACATTATTCCCTACTGGAAATGGAATAGCCACTATGCGGCAATGCTCTAGCAGTCTGTCCTAGACTAAGTCATCCAACCATTGCCTTCTAAATACGTAGGATACTTTCTTATTCACTCTTTTCTCGTAGAACACTGTCGTTATTACACTTAAACTAGACAACATAACATGTCCCTGTTCCACTGAAGATATATAAATATGGGGTTAAATGCTTCAGGTCCGAATATATCTTGAAGAACGTTGATGGTACTTCTACGTCTGAGGTTGCTACTGTTATACCTCAGTGTAGCATACTGACCATCTTTAATCATTTTATGAGTAAGAAACGCCCTCTTATCCTTTGTGTTACACGACTGTAATACTACCTTTACAGCTATTCAACTAAACAAAACTTGAGGACTTAGTCTTGGTTCAGGTGAAGTTGGTTAGTCTGTAGACAGCCAGGACATGCGATTCTATCTCAATAGTGATATACTGTCACTAGCAATGGTCATATGATATAAGGCATCTATTGATTGCGTTAATATGACCATACAGCCCGCCCTGCGCACTATCAGCACGAGTGGGCAGTGGCAGTCAACGTCTTACATACGAACGGTGATTATGACAGACTCCAACATGATCTTGATGAAATAGTCATTGCAAGATTATGTTTGTTATTTAGCAGCTAATACAAACAAGCATACATATTCATGATGAACCCCATTTGCCAGCAAAAAGAAGGGTGGGAATATAGTATTCTTGCATTGTTAAACAAAAATAATATATAATTATTAGTCCATTGCTATAGACTGGACATTGTTGCAATGCCTCACTATGTTTTTAGCCACCCAGTACTCTGAGGTATATAATGGTGTGGCCCCTTATTGTTAGCTTTTATTGGTCAATGATTCCTCTCATCCCACTCCATTTCTCAGATCATGGTCACTGCATGGTCTGCTGTCCCTTTAACTCAACATTTAACATAGCAAGGCCGGGTCCGGCGTTACATGGTTCATAGGGGCAATGAGGATTGACTGGAACAGGTAGTTCATGTTTATGGATGAACTTGAGACCCTACCAAGATGACGAACATCTTTATACATGTAGTGTCTAAGACTATGTGTTATGCTTAAGGTTCAATTGAGAATAGCAATGTCGCATTGTAACATTCTTCCAAAATTAAATGATTAAATAATTAAATAAATAATTTGGGTTAGGGTTCAACCCTTTAGTTTACTAATTCTATCCAAATTACCATGCCACCGCTCCTCTTTCTCCATATGTAAAAGCTTAAGGACCTCTGATTTAATGGTGAAACCGGATGAACTTGAGACCCTACCAAGATGACGAACATCTTTATAGTGTCTAAGACTATGTGTTATGCTTAAGGTTCAATTGAGAATAGCAATGTCGCATTGTAACATTCTTCCAAAATTAAATGATTAAATAATTAAATAAATAATTTGGGTTAGGGTTCAACCCTTTAGTTTACTAATTCTATCCAAATTACCATGCCACCGCTCCTCTTTCTCCATATTTAAAAGCTTAAGGACCTCTGATTTAATGGTGAAACCTGCCCCTGTAATTTCGGGTCTTCCTTGTTTTAAATAATTCCACTCATGCATTGACGAATGGTAATTTAGTTAAAGGTTATAATTGAAGCAAGATAATGTTATTTTAAGATTGCATTTAGCGACAGTCATCATTTGATTTTCATTAAGATTTGTAATGACTGGCGCCAATTCTTAATGTTTTTCTGTTATGGAAAATCAAAAAATGATGTGAACACGGCACGTAATATCTTGTCATCCATCTGTACCTGTTAGTCTAAGAAATCAGGAATTGATCTTGAGAGTTCTAAGTCTGTGAGCTATAGTTTCTTTATAGCATTGCAAGAATGTAACTGTGATGTTCATTAATATGCTTGCGCCTGTTTTACGGTCAAGAACATGTGCCCTAAACAGTTGTTAGAGGGTTCTGAGTGAAAAGATTGGACGGACTGGTATCCAGAAATGAGCCCGCTAGATAGGCCTAGAGGATATTATTTTATTTTCTGTTTTGTTCTTATTTTATATATTGTGTGATAAGGCCTTCTTGTATTCCAGGGGCGGATCTAGGGTCTAAAATGAGGGGGGGGGTCCAAGATAAAAAGGGCACATCAGTCCATTCCCCAAAAATGAGCCAGAGGGGCACAAACGCATACAAGGGAGAGATCGTCAGAAAATGTTACTTTGATATACCAATTATTCATATTTGTCTAATTTAGCAGATGTTACCAAATTTGTAGACCTGCCTAATGTGCAAAATCTGACTGACTAGGGGGGTTCGGGGGCATGCTCCCCCGGGAAATTTTGAAATTTAAGGTGCCATTTGGAGGCATTTGGTGCTTTTTGAAGCATGTGGAATTATCTTTAAAAATCAGTTGTGGCTACTGTTGCAAGTGATGTAGGGGTGAAGTAGGGTCTGGGGGCATGTTGCCCCCCAAAATTGTAAAACCTGATGAGTGAAATGGTGTATTCTGGGAGCATTTTTTTATCATAATTAGCCAGTTTTGTTTGTATTTAAAGATACAAAACAAATAATTAGGAGGATAATCTCAAAGGCAAATTTAACTAATTGACATTGAATCAAAATCTCCCTCAAAAGATGAAATCACATGTATCCAATGTCACATTGGGTTACCAGATCAATGGAGTATGGCTGTACTTTCTGCAGGCAGGCCTGCCAACAATAGGACAAATGTAAGGCAGCATACTTTAATTTTCTCACAACTGCCCCCAAGTGATTGTCCACATGATGTATAAATGTAAAGCAAACATAAGAGGGGGAACTAATGTCAGAACAAACATGTATGTGTGGGGCCCATACACCCAAATTAGGGAGTCATGGAAACAGCATTTGGCACCTTTGGTTCTTAAAAAAGGTTTTTGGCTCTTCAAAAAGGGCACTTTTGGTTGTAAAAAAGACACTGTTTGGTTGTTACACTTACAGCAGAAAAAGGGCACTTTGGGTTGTAAAAAAAGGCACTTTGGGCTATTCAAAAGGGCACTTATGAAAATTTTGAGGGGGGGGGGTCAGGACGTCGCCGACCCCCCCCCCCTTGGATCCGCCCATGTATTCGCCTATTTTTTCTTATGGTTCCTACATACCTATAGATGCTAATGTAGTAAATATGGAGTGGACACAGAAATGTGTGTACTACTACTTTGCTAATTTTTGTGTACCCTTTTCTACTCCTTGCCCTCAATGGTGAGTTTCTCTATGTACCTGGCTTTGGTGTCTGACTACTGGACACCACTGGTGTCACAGGGTCCTCCAAGTGGGTCCTAATGTTCTGATACTAAGGAACTATGTCTGGTTTTACTCTTCCATGTCGAGATCGAGAACCTGGGTTTTGGTGAGGCTACTAGTGATATGTTGTTGCCTTAGTCCGCGACTAGTAACAGGAAGCACAAATCACTAGGTCCGATTCACTACACTAAGACAGTTATTTCCTTATATGAATATATTCATTTCCCTGAAGCAGCACAATAGGATGATTAATTAATCTGCGGCTCCGTATCCAAAGTGTTTTGTTTGGCAACAACAAAGGAAACCTTACATTGTATGCAGTTGAATATTCTTAGCTGTGGAATATTCCTAGCTATATATGTCGATCCCACATAGAATGCATTGTGGATTACCTCATTTATTCTCCGAATGCCGGAACTTATCTTTCGGTAATCCATCGACATATTTAATTCAGTTTATATTGGAACCAAACACACCCTTGGCAAGATCTGGTAGAGCCAAATACAGTATAATATTTACAATGAAGAACGATTCCTGCACATTCTTCGGTGAATGACAAGTGCAATCCCTCAATATTTCCTCGTGACCATGGACCTCATGTCCCCTGTAAGAGCCCCTCGTGAGGGATGTAAAAGGCACCATTAGGAAGCTATCAGACCAAAAGAAAATAGGCAGACAAACCAGGAGCCTGACAAGAAGCTATCACACCCCGCTCACGCTCGTGTCCACCAAGCCAGCCTGCCTATCAGAATGTAATTATGTCACACAAGCGACAGGAGGAGCAAGATGCTTTTCAGTCACGTCCAGGCCCCATCACATTTTCTTATCTATGTGTGTCCCTACATACCCGCTACCATCGCTAATTTTGACTTACTACGTGCATAATATCTAGTTACTTGCTTTGCTTGCAGAACTGGACAGATCTTTGTAAAAATTTGCCCGGAACTACAAAAAAAATGATAACAAAATGAGGTCGAGATACTCATTAAAACAATCGTTGTAGGGAGTAAGACCATAAGTTTATTTGCACTGCCACTGGTAATTAATATGATTTCAATGACTTCCTAACTCAAGGTTTTTTCCTGGATATTGTATCCAAAGAATACATTAAAGAGTTTTTTCAAGTGAAAAAAAAGAGCTGATCACGCTCTTGGTGAATTTATAACAAGTTTCTGCTATACACAAATGAGATTTAACATTTTAGTAATGGTTTTTTTTGCCGGATATCAAGCTCTATTTAAAGCATCTTCCTTACCGAGCTTGGTTCATGGGAGGGGATGTTTATTCTTCCCCTGTGACACCCTGTGCCTCGATTTTTTTCCCTATTTAAAGCATAAATGCTCGTGTCTTTAATGAGTCTCACAGGAGCGATGTCTCTACCCCATCGTTACTTGCTAGCTAACTGGTGTTCATCCCTTAGCTGCAGGGATAGAAGCAGTTTGGAAGCGGAGACCATATCTATATATCAAGCCGATGCAATATAAAAAGGTGACAGACTAAAAGCTGCCGATGTGTTGTATTTTACCTATTAATAATCAATAACGACTGAAGATGCTTTTTTCCAAGATAATTCCAATGGATACTGGAGATAGAATCAAACTCAAAGAAACTATTTGAGTATCTTTGATGGGATGAATATGTCTCCATTCCCTTCGCTATTAAGTAGCTATTTTAATGATCACCTATCATGTTTTGTCTTAACAAGAGATCTCTATGGGGTTATGTGAATGATCCTTATTTCCTGTATTATGAGATTCTGTGTTTATGGAAGGGCGTATTGTTATGGTGCGAATCCATATGCTTTTATGTTAGAATCACCTGAACCCGGCTTACACTGGGTTTTCCACTACATTGTATTATCAAAATGTCCATCGAAGTAGAAGTATGAGCTTTTGGTATAATGACACAGGCAAGTATGGGCCTAGTGCCAGTATACTTAAAACCAAATCTCAATCCAACCAGCTGTCATTCTATCACTCAGTACATATCATCCACCCATAGGGTGACCAAATATCCCTGAACTTACCTTGCCAGACCAGTGCCAAAAATGAACAATGGAAGAGCAATCGGAAAAACCAACCTGTTGTTGTTGTGCGGTTTGTGGAGAGGGCACTGTTGCTATCTCTGCAGTGTATCTGACAATGTGCCAACTGACTGGAAGTGTTTAACGTATATATTTATATATGTACATCTGACAGACCTCCTTTGGTTGGGGGAGAAAATGTGTATGTGTGTACGAGGGGTACACACGGTGGCTATGCGTGTGAGAGGGAGGGAGCATATTGTCTCATTTGGTTGGTAAACAGAGCATCGCAGCTTTGCCCGACCTGTTGTGGCGGGGTGGAAGATTGGACTCTTTGCTTCACCCCCTGCACCTTTTCCATCTGGAACCCTATATTTAAGTTGTAGTACATATTGGGTTAATTCACGGAGAAAGACTGGCTAGTTCACCTCTTGGAACATACACTTTAAGTGCTTTGGCCCTGTAGCCTTCAGCATCAGACCTTTAAATCTTGGCACTTGAAACTACATTAGCCAAGCTTCTGAAGCCATTGGCCTTTTCCTCAACACACGCTTGTAACTTGATGGTAATAACCCTATCACGGCCTCTAAGAGACCTGTCATAGATTTCCTCAGCGTCTATGCACTGCCTGGTGTTAAATGGGGTTAGCAACTTTTAAGTCTGGATCCTTGTCGATCTCAGACAGTCCCTCTTTTCAACGTTGTCAAAGCTTTGCTTAGAGGCCTTTCAATGCATCAGGTAAATTGCCTCTAATAATTCTTACGTGGGTCTTAGACGCACGTACATGTACCTACTTTCAACTCGTTGTTGTTGAGGATTAAATATAAGTTTAAGTGACTGCTTTCAATGGAATTATCACTTAATAATGCGTCGAACCAATACTCTTTTTGTTGTATATTTCGTGTGTCACTTTAACATGTTCTTTAAAAAGAGAAATTAAAATTTTACTTTTTTTTAAAGGTGTGACAATCATTTCCTCCAAAAACGCCTGTCATCTAAAATTTATGAAGTGTAGGTTGTTGACAAGGGAAATATGGAAAAGCAAATAAGGTTCATCTAAATTGGCTCCACTGTAAGAAAGGGATAATTGGAGGAGAACGCTTTATGTGTAAAATACTCCACCCACCTCCCGTAGAGTTGACGGTCTCCTTCTATTCAACTCTCTATAAATGCGTCCCACAAGGTCTTAGGGCAAACAAAGCTTCTTCTCCCTTTCCCCTATTTGTTATAGATAATCTTTCCTGCTGCCTCCTTTTCCAGCAAACAAGTTCATAATTTAAGGGACTTTGAATCTCAAGTGTTCAAATAAATTAGGAGATGCAAACAAAAAAAATGAAATAATCAAACTTAGTGAGCTCGTGGTCCAGTGCACCTGAATGTCGGAATCTCTCTTCGTGAAATTTGATCGCCATGGACCACGACAAAAAAATTCATCCCCAAGGTTGTCAAAAAGTGGTAAGATGTGGATTGGCCTTTATTTCCTGCTAATAAAGAGAATAGTAGAATATGTTATTGATTTGTGCATATAATACGTAACCAAAGGCTTCTACTTATGAAGTTCTAAATGCCTAGAAACTAACAAGGAAACCATGTTTATAAAACATTGCACCCTCACAAATAAATCATCTTAAAAAATACCAAGTTTGCTGCCTTTGATGTACTTTTCGTACTCGTAATGAAATGTAAACATCCTAAAAAAACTAACTAAACTATTGTCAGAATGCCAAATCTATCAAACAAGGCACAGGAAAGGACATCCTAATAAAATGTCAGGATTGTACCTTTAAAAGTGTTGATGGGTTTTCCACTCATGAAAAACCTCAGCTTGTGAAAACCTTAGACCCTTCCAGGTGTTCTAGATCACCAAAGGCCATCATGCCCCATCCCCCACCTTACTCTAGTGCATGGCCTGCCACTAGTGCCTTTCCTTTGAAACAAGCAGAAGCCTCACCAAGGATTTAGCCATCCTTCTGCCCTGTCATTCATATGGCTTCCTTACTTTTCCCTGCTGATCTATTGGTATTTACTATGTCGGTAACTCCCCAAATAACAATTAAGGCACATCATATTAAATAATGAATACTGCACCATGGCTTTGATGGATCCCAAATACTCCTTATGTATGTATATATGCAAACCGTAATTACATTTTCACCAGGAAACTAGCCATAATATCATTTGGCCCTATACACCTATGTTTCATATCTAATTTGTGAGGACCCCCAGGCAGTGCGTGTATCATTTGGACCTGTCTTGTGTATCTTAACATGTTGTGTCCGAACTTAAATATTCACCGTAATAGCAAGGTTTGCCTAGGGCTATGTCCTTCATTATTTTACCCGTCGATCGCAATTAGTGCCCATTGTTGTTTATTATAACCAGACACCTTACCAAGAATGAGCTCTAACACGAACGCCTGCTCCTGCACTAGTTTGGATGCGATTTCATTGATTTTTAAATAGATTTATTCAAGGTTCGCGTGCGAATGTCCGGGGATACATGCCAGGAATTTATATACTATATTTATGTGGCCTTATGCTATACCACCAGATTTGTACATTGGCTAGACACTTCATTCAAGACCATTGACCATTTATTTTCCATCATAACCTACTCCTCCCATACCTCTGTCTGTCTGACTATCTGAGCTATCTTACGTTTGACAGGCATATAGACCATCATTTGGGATCCTCACAGGTTGACACCTCTGTAGACGTCACGTGGAGTGGAACGATGACTGGTGGCAGTTATATTATTTGCATTCTCTATTTACTGATTTCAGGCATCGTGTACAACAATGTCAAGAACAATGGATGTCTGTGCGTGTACACTTGCTTTTGCCATATTTTTGTCTTGTCAACATTGACACCTGGCCGGTATTAATATACAACAGATATCCATATCATAATATCCATATCAGCTATAGGACACGATATATTTCCCTGCCTTATAATGATTATCGTGGATCACGATATGTCTAATGATATATGATAAATATCCTTACATTGAAATCACTTGTAGTAATTGGTGTAATGGATGAATGAGATTCTAGATATTCTGTAATTCCCTATTTTTGAATTTGAATTTATTGGATTTTCCCACCAGCTACATTTATGAATATAGCATTCTAAATTGAGGTTTGTTTGCATTTCATGACGTATCAATGTAAATAACTAGTGGTTTACATGGGTGGTTTATTTCTTTGTGAGGTAGAGAATGATCTTAGGAACTGTTGTGGTTCACGCATATATAGAATCCTCTATTTCCCTTGACACTGTGGTCTAGCCCACCCGTGGGTCGGGGGAGAAGAAGGGAGTATTTAGAACTCCCAACTTCCTTCTATAATCACCTTTTTAAATGATAGTGCCCACTAGCTCCCACTCACCAACAATACCTACCCACCTCTTTGAAGTATCCCTGCTTTGTTCCGATTTTGAAAACTTGGTTCCAGATCAATTTTCTCAAGTGCCCAGAAGGCGGAATAAGCGCCGGCCGAGATCGCTGGCTTACAATGAACTTGTAAAAGCATTGCAGCCATGCATGCTGTGAGCGATAGGTCGTGTGTTAAAAAGGCCCTGGGCTATTGTCAGACCTTAGGCATAATGCCCTCAGTGGAGAGCTATATAGGGTGGACAGAGTCAAGCAATGATCTATACACTATTAGTTAAGTTGACAGACATACAACTTCTTCAGATCTGTAGCAGATGGAAAACCACACACTGAAGGTCAAAGCTGGATGTCTCTTTTCAGAGACTATAAAAAAAATATCTATTTTTTGTTCCTGTTTGATGGTCAATTCCCTTCTTAATTTATCCCCACCGCTCCAATTTACATTGTCGTACATTGTCGCCTTGGTAATTGTTCTGTTTTATATTTTGCCCAGGAAATATATGGATTTTCATGCCTCAAAACATGGGGCCCACAAGCAGCAGCACTTGAAAGAATCATGTTTTAGTCTTTTTTTTGTTCTGATACCATACCATGTCAGTAGATCAGTGGTAATTTTGTAAAGGTTAGAACTTGATTTCATGTCTGCGTAAGTACGAGAACAGGTTTTATACGACCTCTGATGTAAATGGAGCACAAGTCACCCATGAAGCTGGAATAATGATCTTAATTATTCTAAAAATAAAAATAAGTCCTCTACCCAAGCACCGCTAGCTTTATGCAGGGCCTGTATGTTTGTTAAGAGCTCAAAGACATTAGGTAATTGCCCTAACACTGTCTTCTATACGTTATAAAATATGAGCTGTATAATAGCTGTATTAATGAGAGATGACACAAGATTCATAGTTTACCAAGGCATATCTATAATTAAGAGTACAATTGTTGAAGATAATTATACAGATGTACTAGGTATGTGTATGTGCTAAATCTTCTTCACCCCACTACATTAGGATCGTTATGAATATTTTATCATAATTAATCAATGCATATTATGAGTACTTTGATGAGGTTGCTTAAGTATGGTTTAGTGAGTCTGATTTACTCGTGCATAGAATTAACGGAATGAAGGATGATACGGAGCCACGTCAAATGCTTTGTTTGCCATTTCGCTTTCGTCCAACAGCTAATGCTTAAATTATAAAGACTTCATAGTTTCTATGTTTGGGGCCAAACTCAAACTAAGCTGGTTATATTTTTTTTTTCTTGTTTAAAGTCAAAGTGATATTCACACTGATTGTTTCATTCAGGTCATTCAGGACTGCAATACACCTGCTATGGTTTCTAATTTATTTAAGGCCCAATATTATCTGACCCCCAGGGAGTACTCAAACTCTGACTGAGCATTATTAAACGGACACCATTTGGTGGGGAACTTTTTTGTTGTAAAACAATGCGATCTTATATTTTAAAATAAACGCCTTTGTTCTCTCGTGACCCATTTCCTCGCAAGTTTGATTCCATTCATGGGAAATACAGCGTTCTTAACACCAGGGGATCCTATTGTGTAAATAACTCTTTGTGATCATTCGAGAGAATAATGACTATGCCATTATTAAGTCCTTTACTTAAACTCCTGCCTCCTCTCGTTCTATACTAATAGCTGTCTATTTCCTTTTATATTCCAGGTGAGTCATCCACTCTCAGTTTGTTAATTGATGTTAGTGGTAAGTCTTTAATCATCTTCTGATGTATTTCTACTCAAATTAGCCACCTGTGTGTCAGGGATGTTTATTTATGAACTTGAGGCTGTAAACAAGGACTTTTTGGCGTACAGTTACCAAAACTTTCACGGTAATTTAGACCCTTTGAAATTAAATCTATATAGTGTTCATTTTTATTTGCCATAAGTATCTGAGTATAGGACACTTTACCGACCTTCTCTCATTTGTTAAACTGGGACACTGCCTGATCATGACGAGTGCTTCGTTCCCTAAAGGGCACTGTTAAAACAGAGTTAATTATTTGGTATGTGTTGCTGGGTGATTAGTCATAATCAATTATGGTCTGATTTTCTGATTTTTTTTATAACCAGCGACATACATCGCATTCAGGCAACTACAATCTTTAAGCGATATTTTGCGAGAATTATTCCTTTAAAATGATGAGCTCTTGTATATTTTTAAAAAGTTTTTTGCCTGCTAACTTCTTAATTTTGTCAGTAAAAATCAGTAATTTTGATGTTGGCTTGGCTGCGGAACCATGAGGTCAAATGGTGCCTTCACACAGATCATGGTGGGCCTCTTGAGCTCTCGTAGTTCCAGCAACGATCATTATCACATCGTTGGTTCCAGCGGTCCCTGTCCCTAATGCAGTGCCGCCATCTCATGGAAAACACCCACCTATCCTAACTGCTCACTAGAGCTTATGTTTCCCGTGTGAGGTTTGGGGTATCATCTGCTCTAGGTTGTATATTACTACTAAGGTTGTATAGATAAACTAGATTGTACTTGGTCCCCCGGAACTTGTTCCTCCTGATATTTTCATTAGCAAATATATTTCCTACGTACGGTATAAAATGAACTTGCTCCTCGAAACATTACTTGCCTGGTCAACTTAAAGATCAAAGGTATCTTTGCGGTAAGGGTAGTCCTCCAAGCCGATTCTCATGCGATTTTGCGCCGCAGGGGACTCTTTTGCACTAGGTTCTGTGAGAATCGCATGAGAATCGGCTTAGTGGACTAGGCCCTGTATGCTTAATTTATTGTAAAATCACCATCGCATTTCCTGATGAAAAGGTAAATGAATTTAATGAAGGTATTTTACTTTAATTGAATATTTTCACTTGAGTAACCATGGAGGTGAAGACCTTCTGGGCGACTATCAAGGACGTATCTCAGTGTCAAATATCAGAATATCATCCTTCAGTAACACTAAACTTTTTCAGCCCTATATTATTTAATTTCCTATCAACGTGAATATCCTATCTACAACATTTAGCTTACTGGAAATTTAACCATGTCCGAAGACATTCTAATTCTAGACATGCCACTAGATATTGTAGATGAAACAAGCATTTGGGTGCTTCTTGCAAATGTCCCTCACCAGCCATTTTTCCAGATTTGGTATGGTATATATGTCTGGGGAGGGCACGTGCGTCGGCTGGTAGGATGGGAAAAGATGTCACCTTGAAGTATGTTGTAGCATTACCTGACTCACCCACCCGTGGCCCCATAAGCCTCCACCGTACGTAAGCAAGATCTACAGGTCGTTGCATGAAATCTCAGGAAATATTTTCTGAATCATCATCCCTTTTACTTTTATCATAATGCTATAATGAAAACATGGAGGCTGTACACCGTGGTCAGTACTGTACACCGTGGTCAGTACCAAAGAGTATTACTTGTGTAAATTTAACTTCTCATAGTAATCTATGTCTTTCCTTTAGTTTTTCTATTTTTGTATTGCTTATTAGAATTGGGGCGGGGGTTGTTTCCTACGTTATTTTGAAGTATCGTGTTAGTATAACTGCATAAAACTTGTAATCTATATGAGTAAACATTTAACAGTTAATATAGGGTACGAAAAGAAGTTGGAAGTCTATAGAATCAAAACTCCTTACTCGAACCAAACAACTTTTCTGCCTCACTTAACTGGAACTTTCCTACCTATTGAATCTCCATCATCCGTGATAAATCAAACACATTTACCCCGCAAGTTCATAAAAAGTCCATGAGAGATAATCAATATATATGTTTTAGCAATGCAGGGGCATTACTTTTGTTAACTGTGACAACCCAGAAACAAGGAAGATATGTCTCCCCATGTATGGGGATCGGGTCACCAGAGGCGTGTGTATCGTGGTTTTTATGTTTATTTTAGTTTATGTCATCTTCCGAAGAAGACAGTTCTTCAAATGCACCTCTACAAGTCTAGGCACGTCGGTGAGGGAATTTTGTACACTTGTCATAGCCTATAGGGAGAAGACATGTAACCTATAATAAACTAAACCCTTCCAGAAAAGAAGAGGCTCGTGCCTTATGAACAAATCTTCTGAATTCAGGGTTGCTAAGTTGGTTTGCCAACCTGAGTGGCCTCCACAGTTACAAAGGTCATGTCTATTCCCCTTTTATACGTTTCTCCTTTAACCATTCTCTGAATATTCTCATTTTCTATTCAATATGTGCCTCTTTGATGAAATGAGATTGTAGGTTGGGCATCTAAGAGAATGTATTCTCTGATAGCATTGAACTAATGTATGACAAATGAATGTTTTGGTGCTCTTTTGAAGTGTGTAATATAAAACAAAATCAATGGAATAAAGAAATAAAGAGTAAGGAAGCAAATTTCAATGGATGGTCCAGGCTGTTATTTTGAATACGTTCAAGTAGAAGCACAGACCCGATAATCGTTGTATCAGGAAATTCCATGGGCATGTTACACGAGGTTTGCCAAAAGTAGAATGCATTGGGAAACCACCTTGGCAGCGACTTGGTAAATAAATGCGATTTGAAGGCCAGCATAATTAATTGCGATTATTCGCTATACCTGAAAACATCCTGGTTTACAGGTAGCAGAAAAGTATAATTCCTATGCGTGGGTATACTACTACTGTACTGATTGCCCCCCTCTAAAGCATCAATGAGTGGTTTGAAACATTGCGTCATGGGTCCATGAAATTGTTTTCTATGTCTGAACACAATGTGACTTTCATATGAAAGACAGAAATGTGTCATGCGGGTCAAAAGACATACATAAACCTATTTATACATTGTACTAATGCATTTGATTGATTTCTGGGGAAAAAGCTACCTGTCTGGTTTCTAATAAGAGCATTGCACAGTGATTTGCACCGATATGTCCCCGAGCTGTCTAGGTAACGCACGACTGAATGTAGATATGTATCTCTCAATCAGTCTGCTCCAGGTAACTAGTTTATTTCGCTGAACCTAATCAAATTGGTGATCCTAATTACCCAGTACAACTTATCTTATGCAAGATATCACATAGGATCACCGTGATATGAGTGTAACATGTCAAGACGCCTTGTTACATTGTTGAGTCTATAGATATCGCGATATTTGTAATATGCCAGCATAAAGCTTACTGAAAGTGAGTTGCAGATATGTTTTATATGTATGTCAAGCTTTACCTCTATCACCTCCCTATGTAAGTTGCTGTCTACTGGGAAAGATCGAGATCGAGCCTCGTCCTAAACACTGCTGGTAAGCTCGGTATCCTTGGGCTAGGTGGCCAACAACACTGGATCTCGTCAGTGGAGGCTCAGTACACCACAGCTGACAACCTCCTCCTCCTCTTTACTCCGTGTGTCTGGCTCTGCCCTGGGAGTGGGTAGTGAGTGAATGGGTGGCACTTGCAGTAGTACTAGTAGAGGTGGAGGAGTCCCAGGTACAAAAGCATTATTCTCGAATACCTTCACAAAGCCCTAACCCAATCATTCAAAGAAAGTAAAGAATGGAAGTGTTGAGAGATGGTGTACCCTAATAACAATTGCGTTACCTCGTCTCTTTTTACGTCAGTGTCTCACGAGTGAGCAACTGTCCAGTTTGAGTCTCTATTCTTAAGAAAGAATTGACCTAACAGTATATTGGGTAATCTTGTATGACCATTGATTCCAACTTAAAGGTTGAGTTAAAAGAGGTAGGCCAGTATTTAGAAAGAACATCTGAGGTAGTTCTCTGGCTTGCCAATTTATTACGAAAAAAATTGGGAGCAGAAACCAATAACAGAATTTGACCAGCATACATCTTTGTTAGACAAGAATGCTGTAAGGATGCTATACTAGTGTTTTGACTGGAGAACATTACTTACGTCAACGCTCCATGTACTATGACATCACTCCACAGTCAGTTTACTCCATCCTGTACTCAGGTTGGTAGTATAAGCTTCCAAAAACACCGGGAAAACACATATAACTAGTGAGTAAAGCCAGAAATACAACCACCTACGCCCCAGGCGCTATACGAAGGTGTAGGTGAGAGAGGGACATAGAGCCCAAGCTATTGCTGCAGGATTTTTTACAACCACCGCCTGGGCCTTCTACACTTTTTCCGACGCTTCATCCCTCCCCTTCTCTCATTTCAACCACTCTTTGTAATTCCTAACACTGAACTCCATTCAGATATCATTTTCATTCGTGACAATAGAAAAATCAAGAAGGTAGTGTATAGCATGGTTAACCCATGAAAAATGATGCGCTTTGGAGCTTAACGCGTCAATGGTGAAAGCTTATTCCAATGTAGAGAGAGATTATGCTTGGATAATAATGCTTTGGTGATCTCGTGATGCAATAAGTCAAAACGAGATCCCTAAAGACTGACTCTATGTTCACCTCACCTGTTTTGATTAGCTTCGAACTTGTAAATATTCCTACAGGTTGTCCCTTGATGATCTCTGAGGTTTGCATACCATTTTAAAAGCTGGAGATATTCCTATGCAAACAATCCCCGCTCACTGCATACATATCCAATCGATGATTGATTCAATATGGAGCGATTGTATGTAATCATGGGACTACCTGTCGTTACAATAAGTGTATGTACAAGAAACATTAGATTGACTGCGAAATTATGGGGAAACTATTGACCTGAATTGTGTTTAGTTTCCTGTGGTTAGAGCGACGTGAGCGTGCGCTGTATTGCATGGGCCATGCTGCGTAATGGGGAATACATATTTGGCACATGATGACTTATTTTGGTTCCGACATGTACCTTTTATTGTCCATCCATATACTTTAGCCTCTTGGCTGCAGTATATATATAGGGCTGGACACGAGATGGCTTTACATATCGTATATTCTTTGGTTATTATTGCAGGCCTCGTTTACGCTTCGTCATTTACTACGTAAACGTCCAAATGCACCATGCCCTTTTTATGGTCATGTAATCAATTATACCCATAAAAGCAATTATGTCCTCCGAGGCTTGTACATTTATGGTTTAGAGAGAGGAATCATAGTTCTGTTTCATGGTATGCCTGTCGGCCCACCTATTCTCATCTGAGGTTTTACATGTTGTAAATATAGCTTAACTATATAGGATGAAGTTTTGATTCATGTGGAGGTACGCTGTTATAGAATGCGTGGGGTTGGTATGATGGCCACGAAATGTATACATATACAAAGAGGTATTTGTTGGTAGGATAACAATAAAATACTGACTGGCCAGACATTCAGAAATCCATCTGTGACCCTATATATGTATACATTCATCGGATTGGGGTCCCGCTGTCGTTATTCAGATCTTTCACCTTACCTACACCCTGTATTAAATGCCTATCCTCGCCTCTCAATCAAATACACTATTCAAAAGGTATTTGTGAATGGTGCTCTATTATTTACCGTTATTGTATAGCACTATGTACCCCGTACACCCATTATGTTACGTGAATATACAATGTAGCGTCCCATTCTGTTTGGTGCTATTATGAAACTTTGGGGCCCTGTTCTGAAGTATTGACCATGTATACTGATACATTACTGCATCCCACACCATACATGTGCTGGGTAATACATTAAAATAATCTTGTATTCACAGTTGTCATTTAAAACATTTGAAAGTTGAAAGAATGTATTAGGTATCATTTTAGTGTATGCCTGCATTTCTCCTACCAGCCCTTCTCTCGAGTGAGTCTAGTACCATCATTTCCATTCAGACTGACCTTTACATTGTTAATCCGTCGATGGTACGACCGCATGGAATCTGAACTAATGAAATTCCTGGCTTAGAATGTGTCTCACCATATGAGAATACTACGTTTATGACAAAGCTTGCTTTTTTATTTCAGAAAAAGAAGCAATACTTTAATTTCAACTACCTTCCCATGCTATTATGTAGGTTGACTGGCGTTGAACTGGAGTCTCTGCCAAGTAACTTTTACTGTATATATATGTATATATAGAAGACGTTACCTA
The DNA here is from genome assembly GCA_942159475.1 of Sthenelais limicola. Taxonomy (NCBI): domain Eukaryota; kingdom Metazoa; phylum Annelida; class Polychaeta; order Phyllodocida; family Sigalionidae; genus Sthenelais; species Sthenelais limicola. The sequence goes on along the minus strand of OW804095.1, from coordinate 61,267,584 downwards.
TTTCTTTTCTATTTGGACCATTTAATACAAATTATGCACATTCGTTTTGATGATTTAGTTAATACTCTAAGCCAATCTAAGAAAGTCAGGTTTAAATCTTTAATTGGTTCCTTTCGTATTCAGTAACCTGAAATAGTTGAATTCTGTCTGGATAATGCAATGAATCATTCACATTAAAGGCTTCATTGTAAGTCTGTAACAACCACGACACATAGTATTGCACTCAATGGCCTTCAATGGATAATTCCTAGATCCAATTTAGAGGTAAAAGTATTAGGTTTTTCTTATGGGATTACATCACGGAAGCGACAGCTAGGTGGAAAGGTAGGTAGTTGTTCCGTCAGGCTAATCGGAATCTTCAGGACATGTTGGATCAGGGGTCCTGCACAGGTTGGCTTAAGCTATTTAATAGAGGAAATGCGCTGGACGCTAATGTCTCAGGATAGTTGATTGGGATTCTTTTTCTTCGGGACAGCCCATTTGTTACGGGTATCTTTTCATTTTACAAAACTATCCCGCGGCTAGGATAAGTGTGCAGTATATTCCTTCAAATGCCTCTAGTTATTCAATCATGCCATTTCCTTCTTAAATTAAAAACAAAAACAAAAAAAACAACGGCAAAAACATGGTATAATGAATTTGGCATTGGTAAACTAGTGTACCAGTAGCCCTGTGCCTCTGGCTGCAGTTTCCACTTCATGCTACATTTATTTTCGTTCCATCTTAACTGTCTTTTTGTATGGGGGGAATACTTTCCTATTCATCTTAAATCAATGAATGTGAATAAATGCTGCGATTGAATGGACAGAGTGGCTGAGGCAAGTGCCATATTTAAGTATTATGAGCGGTCATTCATAAACCCAAGGATCAGTCAGGCTAAGCCGAGGCAATCCGTTTGGTGGGAGCGATGTTTGATCGTGATTTAGCAACACTTATTATGTGAACCTGGGCTATCGCATTACAGTGGAGCCAAACCTAGTGCAAAGTCTTGCTTTGGGAGCAAGGGGAACCTAACACTTCAAAACTCCCTCCAGCTATTCTCTTCGTTTGAATAGAGACAATAGGGCATGGAAAAGGCTATGCACAAATGAAGGCGATCTTACCAGGGGGTGTACGATATGGCGTAGCTGTATGTGGGGCTCTAAAGTATCCAGGGTGTCCACATGTTTGTGTGTGTATGTAGCTCAGACCCAGTTAATTGCTTTGCCTGCAAATAGCCCGGATTGCCTCTCCATTATCAATGCTATCTGCTTCAACATGTTAAGCATGTGATTGGTTTGCAATTATGTGCGGCGTAGCGTTTGCTTTGATTCGTAAATATCGTGTTATGCATCTTTTGTATATAATGCACACATCGATGAAACTTATAAATAGAAATGAAGCTATGCCAAGAATTACTGCTGTCTGGTCATTAATAACATTCCCTCATCAACTATTTCACCAATCCCATGTAAGCAGGATTAAAACGCATGGAAAACCAAGTTTGAGCCTCCCCACCAAAAGAACTAAACATGACAGGGTCGCCATCAAGTGAAATTCTCGGTTTAAAACGAAATTAAGGCGAATTTGATTGTCTCTCTTGGGATCAGTTAGATTTCGACCTTAATCACGCCATCATTGCTGATCATACCAAGCTCTATGTCTATGATATAGACATGTGGAACAACATTACATGATGCATAATGTATGAAGTATAGTTAAGTAAGTATAATCACAGACATATAGCGCCTGTTGCACATACTTTCCTTATGTCCTTAACATCACCTGTTGCTGTGTGGTCTTTCAAATGAATACATTGGAACACAATATATCATGTGCATAATTATATTGATAAATAATTCAGTACTTGGACTATAGTACGTGGAACCTATCCATTAAGTACGGCCCATTATTGGCCAAGGTGTCAGGAACGTAATTATACGGTTTTTTCCCATGGAATAACTAGAATTGGCACGCCCACACCTTCCCTATACTTACGACTTAGTGCTTGAAATGTGAGAGAGGCTGCAGCCGAAGGTAATATGTATGATCCAAAGAGGCTACTGAGACCTCCGACAACGCCGCCTGTTCTTTAGTGAATCGAGATAGGTGGTTAGAGGTGCGAGGTAAACACTTGTCCACAGTTAGGGGATCCCTTGCTACCCCGAGGTACATTCGCGGGACTATTGCTACCCCTGTGCAGGTAGGGCGAAGGAGGTGAATGCTGCAGGGGTTGGGGCAGGTGGGGAGAGTCCTGATGGAGGATCCAGAGCGTAGCTACTTAATGTACCTACTACAAGTTGATAGAGCGCTTGGAAAAGGAAGGGTTTATGTGTATATCAACTGGGGATCATGATCCAAATGGCTGAAACTACTTGCCCAGTCAATGCAACTTTCAAAAACGTCTCTCCATTCACATTGTAATTATACCCTACTCATCCCCCTCGCATAAATCTCCACATCATCTCCCCCTTTACTTGCACTCACTTCCAACGCACTTCCAACACTTGGCCAATGTCAATTAAGGCTCGTGTAGTGTTTAACCATTGGTTTGTTAAAACTTAAATCTTGTTAAAATGTTAGATTATGACGTAAAGGGTGATTACCGATAGACATGGGCTCGTCACGTGGACTCATTGCTTATCACTAATATATGTTTTTTTTTATCCCTTTCTTCACTTCTTGGGTACATACTTGGGCAATATTTTCATATTTTTTTTAACCAAAACATATCACTTAATAAAAGTAATTCATGATTCATGTCTTTGCAACCTCTGGCATGGGCAAACACGCTGACACCAAAAAAGACATGATCAATCTGTCCAGCATTTTGCCGAAAACACAATAGATTTATTTGACCAGCCTGGAGGCTTCTATCAGGCAGAAACTTGTCCTGGGTTGCTGTTTACGATTCGCCTGGCTTCATTCTCCCCGGGTCTCCATTCTTAGTCCCCGTCCGTTTACCTAGCACATATAGTACGTAAATCTATATAAACAGTAGATATTGACACCCGGTGTTTCCCATTATTTCGAACAGTGTCGGTGTAACATTCGACTACCTCAAAAACATGTAGGTGTTTAGTGGAAAGTCAATCATGTGTCGATATGAGGTCTCATGTCTATTATCTTCAGTGCAGTATAGTGTATAGCAGATGGTTTCAGCGGTTATAACATGCATTGGAATGGTTGATAATCGAAATCTGTACACTGAGTAAAAATGGGTTCATTGTATGAACCATTTTCTTCCCTCATTCCACATTCGACCTACAGTTATGTGAGTGATTTTCTTTGACCATGTAGAGTTTGTTGGTATGCAAAGCCTGTTTTTCTCTAAACCCCCTTCAACCGTCTTTCCCCTACTATGTGGGAATAGATAAGGTTATTTTCTTTACCTTGATCTCCAATGAAGGGTTTGGATTCTATCAACTCAGACTGAACAGTCTTCTCTAGTATCATTTGGGCCCAGGTTTCCCAGGTTTTGGCGACCCAGTGACTATTAGCATGTATTAGTGCTGCCACCTTGCGCTAGTCAACGTTACTATGCCAAAAGTACAATACCTGAAATTCGATTAATCTTTACTACGGCCATCAGTCTGGTGATCTTACATTGCTCCCTTGTTTCCTTCTGTTTTTAATCTTTCTTTAGTGGCCAATTTGAAAGGAAACTCCTAACATTGTCTTGAAGTTGGTGTATGGGGCGTAACCCAGTTTTGGACTGACTTTTTCTAAGAGGAATGCCATCTGCAGACACTTGCTAGCTGGTTCTGACCAACTCCCCCTGGTTGTAGATCGCTTACAAAACATTCCTGAAATATTCCTAGGTTAAAATGTATGCAGGTAAACAAAGACACCTGGAGGAGGTGTTCCACATCCTAGGCATGCCCAGGATGTGTGAGGAGATGGATTCAGCCTTGTTGAGGTGATGGGTAATGTGGAGGAGGAGATGGTATCTTTTCAGATCTTTCCCAGTGATACAGGTGCATAGGAGGAACTTCTCAGAGTTTCAATCTGGATTAAGATACTTGTATTCTATCATCATCATCAAATATTTAAAAAGAATGTGTTGCCCCTTAAACTCAATGCTTGATATTCTCTCACTTGTTAGGATTCGACTCGTCATTTTATCTAACATGTTACTAGGTATGACAGTTACATCGAGGCACGGCATTGGTGGGGTGGGGATGGGGGGCATTTGACTCTTGTTTTCCATGATATATATGCGTCAAATAACCATCGGCCTATCCAGGCATTTACGTTTACATATGCGGAACTATGACTGACTACATGATTATTATGTAAATGAACAATTAAGTGGTAATTACTAATGGCAATTTGATAGCGTCGGTTGTTAAATTAGGAATTTTAGATACTTTCACTAATGATCAGGTAATATTGATTTTGTGCATTAGAAATGCATTGGAGATTCGGAGTGGCTGAACTGTCAAAAGCACAGACTTACGCAAGGTATGAGGGTGTCGTGGGTTCGAACCCTGGACCTAGTATAGGTACAATTTCACCTCGTCCCCCAGGCACAAAGGAAAGCTGTATGTCCTGGTAAAACAATGTTCATAAGAAAATCTAATATTAGTCAATACCCAGGCACCTCTTATGATGCTATCTCCATCTCTTATGTGTGCAGATTAGACATTTTAAGACAAACGTAAACAACTATGATTGATTGTTGCCACGTAGTAGTATAAGGAAAATATACATATATGTTTCCTCTTGCCATAATGTATTTCTCGAGGCTCTCGGGGCTGATTTTGGAGACAGAATAGCTTCCTGTCCAGCCTAGCATATTATGTGACAGGAATGGCCACACCCTCCAGCTCCCGCTTCAGGGAACCAGCGCGAGAAGAAACCTGATCGAAGTTAAATTTGCATTACAACTTCATTTCTCTGTGCACCGGCCTTGACTTGACAAATGCATTATATGACTTTGCCAGGTACTCCCCCTTAGGCTTTTCCTCCCACGCAGGATTTTCTCTTGAGGCTTTTATTATGTCCAGTTTAAACATTTGCAAACCCGTGAGAAATCCTCCCCCCCTTTTCCAGAGGCAATAAGGCCAAATCACGATCAACCTATGGATTGTTTTATTCACGAGGGCCAATTTATGGCTTTCCCCCATCTGTGGCTCTTGTTGACATTGAATATTTACACGCACAAGCACAATAGATAATATTCCCATCTTTACATCTTGCCTCGTTAATACCTTTCACTCCAGATGGTAAATGCGCACATTGGCCAGCTTTCCAGACTATAGTAATGCTACCATCATATCAACCTTCTATCCACCAAGCAATTACCCTTCAATTGTTGCCATAGCAACCACACCTCTTTAGGTTTTTCGGGTTGGACGATCCTCTGTATTTACATAGAGATGCGTCCGTCCCATCAGACGAGGAAGATCATTGATAAATTGAAAGACACTCTAGGCAAGTTGCCCTAAGGACCACGTTTAGGCGCTAGAAAACCCTCCAACTAAGTGCATCAGACAGGCAACTAACCTGATGGGTCAAACGGGCGAGTAGGAGTAAACACAGTGGTCAAGAGCTATTAGGTAGATAGGTTAGGAACTCTTTGTAAAAGGCTGACCTTGCCATTTGGTGGACTTTCGGTGGTATTGCTTTAATACGATTATTCAGAATAAAGTCTTTGTTTTGGGGGTTTACATTGTCACATGTTTGAATCAGCCTTTAACTCATTTTGAACTGATTCTTAAATATTCCCATTTTGATTGGCATGTTTATTATGTACGATTATTATACCCTAATGTTTCTAGTACCATTATAATACGAACGTATATATTAAGTCTTGATTTGTACTATCGAAAATTGCCTTGATCGAATTTGCAAATCTGGTCATATTCTTGCCGTGTTCATACATGTAACATGTTTTAATCAATTCTTTTGAGTATAAATTTATGGCAATCACTGCTCTTTGCTCCGGACGTTGGTTTCCTGATCTTCAACATGATGACTGATGACTGTGAACTGTACCTCTCTGAAAGCAGTATCTTTATAGGTTTCTGTGTACTGTTTCATTATCCAGGAATGGTAAATCATCTTCAATAATCTACCATGTGTACATAAATCTATACATAGTTCAGCAGATGAGTTGTAAGAGCTTAGACTTGGGAATAGTTCCCTCCATGTGTGACATAATATGATCTCACCACCATGCTCTTGTGCAGAATCATCTCCAGATAATCTGGATTAAGAGCGGATGAAGCCAATGCAGAATGTTGGATTAAGGGGCCACTGGGGGTTGGCCAGAGTTACATCAAGACATGCCCGGCTGCCCTTAGTTCCCTTCTCTTATATCCGCTTACTACCATAGCATAACTGATCTTCATGTAACATGCAACATTTGCATGATTCTCTCGTAGGTTTTCTTACCATAAAAAGGTAGGAAGGTCCAGATAGGTAAAACGCAGAATACCTTAATCAAATAAAACTACACTAAGCTGCTTACAATTGGGAAATTGGGTTTGTGTTATGGAAAGATATTCGGGGCCATTTCCTGGAATAGAAGGTTTCAAGAATCGAACAGGAGATGGAGACCGTTATTGATGCTGAGACCCAGAGTAGAGATTCATTAGTGGAAATTAGTCAAACGTCCGTGATGAATGCATGTGGTATATGTTGTTGCATGCAGTCCCTTCCATATCACGAGCCATGCAGGAAGAAGCCCTAAATTTTGGAGCCTTCTCCAGCTGCGATTTTGATCCTCCAGACCCTGACCCAGAAGGCGTGTTTACATCAGCTGATTGAGGCCTGTCTCACCAAGAGATCCCTGGCAATCCAAACATCCATCCCCCTCAATGAGAAAAGTCAGGAAATGGGGTTCTTCTGTCGGAGAGTGTCTGGAAATGTGGGTTTCCATTAACCAAGCGGAAAAGGGGACTCGATCTCCAAGCGATGTATTCTGCTTGTAGTATTTGCCCTGTCCGACATTTTTTGGGTGCAATTGATTCCCTGCCTCGGAGGATGAAGTACCAGGGAAATTAATTTAGAGTTAGTCACTTAAACCTACGGAAAACAAATCGGCTAATTGTGTAAATTAATAACTTCATCTGGTGAATCTTCTCTAATCATTCCGCTGTCCCCTGTTCTTCTGAGAACTTCTTTTGATTCCCAAGAAACTGAACCAAGGCTTTTATAATCAATGGAATTCCAATTTTAGGTCTCACTTTCTCTTTAAATCATTGATTCAAAAATGAGTTGTCATTAAGGAAATCAAGGCCAACCTGGATATTGCTCTGAACGGAATGACACATCTGATTCTATTTCATTTAAAGAAAACATTGATTGAAAAGCGATCAGATTTTTTTCCCGGGTAGGTGGCGAGCCTGGTAGGCTATATTCCTAATTAAATGTAGCATAGGCCTTCGGACATGTAAAGCCAATAATCCAGCATATTTGATTTTTCATTGAAGTCCTGAGCATTCCTGACCATAACTAGGGTTTTCAATGTACATGTATTCAAATGCATTCTCCCAGTGCAAATGGACTTCAATGGGTTTCATCAGACTTTAATTAGACCTCCGAAAACCTGTCCACGGACGGTTGGACAGTTCATCAGACACATTGATTGGTATGCATGAGTGATTTTCTAAGATTTAAAAAAAACGGTGAGAAATTTGCTGGGACGCTCCCAATAGGATGTTGAAGAAATGCGGGCCATTCTTCGTTATAATTCAGGGTCAGTAGTTGGGCGAGAAATTAATCAACGCAACACACAGAGATGTATGCTTCAAATCAGTAGGATCCTTACAAGAGGTCGAACTAACTCTGATGTTTATTCTTATACTAGACAGATTAGAACGAATACACTGGGCCTGCGCTGATTGGCTTAGGTCTCGTTGGACCAATTAATCGACAGGTTAGATTAGAGACCCAATCAGCCACAGGATAACAATGACAGACAAATTATTAAAACGAGGCTCAGAGTGACCACTGCCACTCTGACCAATCTCTTTGGGTGGTGACCAGGTCACGGGGTTATCTCCCCTCCCCTCTCCCTCCCACTCTTTAATCAGTATTCCCCCCTCCCCTGACCTGGCGGTCAGCCCCTCCCCTCCCTTCCCATGTGATCGACTTTGAGATAACGATCAGACCTGGACCTCACCTGTACCTTTGGACTTGGGAATGATAAGAAATCCGCGAGCGTTGTGGCGGTAAGAAAGTGTAGGTAGCCTTCTGGCCGGTAGGGGCGAGACGAATGTGTGGCCGAATGAGACAACTTTAACTCACAATTTAGACAATTTATGCTTGTCAATTTTACAATGTATTCATGATATGACCTACCAAGGATCAAATCCCTTATGCCAATGTTTCCAGTACTCTCACATTCTCTCCAAATGGCCTGTCTTTCTTTTCTTTGGATGATTGTGACTTTTATTGAATGGGGAGCATCCTTCAGGTGTCACTGTTTATTTCTATCTGAAAGACCTTTCACCTTGTAACAAAGACTGTCAAGTTGGTGGTTGTGTTTAACAAGGACCCTCCAGGATTTAACATTGAAATTCAAATCAGATCTGATATAATTAGCTTGACGAGCCTCTTCATATGTTTATCCTGACGCATAAAAATAGTTTCGGTCTTGTGTCACAATCTAATTACTTTTGGAGAACCCGTTGAGGAGGTGTTATCCTAATCTAATATTGAACTTCTTAATTTCAAGACTCAGAGGATATATGTAACCCTTTTCATCAGGTCGGGTACCGTATAAAGGAAGGCTCACAAGGGCAATGCGATACGCCTACCACCTGTTTCCTTCGACAAGGAACCACGTTGAGAACATGAGATTCGGAAATACCATCACCTTGTAGATACCTCGTGACTCTAAACGACCTTTGTAAATATTGTTTGGTATTTAGGGTTGCCCTTTGGGATGCAGGTGAGACCCATTATTACTGATTGGGTCGATATGGTATCTAACTGCTAAGGAATGAAAATAAAGCGCCCAGTAAGTGGTCGGATGGGAGCCAGACACGAAGTTATTCGGTGTGTTTTGACTGCCAGCAAGTTTCCTGAAGTTGAACCCCGTTCTCGCGATCGGTTCAACCTTTAGAGTAAGATTTCCTCTAAGGTTCAACTTGGGTTGGCTTTCAAAGCCCTTCACTACAAAATACAAAAGAAAGATGAATGAATTCCAGTTATATTAAGGGTGTCCACTTTTTTAGGTAACACAGCGTCTATGTTGCTGCTTGAAAACTTGAGTGTTCTTTTTCTTGTTCTCATCTTTTGTTACCAACTATCGGACAGTGTGTGTCCATCCTATTTCTTCGTATCTGGTGGATCAGTGGAGAGTGTTTGGCGAAATGGAGGCAATACTTCCTGATTTAGACAAGCTAAATCCTTGTCCTATTTTCTATAAATGTCACTCCCTTGTGGGCCACACAATGGACAAGTGGACAGTTCCTGAGTTAGACCTCAATTAAACGTTAGGGTGAATCATGCCCTTATTCTAATTGGGTCTGCTAACGAGGTTCTTTAAAAGAATGTGGACAGTTCACAGAGGGATCACTCTCTGTTCAGTGCTATATATGCTGTATCCTTTATCTGGAAGCAATCTCCCTCCTTGATTACCGATCTTACGACAAAGGAGGACATTGGCTGTCAGAAAAGGAGGGATTCAAGTCGTAAAGGCCCTATCCTTGCGGACTGGCCCCGATTTATGGGGAATATTCACCGATGAAAATACTGGCCTCTATCGTGGTGTGCAGGCAAGTTGCTATGGTCTATTTGCACTGGTGAACAGATGACCTGCTCATAATAACTCGTGCTTTATCCTAGTGGAACTGCTCCTATCGCTAAGCCCCGGCTGGCACTGTAATAACTGATACGTCCTCAACATACCAGCCTTCAATGTATAAGCCCTTCGCATTTGCTTGATACTGAGTGTCTGTGCCTGATATACTTTTAACATATGCCCCTAAATTTGGTATTTTTGAAGATGCAGTTCTAGTTATTTCTCTTCTAATCCTTGGATTATAACTATTGTATTTGTTAAAGCGAGTCTTGCGTTGAGTCCCCTTTCCCGATCTGATTTTTTAAACGCACTTTAAGCACTATTGAAATGAAATTGACATTTCAATGTAGGGTTGAATCGTCTCAATTAAGATTATTTTTTCCCCCGTGGAACCTCAACCTAGCATCCTTCATAAAATGGATAAAGCACTCCCCATGCTGTGAATAAAAACTTAAGCATCTCCATTCATGTGCATTTTTTTTGTGTCCAGCATCCTTTGGAGCAGAGAAAAAACAGTCAAGTTTGCTTTAATCGAATCAATCCTAAGCTGATTAAGAGTCTAAAGAATGGTAGTCACGAACATCTTAGATCACAACCCACTGTGTTCGAGTGCAGTTCCTATTCGCCGATTTTATTTATATTGACTGAATAATTAAACCATTTGCTTGCGGGGGATCGACCCTTTTGAGTTCGTCATTACTAATTAAAGATTTTCTGCACGTCTTCATATACAATATATATTCATGTGACATGTTAGACTTTAATAGTGAAACGCATGATGCATTTAGAGAAAATTGGAACTATTAAAGTGTCATGTGTTACTTTTCATGTTAGAGATAAACATAAAAAGTATATGAGTGGTAAATTTTCGCCATAATATATAGTATGCATTTAATTTCTTAAGACTCCTAGCAAAAGTCGTTTACACTAAAAGTAATCATAGATGTAGCATTTCAACGGGAGGATCATATGAAGAAAATCATCTTTTTATGACTAGGGAGTTATTGAAGAAATAGAATGCGAAGATCATGGTCCTCACTCATAGACCGTCCTCCTTATCTTCGCAAGTGAAAAAAAACTCGGTCACATAAGGTTTTTTTATGAGGTCCTATGAATTAATTGTCCCTTCAAGAAATCTACCTACGATTTTCTTGGTCCTTATGACTAGATGTTAGATATTGATCTCCCATCTTATGGCCTCTTTGTGGGTAAACATCCCTATTTTATTCATTCGATCCCCGATCTTCCATATACCTGTTTCTATATGGTCTGGAATCGCCCTTTAGAGCATGGGAGGAGCTTTGTAGCATGTAGACCATTCCCCATTCAGGAAACGGTGTCTAGTACGCCTGGAGAAAGGGGAGGTGTGGAAGTGCACATTTGTGATATGCCTACGCCTTTTCTCTTGTTCCCTCCTAGTTCCTTTCTACCACCCAAGCCTATTATATTTCAATAATTGGGGTATTACAGGGAATCACAGGCTCTTGTCATGTTGGGGTATCTTCAGCATGAATAAGAAAGATTTATCATTGAACAGGCGCTTGCGTTTAGGTGACTAGATATAGGCGTAGGAGCTTGAAAGGAAATGAAGGAGCATATGTACACAGATGGGAGGAAATAGATTCTGTCTTCTTATCTTAATATGACTGTGTCTTGAATCTGAATGGTTCCTGAATACTCGTGATACATTCAAATAAGATGGTTGAAGATGTAGAATAGAATATTGTTAGATACCACAATAGCTCAAACACACTCTTATATTATTGCGTTTGTCTTACGCACAATGTAAAGAGTATATGGATATTGGTTTCTTCCTCTTGCACTGCCTGTCTTTTAATTAAGCTAGTTGCCCCACTCACAGGCTAAGTGGACGACACATAGCAAATCGTTCTGGTGCAAGAGTTAATAGAATACCCTGTTCGTGAGTCACAAAGCTTGATCTCATTTCCTCCTACTCTCATCTATTGCAATAGTATCTCTCTATCTCCCTATTGCACTGCACATTCAACTCTACAACTTGCACAGTGCCAGATAAATATGCATGTCTTGAAAAAGCCAATGGGTCCACTGGGCTCTGGAGAAAGTAATTCAGACACTGGGGCTACAACTCGCGAGCCATTGGTTACGAGCGTGGAACCACTTCCCCTAAAAGACTCAGGGACTCACTGCAAATAGCGTTCGTATCTCTGACGGAGAATGAGCCATTGCATGCCAATTTACCATTAGATTATCACGCGGAAAGCCTCCCGTCACTTTTCCCACTCATACCCACTCTTTCTGGGATAGGGAAGTGGTCGTTAGATGTATATTTATGGTTGTGTAAGCTAGTCATATGTATTTCCTCTGTCATTGAAGGCACCAGAAATAAATGAGCTATTGCACTTTTGGCGACAGCATATTCAGTTGTCATATTTAGTACCGTGTCAATACCTATCGCGATGTTGGGAAAATTGCCTTAGTTGGCTATACACTTGTATTTGCCAATACCAATGGTTTCTCCTGTACGCAATGTTCTAGCGCCAATTTAACTTTAGATAAATGCATTTAATGTGTGTGGGTGTCGTTTCTTTATTTCATTTATTTATATCTTATATGTTTACCTTTGTTTGCATTAATCCTCTAAAGTTAATCCATTTCTGCAGATGTCCATATTGGTAACTCCCAAGAACCACGTATCCTGCAAAGAAAGAATGGCAACTTTTGAAATAAATTCATCGCTATTTATGTGTTTTAGTATGTTTCTATATTACCGTTTCTATATTACATTTCATTTTCACATTCTCTTGAACGAAGCGGGGAGAGATACTTTTAACCGTGCCTTTTAGATGATGGCTCAGATGCCATGATTAAGATTTTAGATACAGATATAACAGTAGCCAATGTGACTGAGTGTTGTGGTAGTAATATTTCTTAATACACCATGTAATAGACGCATTCTTCATTTATCCTCTTCCCGTATCGATTGCCACTCAACGCTATAGCACTGTCATCCTCACGGCCACCCATTGGGAACAGATCTATTTTTAGCTTCCTCCTGGGTTGTTTCATGCATTTGAGGTTTGTTCCGCTGATGTTTGATGATCCACTATCACACGTTTATATCATGGGACTTATAATTGGAATGGGATGGGGATGGGGATAGGAATGGACGGAGGGAGGGAAAGCGTCCTCCGTATGCCATATGCCTTTACCAGCGGAAACATTTAATTTCCTCTTTTCTTACTGAATGTCCTCTGATGACAAGCGGAGTGAAGCGGAATCCCTGAGATACTGGGGGGAAAGAGTTTCAAATTAGAATTTGGAGGGGATATTTGTAAGGATGATTATAGAAGTATATTTAATTCCTGTTCGATATATCCATATCCTAAGACCCTGCAATGAGAGCGAATTTTAATAGAAAAATTGCACTGTCTTGAATGGTTACCTTTGGGTTTGGAAGTCGTAGTTTAAAAGGAACCCAGTTTGGAAAGGCATTTGTCAGTACACTTTGAGCACCCTTATCAAGTAGTCCATTGCTAAGATCCGTAATACCAATCTAACACCAGCTCACTGTGTGAACCCTGTACGACTACATCGGCTGAAGAGTTATCCTAATCTATTTAAACCCGTAATAAATTGAGCAGAATTTTTACTTGATATTTTTTTAGTTCCCTATATAGTGAACTCTAGAATTGATTTTCCTCGGATAATGATGTGTAAATAAAGTCGGTCTTGCCGTGTTTCTCCTGAAGTGCCCACACTATAGTTAATCCTAAGTTAAAGATTGAAGGGACGGCAGGCATTCGGAAAATTGTGTTTGCTGGCCAGATGTCTGGGCTAAATGGATCTCCTGGGCACTGAATCGTCCACTATTGGTCTCTATATTAGGTATTGGTTAAAATCTGGCAGCAGGGCGAGGGAATACTGCAAAAAAAAACACGTCTATTTGGACGGGGATCCGTCAAGATGGGCCCGACTTGCGGTAAGATATCACCCTCTGAACAAGAATGCCCAGTAATTGGAGCAATGTTATATAAATTGCCTTTCCGGATTGAGAGCAATTCATAGCTCATGTTCCGTGGGGAAATGTCCAACGGGACATCGTTCATTCTAAGGAGTTTATACCTTCCAGCGTATACTAGCCCCCTTGTGTATACCTCCTTCCTTGTTCTTTTTAGCTTGTTGTGAACCATGCCCCCTCTTTTTGCTTTCTACTGCTTGTTCCGCTCTTAATTTCCTCTGCCCAGACAAACAAGCAGCATCTGAGTTACTACTCTTGTGGCTATAGCGAGAAATAGACTGTTGTAAAAAATAGTTGGAGTCACCCAGTTCTATTGGCCAAAGAATACAAGCCTCTGACTTAGTTTGATAAATACAATCCCTGCGAAGTCGGCTTATCCGAGGTCTTTTACCGATAAAGTATATATTAGATGGAGAAATGATTCCAAATGTAATCAGTAATCATAATACAGTGCAGACATGAACATGCCAACGTCTGTGATGACTATATTTACCTTGAACGGAATGACCCCCCACCCCTTGTGTTGGCAACCCAAAATCCCAGGGTATAGTAGAGGGCAGATTTTGTTACAGTGGTGACCAAGGCACCTCTTTGGGTTCTGTGCTGGTTCGCTACCACTTTACGCACCTATTATGTCTTTAGGTTCTAATGTTAACTCGTGGCCCATGACCTTCACTTAGGAGTTATTAGGATACATCCATATACATGTATTTCATAGAAGTTATTAGCCATTGTTCATGGCTTTATCCTATTCTATTGTGCTATCAAATTACCGACTTCGGTGTTCTTTGGTTTCCTGACTGGTGTGTATCATTGGTTGTAATCCCAGTAATTAACAATAAAATGAATATTCAGTCCTTTCCTGCTTTTATACCTAGAGCCCCATAAAGGCTTTTGTCAGGTGCATTAGCACCTTCCCCTGTCCTAAGTAAAACAATATAATATCCAGTTTGGTGTGATCTATTCTGATAGGGCCGGTGGTGGATCTGCCATCCCTATGATGTTACCCATGGTTGGCTTCAAAGTCACAACTATGAAGGTTGAATGATGGTTGTATCCTAACATGATACTCGTCAATTTGAGAAACGGCATTTCTAGTAATAAACATTCATAGTTCACATTTATTGTTCTCCATACCTTATATATTTACTCATTTAAGTTGTGTGACATTGCTTAACACCATGCATTTGGAATATGGCAATGTGATTGACTCTCAACAAACATTCCTTCCCAGAGCTAGAACGAACACTAAAACCTCTCTCAAGACCTTAGGGCCAAAGCTATTGCTGGCCCATCTCGATGTTTGAATGTGTTTGAGGCATAGCTCTTAGTGCTGTCCTCAATTTCAGGTCAAAGGCTACAGTGTTGACTCGTTTAATTGAACGATTTCAGGCGCTAAATTGAACTTTATTTTTAGCCACATAAGAATATGATGAAATTAGATTCTTGTAGTTTACTGCCAACAAAGGCAGTGCCTTTGACCAAAACTATCCTTGTGTTGAGTAGAATATTGAAATATTAATCGGCGAATTGGCACGTGAAAAGAAGGCGACATTTGACCTTCCACTAAAAGAGGTCACGTGGACAATCTCGTACCCAGAGAATTCTCCCGCGAGAATCCACGTGATAAGGGTGGAGGTGATAGGTCAGGAGTGGAAGACAAGAGAATGATAAGACGAGCGTCGTGGGATTCGTTATTCTACGTCTTTCTATGTTAACCTATTTGTGCTTGCGAAGATAGATTTGTATTGCACGAAAATATAGACTCGTTTCCCATGTTTTACTTGTTGAAACAGCTATTCTTCCTTTGTTCAGAGCATATCACACTGAACAAGGAGTCCGAATTTAAATAATTAACTGTCTTTTCGCTAGTCTTAGTATTGTTAGAACATTTTTGTGAGATATTTCTTGAATATATTGGTAATAAGAAATCCTACTCTGCATGGTTGCAATTCTTTCTATGGTCAATTTGATGGGCGGGGTGTTTTTACAGGGTGCTTGTGAACAATATAAATGTAAACCATATTGTATAACTCTCGTGTCTTAGTCTGGATCATGTCGACATTATCAGTTGAGAACAGGCCTGGGGGAGTGCTAGAGATATCACCCAGCCAATACAGACAAATTAAAGCTCTCCCGAGACTGCCTTCGCCCATTTGTTGCCCTGCAGTCGCCTTCCCATGCAGCAATGCTACTTTTGTATTCCTCCTTCCAACTGTGCATGCTTCTAAGCATGCCCAAGTTGTACCTCAATTGATTATAGGATTGCACTCCCTCTAAGTGTTGGCTGCATTCATGAAATGCTAAAGATAATGATTCATTATTGATATGCCCATTTCCACCATAGGAGGATAGTATCCCTATCTAGATAGAAAAATACCAATAACTGCCACCCATCATCGACACGAAAAGCAATATTCATTGTTGCTGCCAGCAAGGTATTGGATGGGAGTCATGTAATGTCTTCCGAAAGTGTTGGCATAATTCGAATTTTATACATGATGAATTGTAATATTCCATGGTAGTAGCTCTATATCAAAGATGTATTTCTGTTCTGAGCTCTTAACCATGGCAAGAAACCGTTGTATTCATTTAATATAATAAATAACCATCGCAATACTTAGGCTAGTATATGGATTAGTTCCACACATTTGGCCAGAAAGAGTATTTCATTAAAGGGTGAATTAGGAGTTTGGTTAGATATTCATGAATGCATTGTTTGCGGATGTTTTATACCGGTGTGAAGGGTTAAGGTATATGCATGGTGGATGTACCTTTCATCCAGGGGCTTTCTTGTTGTTCGGAGGTCACTCATGTAGCATAATGAGTGTCAGACAGTGTCTAAAGGGTTCAATGCCCAACCCAAGTGTCAGTGAGGTAAAAGTAGGCTTATCTATGGAAAGTTTTCACGAAATATCCTCTAATATTTTCGATTCTGTTCTCCTACGAAATATGTAGCTGTACATCGTCACCATTTAGTTTGGAAGTGTCAGGATTGGACGAATTGATACTAGGTTCTGCATTCTTATCCTAACAATCGATTGAGACAGTAGATATGCGCCCGCACCAATTTATCAACTCTGTGTACGGGTCAGAGAACAGGGCAACTGAAACACAATTGACAAGAGAAGGAATGCTTTTACCCTTGGCTAACCATCAGCGCTATATTGGTGTATAATTGACCGCAGTATCAGCACCCCGTATCGAAAATTGTGTTGGGCCAATTTTCTTGGTTTATGTCTATACATGTCCATACAATTTCAATTCTCTTAAGAATCGATGCACCAGGTGACACGTTTATTTAATTAACTTAGCTCCTTGGAATTATATTTATAAAGATAGAACGGTGTATACGGGTCTAAAGGCTTCAAAGCCCTTGAGGCTGTAAAACGATGTAACAGTCGTGTGTCAAATAGGGTAGAAGTATACAGGAATGAGAATTTGACTCAGTGTAACCTAGCAGTCTCAAGTGATTTAAAACGGCTCACTATTTCTTTCGTTTGGGATGCATATACACTAGGGTTAGGATGCCTTATAAATCTACTGACCTAATCTGCTGCTGTGACTGATTACGTCCCGCGTGTCGGGAGAAAATCCTATGAATAATGGCTCTTGGCCCGACAAAAAGGGGACCTTGGCTTTGAATTAGACCTGTGACTGGCATGATGAACTATTAAATAGTCTATCCAACAGACATTGTGGATGCCTATATTGTATGTCATCATTTCTGGAATTCACTACGATGTTAATGCATTAATGAGGGTTCCTTGGAACAAATTGAAAATTGATAGCCAAAGACGAATTACTGCAAAATAGATCGTCGGTCCAAACTTGATTAGTTTCCAATACATTGCAAACTACTTCCAATACCTCCTCACGCCAGAGATAGGGGAAATAAATTACAAGTGAAAATATCAAAGAAAAGACCAGTCTGAACCGTTTGAGATGGATATTGACCGGGGCACCCTCCTGGTCTGGAATGAAGGAATGAGATGACCAGTTATACGAAGCTGGATAAATGACCCGGCCAAGGTACAAATCACCCCTGGGTGGAGAGTGCTGTCTGGGTATGGGAAGGCTTACACTATTGATACCCCGTCATTTTATCACTGGCCTCGGTCCAGCGTCCTATGACCAATATATTGGCAAAAACTGGCACCCACTTTAACTGGACGAGTACAGTAAATTGTGGAAGGTAGGTAAATTTTGAACGGTGAATTCAGACATAAACGTCCTGCAAACATCTGGAATGTTTGTTTCGTGTCCTATGGCTATGATGTGATATCTCTCCCTTCCCCCTCTCCATATATGAGGTTGAGTGGCTCGTTAAGGTTGGCTCTGAGTAGTTGTGCATGGTTAACAATTTGGATTCAATACACAGCCTCACACATCTGGGACATACATCCGAGAACTCTTCATTCGACCCGATCCGCCAGGCTATAGTGTTTTGTTGATCTTGACCATTAATCAATATCATAACACGAGGTGAAATCATTATTGCATACGAGATGTCACTGACTTCGGTATCTGCTCTATAATTAAACATTTCTCTCGTCACCCGCCTTATCGTTAACGCACATGGACTGCAGCACGTTAACTATGTATATAGAACTCTTGTCAACAGAATGCCAGGGGTGATAGTTTAAGTTTTAAAAAAAGATGTTCGTTTATATTCTTACATATTTTCTTGGATCTTGGTCTGATAGCAATGTGCATGATTTGATAAAATTACATGTTGAGTTACATAGCCTCTGTACGACTAGATCTGTATCGGTAGAAATAGGTTGGAATAGATCCAGACCAAATCTTTATCATAGCCTGGCTCTCGTCGACGTTGCGTAGATTCCCTTGCTGGACTCTCCTCAGTCCTGCTTGGCCAACACAAAGTTTTTCTTGCGAACAGCTGTGTTTGATCTATACCGCACGGTAATCATATTCGGGGTCGTCGAAGGATTGATTTTTTTCCCTTTAAATATTCCACCCCCTGACCTTTAAACATATCACCTTGTCAGGGTCGGGTAAAAGGTCTCAGGGTGCACTCTACCAGGCCATATAATGCTCTTGAGTAGAGCACCGTTGCTTGTAGAGTTTATATTGGAAGTCGTGTCACTAGTTCACAATTTGAACCAATACCAATAGAGAGAGAGGACTGAATATTATATATATATATGCTATTGTTACGGTGATTACGTAACATTATAATAGCCTGAATATGCCTAGATCTCACATATCTTCTTGACTATGGGGGGGGGGGGGGCAGTTTGGACCGTGTAAAAATTGATATATCCTCTGGTGCATCTTTAGTTATTTAAACTGGAATTCAGTCATAAATTACATAAGTTCACAGAGCTGATTCAGTGTATGACAGTGGCTGGCCTGCTGATGGGCGCGGTGTTGATGGTGATACTTGACTTGTACTCTTACGCACACCTGAGGTAATGAGTGAGAGCTCGTTACTCTTCTCTAGTGCTATTGTTAGACTATAGATTGTTAAAGGCTAACAGGAACCTCACATGTAAAAACATATATCATGAACCTTATTTGTTCTATTGCTGTTATTCCATGAGAGATATGATATATCCCTGTAAACAGCAGGAATGTTCATATACGGTCTTTGTGAGTCTAAATGCCATCCCAAGCCGATGTGTGTACGTAACCGATCAATTAATTACATTTCATGATGTATAAACTCGAGTGGTCAAAGGATATATGTCATTCGATTCGCTATTCAAATTAATAAACAATTGATAGACATTTATATTCAAAGTTTCATACGGATATATCACATTCAGAATATATGTTATGAACATATTGCTATCTCTTACACATATCCCCGGGTCTAGGTTCAAATGCTGGGGTCGCCATGGTTACTCTGCAATAGCCTGCAGGAGGAAAGTAGTGCATAGAAACCAGTAACTTTCCTGGAAATCAAATTCCTCGGCAATCTGATATCTCCTCCTGGCATGCGAGCTTTGATAACCTAGTTAGTTTAGCCAGGCCCCCAGATGATTTGCTCTGAGGTATAATAGTCTGGGTTGTTCTGGCCATTCCGAACCCTGCACCCTTTGCCTTGGATATGTACTAACCCCGGGCTTAAATGGATTGAAAGGGGCCTGTGTTGTTTATCTAGTAGAACTTATTAATGGAGACGTTTCTCTGGTGGGCGAGGGATTTAATGAGTAGGTCAGAGTTTGATAGTTATGGGTAGGTGGTGCTTGCTCTATCTAATATTGCTAAGCTCTGTGGTCTCCTTAACCTGTTGGTGATTACCAAAGTGCTACATCAGCACAATATGAAAACATGGCTATAGATGGTGTCGCCATGTAACTTTCTTAAGGATCCCATCTATTTATCTTTATTCTTTATTCAAGGATCGTCTCAAACTTGCCATTATCCCAGTGTAAAAATGATGAGGCTAATTTCAATCATTTCAGCCGTTTCAGCTAATAAATGTTCAAAATATTAAAATAGTGTTCTGATATCCTCAGTTGCATGTCGGCGCTTTTATCTTCTGTATAATTGCATGTCTAATTAAGATAATTTCCACTCTGGGCCCTTCTCTGACGGTGCTTTCGATTTGCTCATCACAAGTACCTTGCACGGTAGGATCTACATCTAAACAGGTTGTTTACATCTCACCCTTGAATATATTTTTTTCATACTTATCCCCTCCCGACGACTCAGTTTTGCGTGATTCTATGCACATCAATCTCTGAGTCCCTCATAAGTGAGTATTCTCTATGGACTATAATCAGGTGGAATACTTCATGTGGCTGTTCCTAAGACTTGCAATGAGACACTACATATAGTGTGCTTTGTTAGAGGCAGATGTAACAGTTGAATATTATATACTATAGAAGTGATGGTGTTGGTGGAGCATATATTGTCTGTTAAGTCTGCTCAGGTCGGGAGCACTCTAATAATGAATTACCTGTCATCACCGTAAAGGCTCGTGCAATTACAAGCAATCGATGCTGTGTATTTCATTACCAACACACCCCACCTGAATCCCCTAGGCCCGTTACATCCACAAATGTAACGGGCTAAGCTTGTAAAAAATAAGCTTTGGTTGTGATAAAAACAGCTGTGATACCTTCCATACTCATGATCGATTCCAATGCTTTACGACTGATCCCTGAGCATAGGGCATTCTGCTTAGGCTGGAGATTTATTCATTGTTCGTGGATGGACTTACAACAACTGGCTTTTTCACGTATGGTTATTCGGTAACCATTCTCGATAATTCCGATGCGTATTGCAGCTTAAGAATAGATAAAAGTTTCTCAGCGAAATTGGCGTTTCGTGATAATCCTTGCGATTAACATGAATGAATGAATCGGGAATGCGGAAAGATATGTGAGCAATTCCCCGATGTTCATTTCCTCCCTTTCCAATCTTCTCCCGCCACCCTACTTACATGTATGCTAGACGTCTAATACTCCACGGTTGAAAAATTGATACTGGTTGACCTTCATGATTCATTCAGTGACTTCTATCCAACGAATGACGTTTGTTCATCTTCAGATGACGTATAGTCACGTTAGCATATATCTATCTATCCATATGTATGTCCCCTTCATCGATTTAGAAATAGGGGATGCTGGAAAGTCACTATCGCCACCATATCCATAAAGGTGATGTTCTGATTATGCATCAGCCTCAAGGACCAGCAGGTGTTATGGGATCTTTGATATCTATTGTAAATGCTTTCCTCATTTCACTCCTCACAATGCCTTACCCACCGACACATTTTTGCTACACCCACTACGTACCCCTATATATTTATAAACACTATAGTATCCGTATGTTCAGTGTTGTTGGCATCAATGAAAGCGCAAGGGGTGACAAGGTACTCTCATACTCTCATAGTAAGGTTTGTTTGGGATTTGTCAATGTCATTGCCCTGTCCCTGTAGAACTGCTTCTCTGGATGTATAACCTTTCAAAGGGAAATCCAATATTATTGGTAAAAGCGTTTTCGTATCCTCCCATTTGCCTTGCAACGTTGAAATAGCTTGCCAAGCAGTTTCTGATGTTTATACCATAAGTTAAACATAGTACTGTTAATGCCTAATAATAGCCATGGAACAACCACCCAGGAACCATTCTGGAAAATGGCATGGCTTCCCTTTAACTCTCGTTAAGAACGTATTCCCCAGTTAGCAAAGTTTAAAGGTGGTATGACTTAGGCCTTAGGTTAGCCATCAGGTTAGCCATCGGCGCGACACCCCAGGGAAAGTGGGTGTGTCAGGCCGTTGCTAGGGGTGAGAAGGGGGCGTGGCAGCTCAAAGGGTCACTTAGATGTTCCATTCTCCCCCTTTTACCAATGAACAACCTTGTTGAGTCTTTTGAAACCAACTTAGTATCGTGTTTTCATCAAAACCTTTAAACATGTTCATGTCCATTTAAAGCCCTACCTCTGAAATATAAATATGCTCGTCTGCATGTTGATTTCAAACTTATTTAGATCCGACAAGATCGGTATATGTCGGTCAGGAAGTCACTCCCTATAGACTTGCGTTGTCATCGCTACGGCATGCCTCGCAGGAGAAGTCTGAAGTGACGAAAGCCAATCTCATCATCTCTCTCACGATTACATTTGCATTTCCAAATGTTTAGTTTCCGTACTGGATCTATTTTCCTTGTTAGTACATTTGACATTTTAGTCACGAAGAGATTACATTAATTAATCCCTTTTACCTGGAATGGAAAACAGACGACAATATTTCCTGGTGATGTTAATTTGAAAAATTGTCTCATCAGGAAATTTGAGCTGTTTTGCTGATGAAAGGAAGTTGCGGTGTTGTAAAATCATGATAATTGCGCCATTAATCAGGAATTTAAGAATCTTTCTTTTGGAAATGCTAATAAATATAGGTGCGGGGAGTGGGGAGGGGGAGGGGTGGAAAATCGGGATATCTGTCCGAGTCATATGTTCTGGCATGTGCCATACAATACTTCCTGAATAAAGATTGTTAAAAAAAGTATTAAGATATCATTATGGTGGCATCCCATGTGCAATATCTAACTATTGCATTGACCGAGTCCCCTCGGGGAGTCTTACACAATTTTCTATTGTTTAATAATATATATTCTGGGCCTTCATTTAAATTGAGACAGACATGCGTGCAACACATGTATGCATGGTGATTTCAGCAAGATATTGGAGAATTGGTTTTCAAGTCTCGATCCGTTCCTTCAGCTTTGAAAACCTTACTTACCCAATCAATAGGATAAGCATGACCAGTGCTACTGGGAAAACGACCGTAAGCTGCATTTAGGATATCACTAACTCCATGACATTTTGCCTAGTGAAAGGTTTCATGAATAAAAAGTCCCGAATCATTATTCCCAGGGTGTGGTGGGGTTTGCATTGTGTGCAATTGACTGAATTAGCATAACAAACACCAATGGGGTGCGTGGCTGATAATAGGCTTGGTCTGAAAGTATCAGTATGATTAAAATCATTATTTATTCTGTTATCCATCCCTGTGTCATTGGAGGATGCGCGGACTGAGTGATTAGCTGAGGTCGCGGTCATGGGGTCAGGTGAGTCTGACGATGCTGATGGCAACCCGGAGAGGCATGCGATGTGGAAGGTTTAAGGCGCTTCAACTGATCTCTGAAATAATTTCTTAAAAAGTCTTTACAGCATTTCTATCTTACTGGATCGATGTATGACTGATTTGAGATTTCGGGGCGTATTCCTACATGTTGTCTTAGATCCACTGAAGTTTTTGGTATTCAGCTTTAATTGTGATGTCAGGATAATTAATAGCAATCACGATTACTATAATTTGGGAAACAGTGAATTCATTGTTGAATTTTGGAACCCAAAGCAAATATGCTGGCATGTTTGTTTGCTGTTTAGATTTGTAAATTTTAGCAAAAGCCGTCCTCTGCGCTCACATATCACAAGCTGACCTATCCTGAGAAACAATCAATCACTCGTGACAGCTGTTAGCTCGAATGACAGACTCTAGATCCTTTGGTTACGATCCTCACGGATAGGCCCATTTTCTGTCAATATCGTTAAGTAAACTCGAGCATATTATCAAAGTGCCCAAATTGTGCTCGAAGAATAAATTGAAGAAAAATCCAAAACGTCTGGCTTGGCGCTCGTTTATTTGAAGGAAATCAGATTTTACACAGGCCTTAAGTTAGTGTTAATGCCTGATTTATGTATACAGCCTTACGGTATTATCGACCCCTATTACTCCTAGATATTACATACCATGTCTCGAAAACGACCTCATCTGTCGGCATGTCTCAAATCCAGTACAGATGCACTCAAATTCCCAATCACATACATTATACCGGTATACGGTATTTCACGATAGATAGGTTGCATACAATTTCTTGTTGATGGCTTATTTCACACAAGATGGGCCTAGTTCCTAAGGTCATATATACCTCATATAGTCAGATATAGTGTTGCTATGCACACGACCGATCAGGATCCTATTCATTTATAACTATTTTTATTCTAAAACGTTTTGCTGTTGGAAACTTGTCAAGTTACTCTAACAATTGCAGCTATATCGGGATACTCAAATGGAAGGCTGCTGTTTTGAAGCGTAGTTGCCTATATTTATCGCGACCTGCGTTATTAGTTGTCAGGAAAACCTAGTCTGTAAACTCATTAAGTTCTGAGCCCTGAAGAGACAGTACTGACAAAACCTGACTGCTACTTTCTCCAGTGTAATTAGTGACCACCATGGGCACTTTCGTAATACGTCTTATCCATTTCGATACTTGGAATATACACCCTAAGAATAGTATCGCAAATGTGTATTCATAGAGGTACGTTTCTCAATGACTTGGTACTGGAATATAGGCACTTGAAAGATGAATAGCGATTGGCAGGACATAGGGTTTTTTTTGTTTTTTTTTAAAGAAAAGATTATGATGTTTATACAGCAAGTCAAACAATACAGGGAAACATAATTGTGACGTAGGCTCACGGGTTTAATTCAGGTACGAATTGCCATGGTTTTCTACCCCTGCTGTGTCTAGCTATTTATTTATGCTACCGCTAGTATTTGTAATGCTTATGCTAATGACATAGGAGTCTATATAAATGTGGTTCATATAATTTTGTGAGGAAGGGTGGTGAGATGAAGGGTCGGGTGAGATGCGCATTTCTGTTTCACGGGTCAGCGAGAAGTCTCTGCATGGCCCGTGTTTGTATTTTGTGTCTGTGTTTGCTGTTGTTTTACTTTATTTTTTTACCCCGATGTACTCGTATTATTCAGCTAGTTGTATTTACACCACGATATGGTGCCAAGCCATTTTGTAAGCTTTATCGACGGTCAGATTGACCCCGGGGAGCAGATGCGGGAAGGCCATCCAAACAGGATGTTCGGGATCGTATCCGTCACTCCTGGATGTGTGGCTTTTCTCCACAACAACGATTCAGTCTGTGGATCAATACTTTGAATTGCCATTGTGACTCAAGATTACCTCTGAATGATTTGGGCATTGTTACGAGCTACCTTTTGTGATAAATTATTTATAATTCCGCTTGGAAAATAGCAACGGTCTAATGATATTTTTGTGTGTTTCTTTTTGCATCCGAAAGCACCAATAATGAGATGTGTTCTTTCAATTCAGCCTATTTATAGTACAGTTGTGGTGAGTTAAGTTGTGGTTAACCATGAAAAGTTGTTTCAGCCTCTGACATCATGTTGGTGGACTGCGAGCTATCTACCCTCTCCAACCACAAAAGTATTTGCTACTGTTATTTTCTAGTACTCCTGGCTGACTGAGGGGAGAACATGGTTGCTTTGGCGAATGTCAGTGGGTATGGAAACAGTAGCGCACTGATGTAGACTGTGACCAATATATGCTCATATTGTTAGCTAACTCAATCCCATTTTAGTGTCTGGTTTTACGCAGTCAGAATGTGACCGCACTGTTTCCCAAGCCGAACCAATGGCAATGATGTACACAAAGTTAGGGTCCAACGCCACATACTTTTATCACATTACCTCGTGCTATTAGATAAAATGATTTGCAAATATAATGGTAATGACGATATGAGAATATTGAACTCCTGTACCACACGTCTTGAGTGAGACACGATTTGTGTTGTGGCAGGCGTTGCCAAGCTCATGACAGTTAAGCCTTGATGCCAGGTCCGGGACAGGTGCCAATCAAGTCATAAAAATCCCGGGGCCATCCTCCTCCTGATCAAGGTGTTTCTTCCCCATTAACGTCAGCACATCAGCTATTACCTCCCATTTCTTTGGATAGAAAGCGCCTAACGTCTAAAATATGACCAGCTTAGCAGCTCAGGTACTCCCTCCGTCTGTGATAAATTACTGTAGTTATAGGTAACGTTGTCAACAATTCCCATATGAAACTTTGGGGAGCATATATATGACACTAGAAACGTGTGCCAAGCTGTGGCAGCATATGCCATGCGTTGAAATATGTTGGTTTACTCCGAGGAGTGAGCAACTCTTGTGATCGAGACATCGCGCCAAAAGCCCCATGTGCCAAACTCACCCCTAGAATCATGTTTATGTCTTGCTTGGTATTAGAAAGTAGTTGTTTGTTGCCCTTGGCTACTCTCCATTTCTGTTTTTTGTAGTGTTGCTGTCTCCTCCCTCTCCTTTCTCTCCCACTCTGGTGTCGGGAGCACTTGGGAGTTGCTAGAGTCGTGAAAAGGTGAGGTATTACCTCGACGACAAACTGCTCATTGCTAAACCCACGTGGAAAGAACAGATCCAGTGGTAGATAAAGATTAAGTCACTTCAGATCTAGCCACACTCATGAACAAAAGCTGGGTGGTGTTGGATTTTCCTACGAAGGAATTTGTTCCATGGCAACCTTCGATCAATACCTTTCCTTATGGGTTGTGAGAGGGATATTTATCGCTGTTCGCCCCCATAACGAGAAAAGAAGGACGTTGAGGACAGTAAAGATTCATTCTGAGTGAGCATGGTGCATCTATGATGTACATGCACCATTGACGCGTCTATACCCTAGCAGTCATTGATAGTGCTCTAATGCCTACTACGTCTTTGACACTTTATCCAGTATCAGTAGGTAGTATCAATGTAGTCAATATATCAACTCAATTAGCATTAATTAAAAAAATTTATGCTATTGACAGTATGTAAACATGGGGTGACTGGGTTTGAAAATGGGTTTGAGATGTATACTCAATGCACTACAAATTCGTGAGGCCATGTACTCTGACAAGATTGCTGTGATTAGATTGAGTAGACTCAGCTCGATTCTAAATCCTTGGGGAGAGTAGGTAACCTCCAATAAACCCCCCTTCTCCAATATCAGCTTGCCTGTGAAACCCCAGTTAATTGATCAAATTGTTACTGCGTTATGGGATCAATTAAGGGAGAAGCCCTGCGTACAGGGAGGCAATGTCAACAACCTGCTTGCCTCCTCCAGTAGGGAGTAAGTGTCTGAGGAATAGGGAGCAACTCCTGAAGTCAGAAATAACTCCTTGAATTTCTCGAGGGGCAGAAAGCGAGGGGTTGATCTGTGTACCCCCAAACTAGACACCGACCATGAATGGATTCCCTGGGTCCCTCAGGATCCTGCCGAGACCCAGTTTGTTGAAGACTTACCTTTTTGCGTTTAATTTGTCCCCTACCACCTGCTTGTGTACTACTTCTCCTTCTACGCCATCGTCACATCATAACAATTCAATCCCGTGCTTGTATAAAAGAGAAGCAGTCACAGCAGAAGCAGTCCTACCCGAGGCCTTGATACCATAAAGCCTTGGAGGGAGTATATAGTAGGAGCAAGCACTCCTGCTTGGACACACGCAGCAGTTGCAGCTGATGCGAGGAGAGAAGGCAGTTTCTGGTATTCCCTATGTCTCCTTCGCCCCTGCCTTCTCCTCCGCTGATCTGCTGTAGAAATGGTGCTGGGTACACCACAGTCAAGTCCCACTCTGCCTCCTGCTGCACCGCCCACAGAGGTGTGGCGGTTGAGTCCACTCATTGTATATAGGGGTGGTTGCCGTCGAGTTGAGGGGTGAGGCATGGCCATTTCTAGGGGCTAGGAGGTGGACGCCGCCCCTATTTCATGGAACCAGTGACTGAGCCCCCAAACCATACTTACCCTTATGGATAATACATCGAGTCTGATAAGGGGTCTGAGGTATGGATCTGGGTTATTTGTCATGAGCGGTTTTCCCATCGGTGTTCTCTGTCTAAAAAAAGAAAGACATGAAGGAACAATCATCATAAAATATTTAGGCATGAAAAAAATAACACGTGCATGTTTCGCGTCTTTGTGTTGTACATTTCAATCATTATGGTTCCAGGTGGCCAGGTGGCCAGAAATAAATTTCCCCATTGCTTTATTGATATCTGAAACAAAAGACACATATTTGATCATTAAGTGCACCATTGCACCCATTAAAATGAGATATGTCAAGGCCATATATTTCATAGCTCTGTCTAGATGTCTGGTCATTTATTATTACAGCTTTAACTCAATTTATGCTTTTGGATTTTGGATTTTAGAATAATTGGTAATTTCTGTCTATATCATCTCAACATGAAATCATCCATTTTATGAGTTTTATTATTGTGAAGGACACGTTAGTGGAATTGATTGCCCACATTTACACAGACCTTCTCTACTTACCTACTAATGAACGATTAAAAGTCCTTTACATGCTTATTAAATTCTTTTCCTCCCCATCAATGTCATTCGCTTATTTAGCTATAAATGTTTAATTTTTATTAGGTTCAACCTCCCATAATCGGTCAATTGCCGGTCACGTTCGCCCCATACTTTCATAATCAAAAGTCTCAAAATTCGTTCGTATATGAATATATCGTATCCAGCGCAATTTCTTTGATGTTTAGTGTTTCTCATTCTTATGTACTGACGAATAATCAATATTTCCTTTCTAGTACCATTTTCTTACTTTTGAAGTTCAGGTCAATGCGATATGAATGGTCGCAATCGAACTGCGATTATTTATGTCATCATTTTTATGCTGATGAGCAAACATTTAAACTATTTCACCAGGTGTGTGTCCCATCCCTCCACGGAAAAGGCAGGGGTCCGTTTGTATATATTGGGTGATTGAGGTGATCCATCGCCAGCATAATTTATTTTATATTTTAAACTTGGAACATCCAATCTATGAAAGTGACCGAATACAAATATTTAGGTTTCTAGAGCAAACAATTCACTCACTAAAAAGCACGACAGGACCTTTACAAAGTGGCAATTTTACCTCATTTGGATCACTGCGACTTTATTTACGATTTCGGACCAAAGTACTTACTACAAAAATTGCAAACATTTACAAAACTCAGCACTACTTTTCATTTGTGACATAAGTTGATTAGATGATGCTAACAACGAGCACGATCTTTTAAGCATTGTACCCATTTATCAAAGTAGAGAAAGACACATTATGGAAATCGCTCACCACCTAGCGAAAATTCCTTTACATACAAATGCCAAATTGGGTGGAACAAGCTCAGGACTGAGGCACACAAAATTGAGGACAGATTGCTTTCATAACATATGTTAAAAATAATCTTGGATGAGTAAAAAAAAGATTGAGAAAACCGCATTATTTTATAACTTATTTCTCATTGACATTTCATATTTTATTCAATTTTGTTTACAAACAACTTTTGTCATGACTGTAGATACATACTGTGTAAAACATGGATGCACAAGAGAATTGTTTTAACGTAGAGTTAGCAACCAAGAGAAGAAAATGAGAAAAGCGTGGTCTGGAAGACCTCTTTTTGAGATGATAACGACCTCTTTGTCAAAACTACACCTTATTGCAAATAAAGAATTATCTTATCTTATCCTATGTCATAAGTGTCGACCTTGTGTCTATCACTGTTTTAAATGATATTATTTTCTATTTACATTACCAATCCCTTTTTGCATTACCCGGGGTTGATAATGTTCTCCTGAGGAACAATTTGGTATATCCCACCAGACCCAAACATTGGACTTCGATCCCTACAGTGACCTCTAGATATTGTCCATTGTACTATTTTGAGGACTGTATAGCTCCCGTTATGCTCTTACGTCTAACCCGGTTATTTAATGGTTCAAAGTTGGCTACTTACTTGTGGACAAACCATATTTTACAGAATTAATTTCAGCAGCCACATTCCTTTTAAAACTCACGCCTCCGCTAAATATATTTTTCAAGCGCCAAAGAGAACAACTTCAGGTTGGCACCAATTATATAGGCCCAAAACCTTTAAAGCATAATTGCAGTATAAACTATAATCCTTAAACGCATAGAGGGCTATCTTTGAGAATATTAAACGAAGCCCATAACAGTTATAATAAAAAAAAAAACTGTTAAAGAAAGGAAATGCTCATTAGCATTAGGTAGCATTCGAGGTTATGAAAGGGAGTCGAAGTGCGGTTAAATTCATAGTTTTATAACTATTGCTATATCTGCATACAATTTTACATTAGTTTATGAATCACTGTATAGAACACCTAGCAATGAAATAGGCATGTTCTCATTATCATTACCTGTAGAACCGTCTGCATTTCCAAGAAGGGAAACACAAGGCATTATAGGGTTACATCGCTATACAGAACATCTAAATCCATTAATTACTTTCTAAAGTTCCTACCTCTCTGATGTCATATACCGGTCTACATGCACATGCCAGTTACGCAGTTTCAAATTATGTTTGGACATACAGTACCTGTATATCTAAATAAAATCTACGGTATGTCTAAAGATGGTTGGGGTCAGCTAGTATTTCATGATGCCATCACCTAAGTTGTATTGGCCTGGAATAATCCGATAACAAGTATATCTCATTAGATGTTCCATGTGGGCAGTAAAGGGTATCTAGTCAGGATTTGTTAATATGTCAGTTTCAGTACCTGTACATTACCAGCCCTACCTCACACACCACTACCGCCGTGTTACATTTGTCCAAAAGATATCAATTGTAGGATTCTTAGGACTTTTCTTATTTCTCCCTATAATTTTTCATTCCTATCTTTTCAGCCCCTCGTGAAATTCAAGTCTCATCTATATTTTGAGGAGAAAGATTACATATCTGAAGTGGAGAAAACGCTGACCCCTGCCAAGGGAAGCAAGGTAAACTAAGTATTTTTTAGTTGTTAAGTGTGTTACATCACATTTCGAGATGGTCGTTTATGTCATGCATTAATTATGATTTTCTGGGAAACTGTACATTTTTCCGTTTACGCCTGTGTGTATTATGGGAGGGAATTAGGACTTTGCTCGCTAATATGCAGGCCTCCCAAAGGAACCCTTTTAAACCTGTTTGTATGCGCTCACTCGCAGTATATTATCATCGGTCAAATCTAGGCGCACTCAAAGGTCGGTCCAGCATTTTGCATTGTCCTCCGTAGATCGACACTGCTTACCGTGATTTTGAATGCAGCTTCGGTTCGAATTATTTTTTTTTCGTTCATATAGGCCTCATTTTCTATACTACTTACATCCTCCTCATACTTTTAAACTCATAATTTTCTTCGTCCATGTCCTCCTCGGTGATAGGGTATGAAGTTCCCCCTCTATAAATGATTGGACGCCTACTGCCCCTTCATAAATTAATCTCCCCCTCTATAAATGATTGGACACCTACTGCGCTAATTTATACTTTCACTGGACCGCCCCCTCCTCCTCCTCCTCCTCCTCCTCCTCCTCTCCCTCTCTTCTCTTCTCTCCTTCCCTCTCTCTATCTGATTCGCTCCTCCCCTCTCTCTATCTGATTCTCTCCTCCTCTTTCCCTCCCTCCTCCCTCCCTCTCTCTTTATCCCTCTCTCTTCTGCCCACTTCTCTGTCCTCTCTCCCGCCCCCCCCCCCCCCCTCTCCTTGGTCTCCTCTCTTGTCTCCCGTATATAATTATGTGTATGCATGTATGCACACATGTATACATCCCTCTCCCTCTCTCTCGCTTTCTCTCTTTACAAAACTTACAAACTTTCAAGCCTAAGATCAGATAAACCTAAGACAGAAGAATCATTTAGACTATATAGCCCTACTAACTGTCCAGTGGACACTTGTTAATATGTATATGTAAATGGTCTGTAAGGCAGATTTATTTAATAGGCCTACTACAGGCGTTACTTTCCAACTCACTGTCCTTTGATATATGTTAGTATATACGTGGTGATCCATGCTCGAATTTACATGATAACCCTGTGAATAGTCAATGAAAATCGATATTAAAAGGGAGTTGTTTTAGTTTAGAACGCGACCGAAATTAAACCGCCAAATCTACGGGAAATACCCTGTTTTGGACACCATGTTCCCCTTGAGCAAATAACCTAGTCATCGCTTTACATCGATCCCTGTGAAAAACAACAGAAACATCAATTGCTGGCGTGGAAATGAATTGTGTGTTTCAATATTTAGTTTAAGGTATGAGAAAGATTTTTGTATAATAATCATACATGATTACCCTCATTATGTGGTTAATATGTTCATTATGAACATTATCGCTGTATGTATACATTAGGACCCCTCAAGCGAAAGCCATTATAGGCAATCGGGAATGATTGTTTTTCAAAGATGAAATAAAAATCCACCGCGCTGTAATATATGAAACATGATAATTCAACGCGCGAGAACATCCTTGCAGGATACGGCGTATTTTGTTATGTAACTGTGATTAAATATTATATTGGCCTTAAATGATTTTTTTCAACAAAAAAAGACATGAATATATGATACAATATTATACGAGCAAAAACAGCACTCCTCCTCAAGTCGTTGCTACCATGCTAATGACGTCACTCCAACATGACGTCACGCTGGATCCCATCCAACTTAGATACCTCTTGGATACATGGAGATGTATCTATGAGGGTGCACTTGTTGACAACTGACTGTTGTCCATCCTAACAACTGACCAAGAGGTGGTTTATGGTTAGGATTGTTGTTTTTCCCTGTACTTGGGTACAGAATACATGTATTACTTATGTAAACATGTAGGCTGTCCCCAAAACAGGGGGTAAGTGGAAAAACAACACTTTCACTATTTTTTATAGTGTTTGGCACAGCATGGTTTCGGGTATGGTGACCCTCATCAGGCAAAAAGACTGAGTACTTGCCCCAAGTACTGAAATAATTATAAATATGGGTCCAAGGGCCCCAAATGAATATATGATACGGTACTAAACTTAAGCTTTGTCTGTATAGCAATGCCCAATTTGTATTGCTCTATCGAATTGATTTTGTAATTCCACTGCATTTTCATCCATGGGAATTTTATATGTCTGCAGAAAATAGTAACCCTCCCAGACTCCCCCTTCACGCCATCCATCCAACTACCACCGTCCCTCCCTCAATCGATATGTTGATATGTTTGTTTTATTTGGCCTTCTCTCATGTTCTATTTTGAATCTAGGCATTGCTCTGGGCAATTTAATTAGTAATTACTAAAAGTACCTTGTTCTAATACAAGTTCCAGGTCATCGGCTATGATTAAAGATTAAATTAAAACCTAGTGGACTTCCTACTATTGACTAGCTAAATTAACGATGGTCATCTTGAATGCCACTGGTCAAAATGTCGTCTCAGTTTCTGTATTAAGCACTGTTCGCTTCTCTTTCAGATGATAATGTACAAAAATGGCGTCAATCAAGGCGTGGCATTCGAGGACGTGTTCGACGGCTGGTACTATCCCGCAGTATCCGTCTACAAATCAGCAGCGGTAATATTTCTTCTCATTTTAAAATCCAAAATTACCAGCTTTCATGTCAGTCGCCATCAAATGTGGCCAGCACGTTGGAGTTAGTCATGTTTATTTTCCCTGTTTAACTCACGCACCGCTTCCCACTCAAGCGGCCAGCTTACATTCCTATTGTGTAGAGTGCCAACAGATACAGTTCTGTTTGGATACATCTACATTGCCGCTGTCAAGTGTTTCAGCAATATTTATAAATACATTGAGAAAAGAATTCTCTTATTCATCCACGCCCACATACTGCTATTAGTAGAACTTGAAGGTGTAATGTTCGGATAAATATTATGTAATTGGCCTTTAATACAATAAAAAAAAAATGTATGGCGCAAAAAATGCATCGGCAAAGTTTAAAGTTGAAAATAGTCTTTAGTTCATTAATGTTTACCATTACATGGCTCAGAGTGGCCGGACGAAGAGGAAATGGAAGCCCTGAAATATTGCTTAAAATTATCAGGATTCTTCTTTCACTTAAAACAGTCCTTAAATGTGCGATATTATATCTCGCTTGTGGTTAAGATGAAGATTATTCCACGTGATATGTTAAGTATGTTGAGAGATGTCTTTATTGTTTTTATTAATATAGGTCTCCATGAACTTCGGCCCAGATTTCAAGTGTCCACCTAAAGACCAGGAAGATTGGAGACCGGTTAGTATTTGATTCAAGTGTAATGCTGCTTTCAAAGTAACGTTCATTATGATGGTCATTATATATAGTTCATGCGTAATATGTTATAATCTGTGGATAATTTAAAATGTATTTCATGAAAATAGTTTCATCTGGAAGTCCCTGTAATTCTTACCAGGTTAAGACAAATTATGATTTGGTTTCCTGTGATATTTTTTCATTCTTGGAATATGTATGTATCTATGTCCTTCCAGCTTTATTTTATTATGGTTTATGAAAGAAACCAAATACTATACCTCATGTAGCCTGAGTTGCTTGGCATTCACCTGTTATGCATTTGCATCACAATCAAACTTAGATACTTATTTCTCATACCTATTTTCACCTTATTTGTTTTTAAAAATGTTGAATAATATGCATAACATTTTCATTTCGCAGTTGTCGGAACAAGCCCAGGAAAGCATTGTTGAGAACACGTTAGGGGATATACTCTATCATATTGAACATGAGGGCCAGCAACCTGAGTTCTGATCTTGAAGAACAACACCGTCAGTCTTCTCTTAGAAAATTAAAAGCAGTTGCTCCCCTCGGATGAGGAGCCTAGTGTCCATCTACACTTATTTATATGCAGCTGGTAAATTCCTTGGTCTAAGTAACCACGTAAAATACATAAATCGGCCATAGTTGTGCATCCTAGAACGTTTTTATCATACCATACCTCATTTTATTGCCATGATATGTTTAAGTTATGGACTAATCATGCGTAGAGGTGTGTATTGCTAAGTCTTGTCGCTGGACGATGAACCCTTGGAAGGTTTTAGCGATTGTGAACCATGCAGATCGTGTTCTATAGATTCTTTTTTGTTTGGATATTCATTATTGTAAAAAGAAATATGTGACTAGAGTAGTTTCTATGAATTTGTTCATTCATTCATTGATGGGTGGATGTAAATTCTCTCCACCACATTGCCACTATTAGATGTACTTGAAACTAACATTACTATTCTTTAAGTTAAATTTCGTAAGTTGTTTTACAAATTACCCAAAATCATGTCATGACACTGTTGTAACACCCGTCGGAATAAAAGTAATAAAAACAGATGGAATTGTCCATTTTCTGTTCATATGTACGTGCAGATTAATTCCATATTATTGATTATCCAGTTACAATCTCATTCTACGACTAATGTATTAACTTTTTTTAATAACTTTAAATGACACTCTAGTGCCATAGAAATGGTTTTCTATGGAATATTATGGAAGTTCGTGAACACGCGTTATTGCGTTGTTGATTTCCCAACAATACCTATTATATCCAGTTTTCGTGTACTGACTTCATTTATCGTCGTCAGCCTCGACTATACATGAATCAATTTTACACACCAAAATATACTTGCACAGCCAGGGAATATTGATTTTGTTGGCCTAACCATTAGATGTGATTCCAATTGTATACAAGTTCATGTATTGAATATCAGTTGTACATTATTCGTACTGACTTAGAGTTGTTTAAACGCGCCGTTTCAGATAAAATGTTCTCGTAATTATAACTCCTTTTGGATATGTCCTGACCCATATACGGTAGCTTTCCCAGAACTTGTTTACGTCCTTAATGGTAAGATGTGGTCGAGCAGCAGATGAAAGTTTGTATATGTGGTGTGTTTATGTATGCGATCTTTTTTTCGGTACTTTAAATGTCACCCCCCACACCCCCGCCCTTTACAAAATACAAAACACTTACATGGACGAGTGTGGAATCAATTTATTTTGCAAAGTTTATGTTTCTTAGTTACGGGATCAGCTGGTATCCTTTCAATTAAATAATGTGTTTTAGAAATGTCCAAAACAAGTAAGCGACTCTTGGGATTCTGTAAAGTTCCCTTTATTTTTTGAAAATATGATTTTGTCCCTACGCGTTTAGACCATGTGGGTCGGTCTTCACCAGGGGAATAAATTAGTAAAATATCAGAAAACAATACAGGCCTAAGTACACAGAAACAATGTTCTTGGAAAGAATTGGGATTCATGAAGTGATATAAATAGGATAAAGACTTCACTCATTACACATTCCCGGGGTGATTGTTATACTGTACTAGTGCTTCGATATGAAATTCCATACACGTATAATTATATATTACCATTTATCAATACAAATTGACATGACATTGAAGGCATTTCATTGTATAGCCAAACAATCAGGCTTGAGGTGGATAACACAATTTCTGTAAAGCTTAGTCTTTTTTTCAGATATGACCACTAAATGATCTTATCTAATACATATCGATAATAACCAACTAAAATTGGAATTTGAAGAAACAAAATGGTCAGGATATACAATGAGATATTTCTGTACGTGATAATACATTGAACACAAAAAATATTCGATACTTCTTCCTTTCTGCAAAACCTTATCCTAAATCTTCTGATATCCATGCACGGGATTCATTCCAAAGTAGATTATGATACTTCAAAGATTGCTAGATTGACATTAACTATACATAATTGCTTAAACATTTAAGTACATCGCAATCAGTTGTATAAAAAGAACACGCCATCTCAAAAAATCATGGGATTATTTCAGGTCTAATACTGTGCCCTTACATTCGTGGGAATTCGGCGATTATAAACCAATACTTTACACAATACAATCATTCACATAGATTAATTACCATTTTAAAGTAAATTTTTACATCTTTTTTAAGCCATCAACCGACTACATTTATGAAAGTTATTCAATAAAGCACTTGGTAAGAATTCAATAACTGAAAAAGTAAAAGCATCAAAATCAAGTCAATTTTAGAAACGCTGTCTGGATAACTGGATAACACAATTTCTTGTCCACCAAGCCGATCCTCATGCGATTCACACGGAATCTAGTGGAAAAGGGTCCTCTGCGGCACAAAATCGCATGCGAATCGGCTTAGTGGACTAGGCCTTTCAGAGGTTGGGAAAGCTGTGGATGGCATATATAGTTCCTTTTTCAGCAGACATGTAGCGGGGAAAGGTCTAATACTGGTAAGATCTTATCATTGATCTTCAGTGTAGAGTTTTCGGAGTTCATCAATAAGTCGGGTAAGATGAGGGTTTCCCCCAAGTTCAGTAATTTGTTCACGTAGCCTGCAAATAATAAAAAAAATAGCCGGATAAATTATCTATGATATTAATCCTAAGATAAGGTATAAAAAGCTTGAACACTGGATATATTGTCGGTATCGATTATACTTAATTAACCAGATAAATAAAATAACAAATTATCATTCAAGGTAAAATGTCTGTAGCCAATGTCTCAAGCCTGTTAATCCTCAATAAGCAGAACTATATTAACAATGTATTTGTTGTACCAAATTCTCATGTTGACTATAGAGGAACTAACTTAAGAAATCAATGAAAACTTGTTGCAAAGCGCTCTTCTAATATGAATAGTTGTGGTGCCGAGGCAGAGCAGTTACCCCGGGTCTGCGTCGGCACCGCTTGGGCACAGGATTGTGGTTCTCTTTATGCACTGCAGGGCGGCGTATATTTTGCCATGTGTTTTCTATCAGTAGATGTCACTACGTTGTATTGCGCCTTATTCTACATACATTTTTAATTTCGTCTATATGTTTGTACTACATGTGTATTGGACATCTGTACCATTTATGTTACTATTTACTCTTATGGATCCCTTGGTCCGTGGTTCCATCCGGCACAAAGATCAGGTGAGTAAAGATTTGAAGGCTAGCAAGGACTGATTAGATCAAGGATTGTGTTATTTTATTCCGGTCATTGAGTAGATTTTATCCTAGTGTGATCTGGTCTCAATACCATACACTACATAGTGAACACTGGAAAGAGTGATTTAATATACTTCAAATGTTTGTAAAGTCTTACTGTTTTTCTAGCTCGATGATGACAGTTTTAGTGTAGTCAAAAGATCCAATTTTCCGAAGATGATCAACACAATACCGCTTTACATCCAAATCTTTGGTCCTCTGACGCAAAATGCTCATAACCTGGTTGTCTTCCGGATTCGACCTGATACCGTGGATAATTGGGAAAGAGAACTTTCCTTCAGTTAAATCTTCTCCGTAACTTTTGTTACTTTCATACTGGAAAGTAGAAAGACACAGCATGAGATAGTTTGACAATAATCCATAAAGAGCAATGTTAACAAAGAGGAAGGCTAGCCTTCAAACATCACTGAATACCTTTATTTAAAAGACAAATTCGATCATTCAAAAACAAAATTTCATATCAGGAGGACAATATTTTTACTGGCTACGTCAAATGAAGTTAATACAGCACACGCAATATACTAACCTCTTTGGAATATAAATTGGCGTAATCATCACGTATTTGGAAGTAGAGGCCCAGCGTATCACAAAGTGGTTTTAAATCCCTGTTAGCAAGAAAGAAAGATGTAAGTAAGAATATTGGCAAACGTGTAGTGTATTCCATGACTGCACTACAAAATAAAAACCCTCTATTGCAATCGAATTGATCTCAAAATATGTCAACTGGAAACAACGTAAAAACAAATGTATTTGGTTGTACCCCACAACTTTCCAAATGATCTAGTATAATAATGCCCTCAGCCCGGAGAGAAGGTGTACTTCTTTAGAAGATATCTGACTTAAAATAAAAAGGGTCTACTATTTTTTTCAATAAGGAGGAAGAGAAGAACGATCAGTGGTACTCTTCGTTTTTATTTATTTAATACATAGGATACTTCTGAATCCTGTATAATTCAAATGTATTAAACTTAACTTCACTTCGATAGCGCAGACATGGAATACACACTGGGAAGGACCTCCCCGGCGAATAAATACGATTAAGATAAGTTAATACCCAAGCTATTAAAACGGTTACAACTGAATATGGTCGTGGTAATAAGGACATTTTAAAATGAATCTGGCATGAAAACCAGGAAACTAAATATATGAATAACTATGTAAACTTGGATTGAATGTAGGTTTATTCACGACTGTTTGATATTGAAACTAATCTTTGTAATTTCAATTGAAATGATAAATTTGATTTGGAAGACATGAGCAACAAGCACAGAAGTTAAGATCATTTTCCAGCTATTGTTTATACATGTGTTCATTGTATATTTCTAATAAATATTTTCTAATAATGAAGGACTAACCAGTGGTACTTACGTTTGATAACTGCTAAAGAGCTGCATCAGCCTGATGGCAAGACCGAAGAGGCCACCCGTTTCTTAAAATCAGAGGAATAACAAATTATGTACATTTTCCATTAACTATAAATACATCTACCAGAAGTTGACAACGTCCCACTTAACAAATCATTACTAAAGAATTTAATCATTTTATTTCCTGAAAACCATTTCGACCAAAAAAGTATATTTGACAAAGGATGGGAAAAAATATACTCACTTCTTATTACCATATCTTTATATTCTTCTTCGGTGGGACAAGTGTATGAATCGCGCCAGTATATGTCCATCCCTTGGCCGCGGTGTAGCTCTAAAAGTTGTTCTGTGAACGTATTTCAAGTATCAGACCATGTTAGATTGGATTATAAATAAATGTAAAATATGAAACACTAGTCTGATATGATTTACGAATCTTACGTATGTAAGCATGGAGCTATGTAAGTAAATAGTTGTAGAGTCGATTTGTCCAATGACAGGAATAGGAGATGTGTCTTTAATAATATTATCACATTTGAGTTGTCAAATTAGAAAGATTAAGATACCTGTAAAAACTTTAGGTATATCGGGATGACCTAACGTTAATGCCTTTGCCAGACCTTGGAAATATACATAGTTTGCAGAATTTATGGTGTGTGCTATCCCGAAGATATTGTGTGCAACTGAAAACAAAAAACGGAGAACTATTAGTATTGAACTGCGATTTGCTTAAAAAAAAGACTGATCGATACATCACTGCATAACTTCATTCAATAATTTCAAATGTTTAACACTTCATTAATTTATACCTGGAATGCCTCGTCTTAAATTGGAATTGTCTTCAATATCATCAATCCTGGAATGATAATTAGACATATTTAGAAATTTAAGAATAAGGTCGATGACCTTTGTGAATATCCCAAAATAGACATCTTGGTCAATCTTAGGTAAGTACAGAGTTGGCTATGCATGGTACTTTGTGCAGCTATGACGCCATATGATTATATTTCCAATTATTTTTGTTTGTTTAATAATGAAAAAAGAAATTGTTGAATTCCCAATGGCCAAGCTAGATGAAACTGGGGAAATGAAAAATCTAATCTTGATAAAACTACGTCTACATCTACGTATACGAAAAGAAACGTGAATAACTTACAGGAGGCTAGCATTGTGTAGCATCTGTGCAACATCAGAAATGATGGCCAGTTTATCTTGTGGTATATTTAACCAATAGTTGAACGCCTGAAAGAAAGGAAAAGAATTCATGTCTAACATACTGGTCTCGCTCAAAAAGGTTATGTGGCAAGTTGAAATGTATACAAATAAATGGTCTTATGACAGGAGAACCACGAGACTGTTGACGTAAGATGATGATTTTGGGAGGGAAAAAACTGAGAGAAGAGGCAATAGATGACTTCCGCTTACGCTATAGTAACAGATATGTGCCGGTAATAAGGAACCATTTTACTAACCGTGGATAACTTCGTCCTGACTTGTTTTCCAGGAATTTGCAATATATATGTGTAGGGCGCATGGAGTATCTAAAGAAACAACAAAGACACTATTATGTTTCAACATAATGTGATAAGTAAAACTCAACCATTAGGCCTATATAATATACACCTACTAGTAAGGTATACCGGTAACGTAATCTAGACTTTTTTTAAATAATGTGTATGGAAACTCGGTGTTCTTCTCATTTCAACCATGGTTCAAATTAGTGAAAACATACAACTTGGAAATAAAAATAGTGTTTTATCTAAGCGAAGTGGCATTAGGAAAAAGGTTATTAGATATGAAATTGTGAAATAATGAGATGCTGCACATACCTTTTCTTGGTCTGCTTCAACAGGTTTCGTGGTACTAGGCGTGGCTTTACTCATGGTTTCTATATAGATTATATGTAGCTATTCAATAAATGTCTGAAATAGTTAAATCATGAATTTTCGAGGTAAGTGCTTAAATATCAAACTAATTGTTCGTGTAAATGAGCGATACATAGCCTATACACTATAGTGATATTACGGTATAACTATACGCCTTATTTTCCCAGTGAACTGTGAAGCTTTAATTAAAAATCAGAGAGGTAGATCCAATCTAATCATATGTACCCTCAATATACATTTCAATACCGTACCGTACTTGAATTGGTTTAGCCCGAATAGTATTGGTTTGGTAAAATTGGTTTTTGTCCCGATCGACCCGACACCGCCGTAGGCCTTATCATTATACTTATACTATATAAGTTATAGTATTATATTATTACATTTACAATACATTACAACTGCATTCTACAACTTACAAGTTAAGTAAACCTGTAACTTAAAGTGACACATGCCACTGAGCTCCCGATTTGGGGAAAGTTTGTCTGAATTTCAACTATGTTCTAGATTAGTATATTTGTAATGAATACCCGGGAGCATTAATATAGGAATTACATATATTTTGTGTATTTAAGAGTATAAAACTCATAGGGTGCTGGAGTCACCCTACACAACTGCCTGACCCAATTCGGTTGGTTTAGGGAAGGTCCCCGACGCCTCTTATCTTAATGAGTTAAGTGATACCAGCTGGATAGGACAGGGTATATATGTCACTATGTACCTCCTGCCTCGTTTTTAGTGCACATCCCTTTACCATACACTGGGGCAGCACCTTATGTTATGGTCTAGTTACTGCTCTCTCAGATTTGAATTCCCCAATGGAACCTCTGCCACATTCTTCATTAACAAATATCAATTAATCTAAGGAATATATAGCGTTGGTATTCTACACAAATGTCCTTACTTGTGCATGTCATCGAAAACTACAAACATATTTCTAAATGACATATATAGTCAAAGAGTGACCTTAGCCACTTTAAGCAGGAGCTATGTATATATACATACGAATGCCAACATTATAATATACTATAATAGGCCTAGCCTAGTTAGGTTATCTGGCTTGCGGTGGATTTGTATGCTACGACTAGCCTATAATAGACTAGATAAAAACAGCCCCTCCCCTTGCCTTCGGGTTCGGTTATTTTTTTGCTTTTGAGGCACCGATACTGGCTAAACTCAATGAGATTAAGACACGTCAATAACTGGAATGGCCAAATAGATTGTGATAAAATTACCTATGGTCAGCCTCAAATTAGAAGAGTTGAGGGAATAGCGTCCGACATATATCAGTCGTCCGTAAAGGTAAGATTTTACGGATGAATCACGTCCTCACGTCATAACATAAAAGACCGGTTGCATTATGAAAGTGGCAAAACACAACTTTAGAAAGAACCGTTGCAACGGTCTCTATGTCTATCACCGCGTGGAGCGCT
The DNA here is from genome assembly GCA_942159475.1 of Sthenelais limicola. Lineage (NCBI taxonomy): Eukaryota > Metazoa > Annelida > Polychaeta > Phyllodocida > Sigalionidae > Sthenelais > Sthenelais limicola. The sequence goes on along the minus strand of OW804095.1, from coordinate 61,225,059 downwards.
GTACACCACAGTCCGAGCATAGTCATAGAGCCGACTAGGCCTAATGAACGTGTGAAAGTGCTTGTTTGGGGTATTTAATTTGTTCGTTAGAGTTGTGACTTTTTCCACGGAGTAACTCAAAAATGAAGTTGAAGTTATGACATTTTCAAGGGCATTTCTGTCATGAGTCCGACTCAAAATATTTCCTCTGGAGATGCCGGGGATTGAACCCGGGGCCTCTCACATGCAAAGCGAGCGCTCTACCGCTGAGCTACATCCCCTTCGGTGAGGCAGGATGGCGGACTTTCAGTACAAATTTCAAATTCAGCGACCTCTGATAATGATCGTCAGGTTCTCTTTACGCTGATACAAGACTGTTTAGGATACTAAAGTGTTACTGTAGGTTTAAGGATCTCTCTCTCTATGTCTATATTATAGCTTTTAGTACGACGGCCGTCTTACAAAATAAAATCAGAGGAAAAGACGCCTTCAGTAAATTATTTTACAAATGGGGCATCCCGAGACCTTCACAAACATTCTAGGCTCGCAGTGACTTTACCAAAACAACACCAGACGGCAGTCATCGGCGGGAAGTTACGAATCCTGTAAGTATTTTCTCCTTTAGTTTGCTTCTTTAACAATAAGGTTTTGTTATTTTAGCGGCTCACAGGAAAGTAATGTGTTGAACAGATTACTTAGAAGTTAGACGTATTGCAGATCCGTTGTCTAGAGTCTCACGAGCGTACAGGAACATCGCGTTCGAGCCATCGTGTTTTTCTTTTAACTGCTGCTTACACTTATCTTAAGTTATGGCTGGCCCAATCTACAGGGTAGCCGGACGTTTGGGCGCACGAGAGTATTATTCGCACCGGTGAGCGCCCGCAGGTCGACACCGCATCACGCCTCACACTTGTAAACAATATCCCATCGCCGCACTATAGTTCCCCAATGCATTGTAAGTTTTACAAGTATTTGTGGGGTCATCAAGACATAATTAGTTTTGCAAACTCCTTTTATTAGTTCTAAAAGTATCTTGAGGTATTCAAATACTCCCAACTACCTCAAAATTTGCGTCCGGTCCCGCTATTGACTAGGGCACTGAGGCCGTAGTGTGCGACTGTACTAAAAGGCGCATGACCCCCGCATGCTTCCCGCATGTCCCCACATGCCCCCGCATGCTCCTACATGCCCCATAATGAAACTTAATTATGGTCCAAAATGTAAAATATATGTATCTCCGGTGATTTTGGGAATAGAGACAAAGCTGTTTGCTCTCCATCAGTCAGCAGGGTGTGCCTCATAAATGATTTAATGTATGCCTAGCAATAATATCTAATATTTCATGCTGAAAAAAGTCAAATAAAAATTAATAATAAAAGTTAACAATAAATATTTCAGTCAGGGCAGCTGGAATGGGCACAGCAGAATGGTACATATTTCAAAATAAATAACTATTTAAATTGGTTAGCAGGGAAAACTTTGGAATAGAATTGACAGTGAAGCAGTAGTGGTTGAAAGAACAGGAAATATAAATGAATAAATACATGAAATATCATATAAAATATATATTTCTTCACTGAATACAAGCAAACTCGTCTAAGTCTAAGTGGATGAGGAGTAATTACAACAATATAATATTATTTTCCTTTTTTATTCAAGTTTATTCATTTCCTTCCCGAACAGGACAGGCACTGTGGCCAAAAAATGGACACTTTTTGGATAGACTTTGTATGAAATCAGAAAATGCTCAGAAAATTTATAATTTTAGCATGTTTAAGCTTGTACAATTCAGGAGAAGGCTCAGATAAATTAAAAGAAAAGAAAATTTTGACTTTATTGATTTGAAAGTGGACATTTTCGGGAGCCCGCTCACATATAATATTTTGAATTAGTGTGTACTTCATATGTATCTTCATACGATGCCCTGAGGAAATCAATATTATTTTGTATGCCCTAAGGGAATCATTACAACCTTGTATGCCCTGAGGGAATCATTACAACTGTGTATGCCCTCAGTGAATCATTACAACTGTGTAATGCCCTCAGGTAATCATTACAACCTGGTATGCCCTCAGGGAATCATTACATCATTGTATGCCCTCAGGGAATCATTACAACTTTGTATTCACTCAGGGAATCATTACAACCTTGTATGCCCTCAGGGAATCATTACAACATTGTATGCCCTCAGGGAATCATTACAACTTTGTATTCACTCAGAGAATCATTACAACTGTGTATGCCCTCAGGGAATCATTACTTCTGTGTATGCCCTCAGGGAATCATTACAACCTTGTATGCTCTGAGGGAATCACTGCAGCTGCATATGCCCTCAGGGAATCATTACAACATTGTATTCCCTCAGAGAATCATTACAACTTTGTATGCCCTGAGGGAATCATTACAACTTTGTATTCTCTCAGAGAATCATTACAACTGTGTATGTCCCCAGGGAATCATTACAGCTCCATAGGCCCTGAGGGGATCAGTTCAACTGTGTATGCCCTGAGGGAATCATTACAACTGTGTATGCCCTGAGGGAATCATTACAACCTTGTATGCCCCCAGGGAATCATTGCAGCTATGTATGCCCTCAGGGAATCTTTACAACATTGTATTCTCTGAGAGAATCATTACAACTCTGTATGCCCTCAGGGAATCATTACATCTGTGTATGCCCTCAGGGAATCATTACAACTTTGTATTCTCTCAGAGAATCATTACAACTGTGTATGTCCCCAGGGAATCATTACAGCTCCATAGGCCCTGATGGAATCAGTTCAACTTTGTATTCTCTGAGAGAATCATTACAACTTTGTATGCCCTGAGGGAATCATTACAACCTTGTATTCACTCAGAGAATCATTACAACTCTGTATGCCCTCAGGGAATCATTACAACTGTGTATGTCCCCAGGGAATCATTACAGCTCCATAGGCCCTGAGGGAATCATTACAGCTCTGTATGCCCTGAGGGAATCATTACATCTGTGTATGCCCTCAGGGAATCATTACAACCTTGTATGCCCTCAGGGAATCATTACATCTGTGTATGCCCTCAGGGAATCATTACAACATTGTATGCCCTCAGGGAATCATTACAACATTGTATGCCCTCAGGGAATCATTACATATGTGTATGCCCTCAGGGAATCATTACAACATTGTATGCCCTCAGGGAATCATTACAACTATGTATGCCTTAGGGAATCATTACAACATTGTATGCCTTTAGGGAATCATTACAACTATGTATGCCCTCAGGGAATGATCACAACTATGTTTGCCCTGAGGGAATCATTAGAACATTGTATGCCCTCACGGAATCATTAGAACATTGTATGTCCTTAGGAAATAATTACAACTATGTATGCCCTGAGGAAATCTTTACAACATTGTATGCCCTGAGGAAATCCATTACAACTGTGTATGCCCTGAGGGAATTATTAGAACATTGTATGCCCTCAGGGAATCATTAGAACATTGTATGCCCTCAGGGAATCATTACAACTATGTATGCCCTTTTGGAATCATTACAACTATGTATGCCCTCAAGGAATCATTACAACATTGTATGCCCCCAGGGAATCATTACAACTATGTATGCCCTTAGGGAATCATTACAACTATGTATGCCCTCAAGGAATCATTACAACATTGTATGCCCTAAGGGAATCATTACAACTATGTATGCCCTTAGGGAATCATTACAACTATGTATGCCCTCAAGGAATCATTACAACATTGTATGCCCCCAGGGAATCATTACAACTATGTATGCCCTTAGGGAATCATTACAACTTTACATTGCTTTTCTGACTTAACTATTTATATATTAGAACACCAGTAGTAAGGGCCACCCATGTGTTGTCGACGCATGGGTGTATTGTTACCCTTACAAGTGAATCCAATAGTCACACGCCGGTAGGGCTTGAGATCCTCCCTATGAAGGGAGATTGACCCACCGACTGTATCATACGATAAATAAAAGTATCAACAACAACAACAACAACAACTATGTATACCCTCAGGGAATCATTAGAACATTGTATGCCCTCAGGGAATCATTAGAACATTGTATGCCCTCAGGGAATCATTACAACTCTGTATGCACTCAGGGAATCTTAACAACTGTGTATGCCCTCAGGGAATCATTACAACTATGTATACCCACAGGGAATCATTACAACTTTGTAAGCACTCAGGGAATTATTACAACTGTGTATGCCCTCAGGGAATCAGTACAACTATGTATGCCCTCAAGGAATCATTACAACTATGTATGCTCTTAGGGATTCATTACAACTATGTATGCCCTTAGGGATTCATTACAACTATGTATGCCCTTAGGGATTCATTACAACTGTGTATGCCCTAAGGGAATCATTACAACTGTGTATGCCCTGAGGGAATCATAACAACATTGTATGCCCTGAGGGAATCAGTTCGACTTTGTATGCCCTGAGGGAATCATTACAAATACAATGTAGGCCCTGAGGGAATCATTACAACTGTGTATGCCCTGAGGGAATCATTACAACTGTGTATGCCCTGAGGGAATCATTACAACTTTTTATTCTCTGAGATAGTTAATACAACTGTGTATGCCCTTAGGGAATCAGTTTAACTTTGTAGGCCCTGAGGGAATCATAACAACTGTGTATGCCCTGAGGGAATCATTACAACTGAGTATGCCCAGAGGGAATCATTACAATAGTGTATGCCCTGAGGGAATCATTACAATAGTGTATGCCCATAGGGAACCATTACAACTTTGTATGCCCAGAGGGAATCATTACAATAGTGTATGCCCATAGGGAATCATTACAATAGTGTATGCCCTAAAGGAATCATTACAACTGTGTAAGCCCAGAGGGAATCATTACAACTGTGTATGCCCAGAGGGAATCATAACAACTGTGCATGCCCTGAGGGAATCATTACAACTGTGTATGCCCTGAGGGAATCATTACAACTGTGTATGCCCTGAGGGAATCATTACAACTTTTTATTCTCTGAGATAGTTAATACAACTGTGTATGCCCTTAGGGAATCAGTTTAACTTTGTAGGCCCTGAGGGAATCATAACAACTGTGTATGCCCTGAGGGAATCATTACAACTGTGTATGCCCAGAGGGAATCATTACAATAGTGTATGCCCATAGGGAACCATTACAACTTTGTATGCCCAGAGGGAATCATTACAATAGTGTATGCCCATAGGGAATCATTACAATAGTGTATGCCCTAAAGGAATCATTACAACTGTGTAAGCCCAGAGGGAATCATTACAACTGTGTATGCCCAGAGGGAATCATAACAACTGTGTATGCCCAGAGGGAATCATTATAACTGTGTATGCCCTGAGGGAATCATTACAACTGTGTATGCCCTGAGGGAATCATTACAACTGTGTATGCCGCCCTGAGGGAATCATTACAACTGTGTATGCCCTGAGGGAATCATTACAACTTTTTATTCTCTGAGATAGTTAATACAACTGTGTATGCCCTTAGGGAATCAGTTTAACTTTGTAGGCCTTGAGGGAATCATAACAACTGTGTATGCCCTAAGGGAATCATTACAACTGAGTATGCCCTAACAGAATCATTACAACTGTGTATGCCCAGAGGGAATCATTACAACTTTGTATGCCAAGAGGGAATCATTACAATAGTGTATGCCCATAGGGAATCATTACAACTGTGTATGCCCAGAGGGAATCATTACAACTGTGTATGCCCAGAGGGAATCATTACAACTGTGTATGCCCAGAGGGAATCATTACAACTGTGTATGCCCTGAGGGAATCCTTACAACTGAGTATGCCCTGAGGGAATCATTACAACTTTGTATGCACTCAAGGAATCATTACAACTGTGTATGCCCTGAGGGAATCATTACGATGTTGTATGCCCTGAGGGAATCATTACAACTTTGTATGCACTACAAAATCACAATGGTTCCCTGTGGGCATACAAAATCACAATGATTCCCTCAGGGCATACAAACCACAATGATTCCCTCAGGGCATACAGAATCACAATAATTCCCTCAGGGCATACAGAATCACGATGATGTTCTCAGGGCATACAGAGTCACAATAATTCCCTCAGGGCATACAGAATCACAATGATGCCCCCAGGGCATACAGAATCACAATGATGCTCTCAGGGCATACAGAATCACAATGATTCCTCAGGGCATACAGAATCACAATGATGCCCTCAGGGCATACATAATCACAATGATGCCCTCAGGGCATACATAGTCATGGTGATTCCCTGAGGGATACAAAGTCAAAGCTGATTCTCAGACGAATACAGAGATGAAATGATTTCCTCAAGGAATACAAAGTATTCACTCAAGGAATATGTTAATATATCTATATCACATATACCAAGAATTCTGAGTTCTCATATACAAAATTGTAAAGATTCCTTGAGGAATAACAAAGTTGTACTGATTCCCTGAGAGAATGCAAAATTGTAATAATTCCCTGAGGGAATACAAAGTTGTGTTATGATGATAGATTATATTAGCTTTACCTAGCTTGAATACTGATAGTGCTGTTGTTACATAGAGATAATTATCCCATATTGATTGGTCACTATCTATGGTAATGATTCCCTTAGGAATACAAAGGCATACAAAGTCATAGTGATTCCCTGATGGAATACAAAGATATAAGGACATGGTGATTCCCTGAGAGCTTCCACAGTTTTAATGATTCCCTGAGAGCTCACACAGTTGTAATCAGCGGCATACAAAGTTGTAATGATTCCCTCAGGGCATACACAGTTGTAATGATTCCCTCAGGGCATACACAGTTGTAATGATTCCCTCAGGGCATACAAACTTAAACTGATTCCCTAAGGGCATACACAGTTGTAATGATTCCCTCAGGGCATACAAAGTTGTAATGATTCCCTCAGGGCATACCCAGTTGTAATGATTCCCTCAGGGCATACAAACTTAAACTGATTCCCTAAGGGCATACACAGTTGTAATGATTCCCTCAGGGCATACAAAGTTGTAATGATTCCCTCAGGGCATACCCAGTTGTAATGATTCCCTCAGGGCATACAAACTTAAACTGATTCCCTAAGGGCATACACAGTTGTATTAATTTTCTGAGAGAATACAAAGTTGTAATGATTCCCTGAGTGCATACAAAGTTGTCATGATTCCCTCAGGGCATACACAGTTGTAATGATTCCCTGAGGACATACAACATTGTAATGATTCCCTCAGGGCATACAGTTGTAATGATTCCCTCAGGGCATACAAAGTTAAACTGATTCTCTAAGGGCATACACAGTTGTATTAATTATCTGAGAGAATAAAAAGTTGTAATGATTCCTTCAGGGCATACACAGTTGTAATGAGTCCTTGAGTGCATACAAAATTGTAATGATTCCCTGAGGGCATACACAGTTGTAATGATTCCCTAAGGGCATACAAAGTTGTAATGATTCCCTCAGGGCATACACAGTTGTAATGATTCCCTCAGGGCATACAAAGTTGTAATGATTCCCTCAGGGCATACACAGTTGTTGTAACGATTCTCTCATGCCCATTTGAGAAAATTACTCATATGATTAATTCCACTAATTGGTCGACAGATGACTATAAAATAGATTTTTGCATTTTTAACGAGAAATCTTGGTCTGGAGTTATTTTACTCAATTCTGTCAGATGCCCAGACTGGAAATACATCAGAAATACCCCCCTTTTACATATCTGGCATTAATATTTTAAATTCTAGAGGAAAGAAACCACTGTTTTATTGCCTAAGCATTAAAGAAAATCTTACTACTTCTGAGAAAAAGTGTGCAAAGAAAAAAAAATGATGTCAAATCAGTGTTACATGTTTATTCAAATTTCATATCATGACCCTGGCTATCGAATAATTTGAAAAAAATATATTTCTAATAATCCATTGGTTGATTTGCAATGCAAAAATCTCTGGAATCTCTGTATATGACACCATAACATGCCTCTTTAAAACTAGAATAAAAATTGATATAAACACCAAGATGGGTCAAGTGGATATGTTTTAGATAGTTTTCAATGTATTCTCCCATATAATAATGAATGTATTGAATATTTTAGTTTTCTCTGGAATAAGAGCATATGATATATATATTTGGGAAGTTTCTATGTCACCATAACGTGCCGGACATTTTAGCTAAATAAAATATCTAGAGTTGAAAAAATTAAAGTATGGCTGAAGGTAAGTCATCCTATAGCTCAGACATAAACAGTTGCATTATCCCTCTGCTGTGCATTATTGCACTTCAAGAGTGCTAAAACATGATGTCACCATAACGTGTCAGTACGTTACGGTGACATATATTATGTGACATACATTATATGACATATATTATGTAACATACATGTATTGGCTGGACCTTTTCCCTAATAATTTTGCCTCTAAATACTGAAACAGAATGTAGATTTACTTTCATAAACTGATATAAGTATTCAAGTCAACTAAGCAAGAAAACAAGGGGGAAAGAATGTGATACATTTTTGTATAAATTCTACATATAATGGATTATATATGTGTATGCATATGGGTATAGGGTCAATGACCTGTAACCATTGCTGCTGCCATTATCATTAGCATTACTGAATCGTTATTTGGCTGTAACTTTTCTTCTAGTGGGAATATTTTCACAAACTAAAAAGTGTTATGACCCTTATGTCGATACTTGAGAGGTACACAGTGATTCAAAACATTATGGGCATATTATTTCTATTTATTTCTAGTTTAAATCCTCATTTATGTTGAAATATGTACCATTCATTGGTGCCCTAACTACAATATTCATCATTAACAGTCCAACTTTCGTCTTTATTATACGCGCATGCTATATGAGAAGTGCTATAAGTGGGGTGCTATAAAAATAGTCATATAGGACGCGTCCTATATGAATGTAGTTGTCTAAAAATAGCTCTGTTTATATGCTTCGCGGAGCAATGGATGTCAACAAATCCCCGCGAAGGATGTAAACAAATCCCCGCGATCGGTAATCCACCCGTGATTCTGGTACTATGATTAGAGAAATACATAATAAAAATCCCATCATTAAATAGAGCAATAAATTCTCTATTGAATGATATAAATTTTATTAATGTAGCTAAAGAAATGGCTGCGATATGAACGTTTTAAGTCAACAATATAACTTGGCTAATAACGGGGCTGGCAGTGGGGCTGGCAGTGGGGCTCTCTGAGACTTCTTTAATATTTTTTCAGTGATATCTGATAACATATGATCAAATTTTATGCACATATAATAAATATAGAATGGAACTCGCTGGCAATAATCGAAAGTTTATAGGACTTGATTCGTCCACATAAGCACTCTGCCTACGGCATCGTGCTTATGTGGACGAATCTCGTCCTATAAATTTTCGATTATTGCCGGCTCGTCCCATTCTCTCATAAAATCCCATATATTATCAGCAATATGTCTATTAATATGTACGAAAAATAATAAATCAATACAAGCTATTTAAAAAAATTAAGAATTTTCAGCCAAATGACGAATGGTGGATTTGCTCATATATATATGCTTTTAATAATAAAAATAGATAACATTTAATGTCAGAAAATTGAATTTCGGCTGAAAAATCAGTAAAAAAAACCTCATTGGTATCAATTACTACCACCCATAATTCTAATTCTTCATTATCTGACGATCTTAATTACTTGATGATTAACCCTGTAATTAGTACAATATACCCCCTCCCCCCCCCATCCCCCATAGCTTTGTCCCCACTACCCCACACTGCAACCCCATCCCCCAACCCAGCAGTTTTGTATTCCATGTATTAGATTGATTATATTACCTCCCACCCCGCATAGCTTTAGCCCCCCCCCCCCCACCTTCCCCTCCATCCCCCCCCCCCAACCCCCACCTTCCCCTCCAACCCCCCAACCCCCCTCCGCCCCAGCCCCCGCCCCAGCCCCCCCCCCCAAACCCTTCACAGCACGCCACAAGTGAAGGCCTGAAACTGTGTGATGCCCCGAGGGCATACACTGACTGAAGCCCAAAAGTAGTCCACTATTCCTGCGCCCAGCTTGGAGTTCACTGCGCCCGCAGGGCGCTCACCGGTGCGATTATTACTCTCGTGCCGTTTGGGCCCCGGGATCATTCAGGGCTCTCAAGTCTCACGCATTTTGCGTGTGACACACGCATTTAGCCAATATCTCACGCTAAAGCTTCAAAATCTCACGCATAAAATTAAGTCTGGATGAAAAAAATAATTATGTGTTTTTTCATCGCAAATTCATTTAAATGACATATCAAATACCGATCATAAATCATGAGGGACCCTAGCTTAAATAACATCAGTAAGGCTTAAAAATACATTCTCATTACAAGTCCCAACAAAATTTAAAGGTAGCCTACCATAGCCTATATATGTTCACTAAAAAGTCATCACTTTACATCTTAATGTCGTCGTAGATGTTTCTTGATTTATGACTATGACTATGTGTTATGGGAATCAAAGTAAGAAGTTTATATTATCTAGACAATATTTAACCCCTGAAAATGCTTAAAATGCATCACAGAGCAAGGAAAACCCTCTGGCTTCTGGGGCCCTCCAGACCCCATGCCTTATGGCCTGGGATAGTGTCACGCAACCTTTAATGAAAAAATTGTTGGATTAATGGTTGGATTTTACACTACTAACTAGGCTTGAAATCCGTTTGACTTGTTGATTTCTTGTTGCGTGGAAAAACGATGGATTCGTGGGTTTGGAATTTGTGATTTTATTGTTTATTTAATGAAAAAGTTTGCATCTCTGAAAATCAGCACTCATTTTTGCCAAAATATTCCCGCATGGGGAACATGCCCCCTAAACACCCCCTAGATGGAGGCTTGAACCACCTATATATGCTGTCAATTTTTGCTGGCGAGAACACTGCACCATCACAAATATACACTACATAATGTGGCCCTAGAATGGTCCTTTCATTGATTGAAATCCAATTTTTTTTCGGGGGGCTTACAGCGCGCCCCAACCCCCCAGCTGGGTCAGTGGCTCGCTCCGCTCGCCAGGGATCTCACGCATTTCTGATCTCACAACTTGAGAGCCCTGATCATTGGGCCCCAGCCTTGGACGTTTGGGCCCGAGCTAAAAGACGTTTGGGCCCCGGCTTTTGGACAGATATATGTGAATATGTGTGTATTCATTCTGGGTCATTCAATAGCCTCACACTAGTGAATATATCATAGTGTAGCTATGGCCTATTCGGGGTTGAGACGAAGGCGCCCCGAGATCGAGGCGGCCAGATCGAAGCGTCAAGCGCCGGGACCGAGGCGCCCCGGGCTAAGATCGAGGCGCCCACCTCTTACATCGAAGCGCCAAAGATTCCCTTTACGGACTTAGGACAACCAATTTACGGACTTAGGACAACCAATTTACGGACTTAGGACAACCAATTTAATGGTTAGGTTTAGGGTTAGTTTTAGTATTGATTTCGGGGCGCTTCGATGTATGGGGTGGGCGCCTCGATCTTAGGTCGGGGAGCTTGGGTCTCAGCAAGGGCGCCTCGGTCTCAGGGCGCCTCGGTCCCGGGGCGCCTTCATCGTACAAACGCCTATTCATGCTAGGTCAGTCAATACACACTAGTGAATATATAGCCATTATAGGTGTATTCATGCTAGGTCAGTCAATACACACTAGTGAATATATATGTGTATTCATGCGGGGGGGTCAGTCAATACACACTAGTGAATATATGTGTATTCACGATGGGTCAGTCAATACACACTAGTGAATATTTGTGTGTATTCATGCTGGGGGGTCAGTCAATACACACTAGTGAATATATATTTATATATGTGTATTCATGCTGGGTCAGTCAATACACACTAGTGAATATATGTGTACCGGTATTCATGCTGGGACAAAATTTTCTTGGGGAGGCCCCCCATACCCCCCAGGGAGAGGGGTCAGCCCCTCTCACACTCATTGAGAGCTGCTAAAGCGGCCAGGTGACAGAAATAAATCCTAAAACTAAAGGGCAGGGCAGGAAAAAGGCTACCACGCATTTATACAGGGAATGGGTGATAAAAGGCAAAAGTTGGAATGACGGTAGCCTATAATTATCTGCTAATTTCGGTATTTTTTATGACAAATAGTTCCCAAATGTTTGATGTCAAGGAATATTGTCATTATAAAACCAGGCAGACCCTGACAGGGGCCCAAATGTCCAAGGCCGGGGCCCAAACGTCCAAGCCCAGCGGGGCCCAATCATCCAAGCCCGGGGCCCAATCGTCCAACCCTGGAGGCCCTATCGACCAGGCCAGGGCCCAATGATCTCGGGGCCCAATGATCCCTGGGCCCAAACGTCCAGGAATCGCTTACAGTAGATCAAGAGCTGTCGCAGTCTTTGGACGTTTGGGCCCCAGGGCCTGGACGTTTGGGAATGGGTGAAAAAAAGGCAAAAGTTGGAATGACGGTAATTATCTGCTAATTTCGGTATATTGTATGACAAATAGTTCCCAAATGTTTGATGTCAAGGAATATTGTCATTATCATAAAACCAGGCAGACCCTGACCGGGGCCCAAACGTCCAAGGCCGGGGCCCAAACGTCCAAGCCCAGCGGGGCCCAATCGTCCAACCCCAGAGGCCCAATCGACCAGACCGGGGCCCAATGATCTCGGGGCCCAATGATCCCTGGGCCCAAACGTCCAGGAATCGCCTACAGTAGATCAAGAGCTGTCGCAGTCTTTGGACGTTTGGGGTATTTTTCTATTTTTTTATTACATTTGCGGCTGATCACATTTATTAAGTACAGATATAATGCAAAAAGTATCCTACCTGGACGCCCCGTCCCCCGACCGCTATCCGTAGGATAGCTTTTGCTATGCTTATCGAAACACGTGACCGGGGCGCTTTCCAAAGCCCGGAATGCTATTGTACCAAGACTCTCTTGTGAACACCTTTTCTCAGGCATTTTTTTTTTACGGAACTTTCTAACCGATCCCAGAAGCTAGAGTGAGTCAAGGGTAGCAAGGTCAAAACGGGAACATGTGTCATTTACTGATAAAATACAAAGTTATCGCTTACCGTCGATTCGAAGCGAGTGCAGTCAACAATAACAAAATAAGAAAACAACTACAGGGGGATCTATAAGGTTGATGGGACAGCCGCAGGGCGGGCCGCAGGGAGCAGTATGGAAGAGCCGCTTAGTTCCATCAATTGACACCAGCGGCGCTGTTCACTGACTTGAGTCATGAACAGCGCCGAGGCCCGGGTGAGACGGCTGGGTGGAGGTGGAGGGGAGTTCGTATAAAAACAATATTAGGCGTTCAGATCTTCAGAAATATAACCAAACTATTAAAACAATTCAATTCAAGGCGGTACACTTTCTGGATGTTTTCACACATTGCCTCCAAAAGAAGTAATATCTAGCATATAAAACTTAGTCGTAGCTTACAAATCCACCGTGCTTGATGCGCAGGTGGAGTTGTACAGCGTTCTATAGTAGAGTCCCATAGACGGCCCTTAACAGCCCATAACTTGCACAAACTACAAACTACCTCCCGAATCTGTGTCCTTCCTTTCAGCAATGATAAAACTTACGTCATATTGTCATTGTACGTTGCTCATACTCCAATAGTAAATAAACTAGGGACTAAAACGGTAGTGGACCGATGACATCGCCGCCATCCTTATTTGAATGGATGGCGCTATATTGCAAAAGCCAGAATGTTATTCCAGTTATAGAGGCTGTACTGGCAGAATGAAGCCACACCTATCTAAGCTGGCTCAGCCAATCCGCTTACTGGTCCTGGGTAAGACCTTAAAGGGCCTTTCTGTCTCTTTTCTCTGTCTCTCTCCCTTCTTCTCTATCTCTATTTCCTGGGTATGATCATAAACTGCCTCGCTCTCAGCTCTCCCGCCCTTGATATAACACTTCAAAGTGTTGATAAGGGCGTAAAGCCACCAATCTCACTCACTCACTCACCAATCCGCTTAACAGACAGTGAAAATGGTAAAATATGTGTGCAGTGTTGTAGCTGGTTATTCTCCCTATAGTGGTGGTAGGTTCCAGCCCCTTGCGGTCACGTGACCATGGCGCAAGATGGCAGATGAGAAATCATAAGGAGTTCTTCCCATTCAAACAATTCAACAGGCCCAAAACAGCACTCTAACTCAACAACGCATTACGAAAATTGCGGCGAAATAATGCTTGAAACAACATTTAAAAGGTGAACAACTTTGCATGTACCCATTGATTTTTGCCTTCCCACATCATCCACGCCCTCGTTATATGTATGAAAGTGCATCTAACCCTGTCTGACGACAGGAATACAGGGTTAGATATTCAAACTAATAAAACTAGGACTAAGACAAAACTGAAGAAATCCTGTTACTCCCCCACCTCCACCGGCCTAATCTCCCCACCCTGTGTTAATCACCCATCTCCACTGGCCTAACCTCCATCCACTCTCTTACACCTCTATCTCTTACTCCTCCATCTCCACTGACCTAACGACAAACTGACATAACCATTTCTTATGATCGACAAACGACATACACCTTTTCTTAGAGGGACTAATCGACATTGGGATTCTGAGGACAAGGGACAAATACTCATCCTTAGCGCAACAAATCGACATTATAAGGGGTAAAATCGACAGACTGACATAGCCATTTCTTATGATGGACAAACGACATATACCCTTTCTTAGAGGGACAAATCGACATGGGGTTCTGGAGACTAAGGGACAAATGCTCATCCTTAGCGAGACAAATCGACACAGGACCAGCCCCATCAGGAGCCCTACCCCCTCTTTACCGTACCCCTCCATCTCCACGAGATCACTGGCCTAACCTGAATCCACTCTGTTACTCCTGCACCTCCGCTGGCCTAACACCCTCCCCCCCCCACACACACACACACTCTGTTACTCTTCCATCACTACTTGCCTAACCCCCCACCCATCCCCTCTGTTACTCCCCCACCTCCATTGGCCTAACATTAGTCCTAACGGTTATCCCCAATCTCCACTGGCCTAACCTCCACACCTCTGTTACTCTTCTATCCTAACCTCCACCCCCTCTGTTACTCCTCCACCTCCATTTGTGGAACCGGGTATACGCCTATTTGGGTATCGTGTGTAGGTCCCACACTGCATCGCAGAGCCAACTTTCAGTTACAAGGTTGCAGGTAGGGGCCTAGACCTGGCCCATTCCCCACTGATCACTTGTCTATTTATTTTTCCTCGCGGACCCCTTGACGGTCGGCATCAATCTGCTCTGTTTACAGAAGCGTAGCTTAATATTGAACTTTTCGAACGATGCCACATAAAATGTGGTTCTTCGCCTATAGTAACGCCCGCTAAGAGGATTTACCTGTTCGCACTGTATTTGCGGTAGAACTACGCGATTGTTACTCTCTATTTCCCTGCTATTACTGGACAACTTGGACGGTTGGAATGGCTGGATACACCGTTATTTTTAAAAACCAATATAAATTCTGGTTTAGTACTTTTTTTTTTGACTCGCGAACACGACCGACTACCGACCCTGATCATGTGACCCGTTGTCAAGGCCGTGCGCTCGGCCTCTCAGCCAATGACGATGCTTGAAAGCTGTCATGTGATCAGGAGGTCATAGCTTCAATTTCGTCAATGGCCTAAAAAACAAACGTAAAGAAGCAAGGATTATCACATTAAAAAAGGTACCAAAATATATAATCTAATTGTCTGCGTCGTCTTATGCAAGACGGCGGCAGACATAGCCAGGCAAAACACTTGACAACCCTTCTTTCTGCGCAGCAAAACAACGTAGTTTTAGTGGCCGGTCTCCGGTATTAGTAATGCCTAATGACGGTGGGACGGCGATGCTCTCATTCAACAATCTGTAAGGTAAACGTCAGTCACAAGCAACTCATTTATCACAGGAACAAATATATTCTCGGCGGATTTACTTCTGGACTTGCACCATTCCCCCTGAATGTAGGTCCCACACTGCATCGCATACATAGCCGCTAGTTTGCGGGGATTCCCCTAACCACAAAGTGCAGGACCCTATTCGGGTGATAACGTCACTCAGTCTACGGGCCACAGATTGGTTTGGTTTGGTTTGGTTAGTTTCACCTCCGCTAATAGTAATTAAAAGTTAGCAGATATACTGTGGTTTTATTATTTTATTCTGTGAAATTCCCTATTTCATGAAACAGGGTTTGGCCTGACGAAGTCAGGCTTCATTTAGGTTACCTAAATTTTGTCGTACAATTTGGTTTCCCGTAGGAAATCAAGAATATTTTTGTTCCCAGATTCCCGGAAAATACTCTGCAGTGTCCTGTGATTTTGCAGGAATTTTATTCTGTTTCTCTTGGTTGCCTGACAATATATTAAGAGATGCTCTACACTCAGTTGAGTGTTGCATGTCTGACATACAGGAGCCACTTCACCTTTTAGAAGGTGCCTGTGAGTCAGTTTGGTGTGACCGGTACGAAGACGGGTCAGTATCACCTGTTCGGGTCTTGTCAGGTTATCATCTTTGAATTTTGGTGTGATTGATGGTGTGATTGCTCGCAGCTTGTTACTATTAACACCATTCCATGTGCGCTGCCAGCTACGTTTGACATGTGCCTGCGCCACAGGTACAATGTCTGTGTATGGCATTTGGTCAGCCCCAACAGGGCGCCTCAATGCATTTTTGGCTGCAATGTCTGCTGCCTCATTTCCTTCTATTCCAATGTGGCTTGGCACCCAGCACAACACCACTTCTTTGTCCAGTCTTTTGTTTTCAGTGTATGTCTCTTGAATTGCTTGTATGATTGGGTTCTTAGGATAAAGGTTGGTCACAGCTTCTAGACATGGGTGTGAGTCTGAGAATATGATGAATTTCTTCATCCGTGAGACCTGTACCCATTCAAGTGCCTTAAGCAGTGCTTTTCCTTCAGCAGTGTAGATGCTGCTTTCCTTGTGGAGAGCCTTCTTCAGGTTCCCAAATGGTGTATGCATGGCAAATCCAACACGACCATCTTTGGAACCATCAGTGAAAATGGCTGTATGGCTCTCAAACTGTGTCCTGATTTCACTGTATTGTTTTTCAAATACATGCACAGGAGTCTCAGTTTTCTTGTTTGTGTCAAGGTCCAGGATAACCAGGGGTAATTTTTGTTCCCATGGTGGAGTCTGGTGGTTTTTCAGATACGTGCTGTTGAATGTTACTTAACAGAAATCAATACTAAAACTAACCATAAACCTAACCCTTAAATTGGTGGTCCTAAGTCAGTAAAGCGGGTAGTGAACTGTCCCGAATAAAAATAGACTAATAAAACTAATTACATGACTAGTAAAGACAAGGCCGGTTCCGCTAAGCCCCGAGAAGTGGATGAATCCAGTGTTGAAAGGGCAAGTGCAATGTGGGAACTGAACACAGCACCAGCAATACTGTAGCAACAAGTGGTAACTGATGAGAAGTATATTCTACTGTCCATCCGCCTAAGTCCCACCCTCTCTGTTACTCCTCAATCTCCACTGGCCTAAACCTACACCCCTCTGTTACTCCCCAGGGTCCGCCAAATCAGGTGCCCGGGCGCCCGGGACAACCATATTTTTTGTCTGGGCAACTAAAAATGTATGGTCAGTTGCCCACCGGCCCAAACCAAACTAATTTATTTCCATTATATGTATCACAATGCTATCATTAGATTGATACATCATTTTTTTAAATACCATTGAGAAAGCTACCCATTTTCTATCAGTAACATTTTCGAACATCTTTGGACAATATTTAAAATATATTCAAGGCCTGGAAAACGGACATTTTGAGCTAAGTGCTAAGATTTGGAACATAGGTTGGGGTAATATGTGATGTGTTCCAGGAAAATGAGTCATAAGTAGCAAAATTCATATTTTTCAAAGTGTTTTTTTCTCAAGATCTCTTTATTGAAGTGTTTTGATTCTTATTCTTAGCACTTATTGTCATATGAATCCATGTAACAAATTTCGGGATATTGTATGAAATATATCCTTGCGTTTTGTAGGCCTTTGTATGGAGTATATTTAGTTACTCTACTGGTAATTACTCATCCAGAAACATTGCAAACTTTCTTTTTCAAAAATAAAAATATCAAACTTAAAATATAGAAACACTCATTAGGTATCCTAGTGTTTACTACCATTGGAATCGGTTTGATCTCCTCTTTTCAAAATATTATGGTGATAACTCAAAATCAATATTTTGTGACTTATGACTCATTTTCCTAAAACGGATCACATATGAATCAAATATTCTCAGTGCAGCAAAATTATGAAATCATATCAAGTTATATATGTGCCTGCAATGTCTGCCGTTGGGAAATAATTGAAATTAAATAAAAAGGTCTTCCAGACCATGCCTACCTTCTTTTGTTTCTTACATAAGTACTAAAGTACAGCTAATCTACTCTACAGTGTATCACCTATTTTGAATACAGTTTTTACTGGCATGGCTGTTTTAAAAAATCAACCGTTTCCTTACACAATAATTATGTAAGATTTTGAATTTTATCTGCTGTTTAAAAAAAACAACCTCTGCTTCTATTATTCTTTGATTTACAGTTTCTTATGCTTAATAAAAATCCCGAGCAACCATGTTCAATGGCTGGGCAACCACTTTTGAGGTTTTGGTTGGGACATTTCTGAGCGATTTGGGATACCCTGCTCCCCAATCTCCACCAGCCTAGAACCCCGCTCCCTGTTACTCCTCTATCTCCTCTGGCCTAACCTCGACCCACTCTGTTACTCCCCAATCTGTATACTGGCCTAATCTCCACCCCCTCTGTTACTCCCCAATCTCTAATGGCCTAACCTCTATCCCCTCTGTTACTCCCCAATCTCTATTGGCCTAACCTCTACCCCCTCTGTGACTCCTCCATCTCCACTGGCCTAACCCCCCCCACCTGTGGGGGTGGGGGGGTTAGGCCAGTGGAGATGGAGGGTCCACGGGTCCAAGGTCAACCTGCTCTGTTACTCATTCACCTCCATTGGCCTAACCTCCGCCCCTCTGTTTCTCCTCCAGTGATCAAAATAAGAGCTTGCCCGGTCCATTTGGCAAGTAAAAATTGCGGCGGGCAAGCTGTTTTGCACATGAGCTTGGCCACCCAGGCAAGCCATTTTGTCCTTTAAATGGCCTGGTCCACTAAAAATTACCCATGCGGGAAGTCCTGCCGCGGTTTTGCCTTGCCTGACTTGCCCTGCTGGAGGAAAAACTGCTGCAGAATTTTTAAAAAATTATGCAATGATATACTAGACGAGAAGTCGCCAAGTGGCCATGCCATGCATAAAACACCTCAGCTCGGCAATTCGACCCAAGCTCATTGGGCCAACACTATTGGGGAAATCAGCAAATAATTTCCAAAAATCCCTACGTTCCCATATGTACACACACTTCAAACCTGTCCCAGTCTCAAGCTTATTGATTATAAGAGACATTTCACCCAAGATTTTAAGCTCTTACTCATATAATTATGCAGTTCCAGCATTACATGCTTACGCCTATGTATCTCTGTTTCTCCTCGTTGGCGACATTACTCGGCTCACTATCACATGCTTGGTAGAGTAATGACGTCATAGTCGCGGGGATTCCCCACCGGAACCCTACCCAGAACGAGGCCCATGTAATGACGTCATAGCAGCGGGGATTCCACCACACAGCCATAAACAAATATGTGCTGGAAGCATCGCATATCGGCGATGATTCCCGCACGAATTTAACACAAAAACGAAACGATTTTAAACGCACTAGCCACGGGAGGAGGACGGGACAGTGGGCGGGATGGTGGGCAATGTCAACGTACAAAAACATTCCATATTTATGAACATAAATAGCCCAAGACTTCTCCTCATTCCCATCAAATTGTGAAGATAAATATCATAATCTGGTGCCACGATACTCTCCTAGACAGTGATTGACATAACATTAATAAGGCTTGTATATTCCAGTTTGTATAAGCGCAGATTGCGAGTATTTATGTACTGAGTGTGAGACAATGATGTATTGATGTATATTTAATATGATGTCTCTTTCATATAATGTATATTTCATATATTGAGATCGTCATATGTATTTAACTATGTGTCATGTAATAGTTCCCAATAATTTTCATTCATGAAAACTTCTTGGTCAATATTTGCACAAATTCCAAAAATTGAAATTTCAAAAGTTTGAAATTTCCGAAATTGTTTTTTAAAAAATGGAGAAATGGGGAAAATGTAAATTTGGAAAAAGTAAGAAATTTTAATTAGGCCTATTTTCAGGAGAAATACAAATACAAATGCCTACTTGGGCACACTATCAGGTCCTTCTCTACTTCATCAATTAGGGCCTGTTAAAACCAGTTGAAAAGATGTTTTGACCGGTTCATCTTGATGTTACAGTTTATATGGTATATATACTGCATAAAGCCTTCATAAATGATCAGGCTATTTTCGTTGATCAAGAAGAGTTTGATATGATGACCAATAATGGAAGAGATAAATGACTGGTAAACAGGCCGTCGTACTTACTGCAGAGTCATACTAATTAACCCAGGCCCATATCACAGAACTACCTATATAGCTCATTGAAAGATACATCATAAATCAATGTGCAAATACAATCATATGGGAAAAAACACCGCGGCCGTGCGGGAATATCTGCATGGCCGCTGAGGAAAAAAATCTGTCCACTACTGCAACTTTTCCCGCGGCGGCTGAAAACCGCCACGGGTTCCCCTGCGGCTCAAAATCGCATGAGAATCGCCTCGGTGGACCAGGCGCTTAAGTCAACAATTGTGTCATTTCTCACTGTCAGGCCAACCAGAAATTCTGGTGGGCAACCTGATTTTGTCAGTAGCTTGCCGGGCAGGCAACCTATTTTTTCCCCTTATTTCGACCACTGTCTTCCATCTCCATTGGTCTAAACCCAATCCTCTCTATTATTCCTCCATCTCCGCTGCCTAACCTCCACCCTCTCTGTTACTCCTCCACCTCCGCTGTCCACCCCAAGAAAAATAAATTGAATTAAAGCTGCATTCCCAGCTAAATCAACCCCAAAATGTTTTTCTCATCTTCCTTTGATCCCGAGTTGAAGAATTGAAGACTCAGGATTTCAGCAGGTCTTCAAAATGAATGATTTGGGAGATACTGAACGTTTACACCAAACACAACAGGCCCAATTATTTTAGTATTCTATCTTGCTGGCCTTTGGATGGGACGGGAATGAATAGACCACGAAATAGATTTTTTTTTTACGGAAACCGGGTGAGAATGCAACTTTTAAAAAAGTGTATGGTATATATGCAATGGACACATTAGCTAGAGATATATTCAAATAAGCTCAATAAGGCTTAGAGCATGTAAATGGAACTTCCCCGCCATGGCATAGCCATAGTCAGTACCGGTATTTAAAGCGGTATCTCTATATTAATAAAATAAGCTTTTGAGCCTTAAACCGCTATCTTCTCTGAAACCGCTGGCCAGATCTCCATTATATTTCACATGCACATTGCCAAAAATGGTGCCGAGCCATTCCACTATGTTTCATTAACAAATTAGGGTTGGAAAGGGGTTAGAAATGGGTTTACATTGGGCCCCCAGTGCTGCCTGAAAATTGGGGTAGGGGTGGGGGGGAAGAGGGGTGGGGGGAGAGGGGAGGGGAAGGGGGGAGAGGGGAAGGGGGTGGGGGAGGGGAAGGAGGGAGAGGGAGGGGGTAAAGGGAATGGGAGGCTACAACAGTGACAAAAAAACATTTTAACAGGGTTCCATTTGAGGTATGAATGTTAATACAGATACTTGCAGAGACAACTTGAAAGAGAAAGATGGTTGGAGAGGGAACAAGGAGAGTGGGAAGATGTGGGCCACACTGTCCCACTAGCAAATTCCGTGCGAAGCACAGGTATTTGCTAGTTTGTTATGAAAATTGTGCAGCTTTTGCCGGTGGGCTCTGCGGGCATGAAACACGGTCCGGAACACCCATGGGGCTGCACAGGAGGTTAAGTTGTGGAATGCAGTCCAGAAACGGATGTGAGACAGAATAGGAGACAAGCCCGGACACACACCAAAGTGCTTACAGCCTATACCACAACTTCGAAAGAATGACATTGCCTTGGATAACATCTGGAATGGCCTTGACTGTAGGTGGAAGGGGGTCCACATATGGCGCTGCCCCTGGAAACCTGCAGTTGCTAAGTGGAGCCTGATCAGCTCTGCTGGGGCACCTCTTGAACAACACCAGGTACAGTCTAAGCCCCGAAACCTGGCAAGAGGAAGACTGCTGAAGAAGCGGTTAAAGGCAATGAGAAGCATGCGCAGCATGTATTGCAATCACTGGATATCATCAACTATGACATTAAAGGTACCATTATTGTAGCCTAGCTAGTACGGTATTAAAAGTATGACAGAGTGAACCGTGCTGCTATCCATAATTCCCCCAAAAAAAACTTATATGGTAACATTGTTTTTATTGTCTTTTTATTTTCATGTTCGTTTAAAAAAATATCAAATAAATGTGATTCCTATATTTTTGATAGATCTGGCATCTTTATCCTTGTCCTTTTGTGAACTTTGTTAATATTTCTATATCACATGTAACAAGAATTCTGAGTTTCACTCAAGGAATTCTGAGTCAAACCTTGATTTCATAATTACAGGCTTATACCTATGACAGGTTTCCAAGATGAATCGGGCAATACAATTGTAGGAAAAGATGTAGGCACTGACAGCTTTGATAAAGTTCATACTTCTGTCTGATAGTCATAACCCGGGCAGCCTTTGTAGAACATTTACATAAAAACGACAGATGAGCGAAGAATAGTTGTTGAATAAGATAAGTTAGAAAGAGGACCAAATGGCAGTCATTGTGGTGACATCATGGTGAATTTAATTACAAATAAAGAGCAATTGATTTTCCATTAATGTGAAATCAATTGATTTTCCTTGTATCCCACTCATTAATCATCCGGTCCATTAACCTTGGAAATAAGTTAGACTAGTGCAGAAATCACAAGCTTGGCTTAAATTTAAACTAGTGTATTTGTGTATTGTGCGTATACACATATAAGTGAATATTAATGTCTCAGTTAAAAGCGAAATGCTCCGGCAGCTTGCTGCCTTTCCTAACAGAAGATACCATCCCAATGTGCTGTAGTACATTAGGCTGGATGAGTAACGTATCGTACCCATACATGTCCATGTATTTGTCTATTGCTCGATCAATTGCAAAATTCTCAGTGCAGTTCGTGTTGTATAGAAAGTCTATGAGAGGCTCTACCAAAGAGCTCTTGTATAGGACGCCTTGGGTACAGCAACTCGGATTCCTTTCCGTCATGTACAACTGCTTGAAGTGAGATCTCATTTGCATGATATGCTGGCGGCCGAGGCAGTGCGCGAGGAGAATCGCATAGCAGGCTCCGTAGAGTAAAGGCCTGCTCATGAGACTTGGCCTTTGTTGCCTTCTCCCTCCTGGGAGACAACTGATGGCTATTGTACTGAAGAACCCCCCTAAACATCCAATGGAAAACAATTCTAAAATGTGCTGTGTAGTCCAGCTATAGCCCAACCATTTTTCTGGATGATAGAATTTGATATATCCTAATTTGTTTGCGTTGGAATGGACATTATTGTAACGCTGGAGTTGCGTATGGAGTATATCGAAGAAATTTGAATATAAAAGAACATCGTCCTCCAATAAAAGAATATATTTAGGGTTAACTTCCAAGCCTTTTTTCAAACAAAATGCATAATCATGCTTCTCCTTTTCAAATATATTATTGTCATTCTTGTGTTTTGGATATGTCATTTTGATATGTCTTATAAATTGGTTTACTTGGTAGGCTTCATAATGTATTCCTGGGCCTATGTGCGTGTCACACATGAAAATATATTTCTTTCCCATAGTGTCCCTACTTTCCATTGCCGTTCTTAGTAATTCAGATATCGTTTGTGTTAAGTATCCTATCTTCTCTCCTTCTACATGCCTTGAAACTGTTACAACTCCTATTGCTATTTCAATCTGTGCGACAGCATCCACATTCAACATTTCACTTCTTAAGGCTTGGTGGTTGTCTTTCAGGTATGTCCATGCTTCGCTAAATCTTTCCTCATTATGTTGCCTCACTCGTGCCATCAATTTATCTTGAGTCCACTTATCCCTATCGAAGTATAGGGAAAATGGTTTATTTTGGCATGCTAGCGGTAGTACCAATGCGAATGTTGTGGAATACAGAAGAGTTATAACAAAAGCCTGTAGACGGTTCCTGAATATACACATATAGATGTACTGCAAGCACTTCGTGGGTAAATGACGGAGGTTGAGCATATCTTGTCCCTGGAATAAAGCAAATAATTGATATTCACTGCGATGGCTGGAGGTACAGTTAAACTTATACTTTTCTTTATATATATATGAATATTTATACAGCGTATCAACAAATACAATTATGTTTACATCTGATCATGTAACAAGTACAATGTCATGTAACAAGTACTTGATAACTTTCCCCTCGCCACTTAACACCAAGTGCCAAGTTCCTCTCACTGTCTAATAGAATGGGTTTGCCGTATATTATTATATTCTATAACATGTCTCGCCAAATTTCTAATCTTCACGCCATCATAGAGGCAGACCAGTATGAATCGATGGTACACACAGTCTGATATAAACAGTCATTCAACAGTGCCTTCTCTACATATCATCAGTATCTTCGTCCAAATGTACTACCAGTACATGTGTGAGTACGGAAATAATCTGAAAGAAACTGTCCTCCTGCGACTTCTGAGAAAAGAGCAAAGGAAAAAAGATTTTTACCTCTCGCTTTGTACCTATTCCTTCTGTTGATTCCCGGGCAAGTTCCCCTTCAAATCCGTTTCGCACGTTCTCAAATAATCATGTCCTTTTATCCCTATCACTTTCGCTGAACACTTAGAAATCATGCAATCATTACCTTAGATCCACACTACATTCAAGTGCACCGTAAGTAGGTTTTACTCGTCGTCTGAGTATAGGTAAATACACATAGAGCTGCGGTCAGATAGGTCCTGGTGCGAGATGAGCAAGACCTAGTAGCTCTCACATGTGAGCCCGATGGGGGAGGAGCTTTAGGTATTCTAGAGGGGGTGAGTAGTGAGAGAGGGGTTGGGTGGAGAGTGGGGCTGCTATTTATAAATGCTGCGTTGAAGAGACAGCGGGGCTGGGCGTGTGGGTGGGTGGGGGTTGCTGTGCAGGAGAGACATACCCTGATCGCCTACATACGATTCACGAATTAATCTTGATTTTTTTTTCGGTATAAAGTTTCCATAGAAGCTGGGCGTTACATACACAGCTGAGATTTATATTTCAGCCATGGTTCAAATTAGTGAAAATATAACTTGGAATTAAAAATAAGTGTTGTACCTAAGTGAAATCTAATGACATCAGGAAAAAATGTGGAATATTGAATATGAACTAATGAGATGCTATTCAATAAATGTCTGAAATAGTTAGCATAAAGTTTCAATGTTAACGTGTACCACCACCAGCGGCTGTCTTCCTCTAATAATCATGAATCTACGTCACCGAACATACTGAGATAATAATAGTAGATTCTAATCATAAATCTACGTCACCGAACATACTGAGATAATCAGATTATTGTTCACGCCACCCCTGATGAAGGTGCAAAGAGCACCGAAACGTTGGGTTAATCAATAAAAACAAGAAATTCCAAATCCACGAATTGATTGTTCTTCAACAAAAGCAACACCAGTCAACAACGGTTTTCTGAATACAGTTAGTAGTGCCAAATCCATCCATACTGAGATAATAATAGTAGATTCTACTAATTATCAAACTAATTAATAATTGTTCATGAAAATGGGTGGTACACACTGTAGTATATTGGCCCATTAATTAAAATTAATGTTTTAGGATGAATTGTGGTCTTGACGCCGTTGCATTTTTAACAATAATAAAAAATGCACATATGGCCATAACACATTCCAATGCCATTGAAGAGCGCCTGAAGAGACATCTCATTTATATAATATCAGGATGGTATAAAATTGACACAGTACCCAATAAGACACTGAGAGATGAAGTTATTTTCGTTGTTGTACGTTTATTCATTCACGACCATACATGTTTCGGTTGTCTCCTTCCTCATTTATATAATAGTTAGAACATGTTCACAACGTTTCACAAGCACGTTTTCTATTCCAATGCCAATGATGTGGTGATAATAGCATAGTTATGGGGAATACTTACTTTACTCGTGCCCTATATTATATGCCAAGTAGCTCGCACTATACTCATATTATTCTTTATTTTTTAGCATTCAGACCTGATCATTATCAATGGAAGTTTTCATCACGTTGTAAAATATGAGGTGAAAGTTGTCATATTTTTGTGTTTTCATTGTTAGTCTCATTCAGGCATACACCTGCCACGCCCCCTTCCGACATCTCTGTGTGTTGCGTTGATTCATTTTCTCGCTCAACTACTGACCCTAACTATTACGGAGAATGACCCACAATTCTTCAACGTCATTAAAAATTGTGTCACATGCATGTTCCAAAGGCCTATATTATACAATAATATTATAGAATAAGACAGTCCCTCTTTGTTGTGGTACCGATAGACTCGCAAGGGCTTGGCGAAACCCCAAACAAAACTAAACTCATTATAATACACATCAATAAATGGAATAATGATAAATTTACCTATGGTCAGCCTCAGACTATGGAAAAGCGTCCAACAGATATCAGTCGTCTGTAAAGGTGAAATTTTACTAATGAATCACATCCTCATGTCATAACATAAAAAGACCAGTTCCATAATATGAAAGTAGCTTTAGTGGGCGCCAGGAACGAACTGAAATGTATATGTTGGTTGGTTCTTGCCTTTCACGCTGGAATGTTACTTTTAGAACCAGTTTTTACGGCATTAGGTACGGATTGTTCGACACGTAATATTTCAAACCAACGAATACATTAGTAACCAATAAATAAATTGTACGGTATATTTATTTGTTCTTTTCTTTCAGACGGGTAACAATAATAATTAGTATGCCTGCCACAGAAAAGGAAAAAACAGCCTTGCAGAAGCGTTGGCAACACTTACAAATAAGACTGAGGAAAGGCACACCGTCTGAAAAATGTGATACTTTACGTAGTCTCATGTCGCAAGTTGAATTTGCGCGCGCTCTAGACATGTAAGTGCTACTTTGTACTGTGGTAGACTTTGTACCTACTTTGTACCTTGGTAGAAAGTAATATTAGAAAATACTTCACATTTCCTGTGTGTTATATATTTTGTGTTAACTTACTTCTATACCATTTTAAATGTCTAGCTCCGTGTAGCTTCATGTTTGCATATTTCCCAGTGGATCTGTCATCGGACTACAAGCACGCTAATGGATCCAAGTATCGATTTGTATTAATATTTTATCCCGTTGATTGTTTAGCGACAGTGAAAGGCTGGTTACTGATTTATTTATAGTAAACTAGATACTTGTTAACATTTTTCATTACAGTCTTGATGTCGATTCCTCTTTTGAATTGATGGGGCAGTACATTGAAACCTATGCTAGTATTGTTGATTCTCCCGTGGAAAATGGTGGTAAATATGACTTTATTTTAAATTAATTCGGAGCTAAGATGCTCCCGGGTTGTATTTCTGCTCCGATCAATCTAGAAGTATACCGTCAAGAAAGATTTGTTATGTACTGGGCTTTAGTCACTATAATGAGGAACGTGGACGTTCATTGCTGCGCTGGCTTCCCTCCACCACCCACACCCCCCCCACCCACCCTGCCCTAGTCAGCGCATGCATGCATGACACTGCATGCGCTGTCCCGGCCCGGTTTCTTCTCTCAATCTGAAGTTATGAATATATTTAAGACAGTCCTATTGATAGGTGGTGCACCCTAATATTGTTTTTTACCATGCCTACATCTTACATCTTACTTAGTTGACTTATAATGTGACCAAGTCATTATCTGTTTTGTATATTGTAGTTTCAGTGTAACATGTTGTAAAGCAAACCTTTACCATTTTCCCCTTACCGTCTAGGAGTCGATAACTATGCTGTAGGAGCTTTGGCTATCTCTTCAAGTCGAAAAAATGGTAATGTATACGACTGTCACTGAGCAATCTTTTGATCTTATCATGAAATCCCAAGAATTTTGCAAGATTTTATGTCAGGTGTACCGTTTTTCTTTAAAAAAAAAATGCAAATTCAAAAAGGTTTGCTTATATTTTACCACTTGTATTCATTACGTTTTATTACAATAACTTCAGTCTAAAATGAAAATGTATTCCCTTTATATAATCGTGTGTATTTTCATTAATATTTGTTATACCTTCAGAGAGCAAAGAGTGGAAATCATCACTCAATAAAGAAAACATCTTGAAACTTGACTGTGTGAAGAATTTTATCAAAGAAACAAAGGTAATTTTCCCATTTAATGAAACCTTCAGATTAAAAAAGATGTCCATGTTTAAGTATACTTTTGATCCAGCTACCTTTCCTGTTCTAACTTAATTTAGATATCACTCTTATAGTCCCAAATAAAACAATTAATCTCATCGAATTTTAAATAAGTACGCATACTGCAACAGGAGTAGTAGCGAAAGGAACAACAGGTTGTACCAAGTGTATAGATTTAATTGTATAAGAATGGAATACCAAGCCACTATTTATAATAGCTAACTAGTACATATTGTATCCACAGCTTGCCCGCAAAATGTACTATCCCGATGAAGATGGAAACACTGTATACAAATTACCAAATAAGTCAACAGCCACAGTCAACTTGTCCAAGTCGTCCAAACTTAACCACTCAGCTGTTACCACCGAGAAAAAGGCTTGCAATCTAGCTACGTCCAACCCAATTAGTGATTCAACACCTAACCACTTTGTCCCAAATAAATCTTCATCGTCAACAGGGAATCAGGGTCCTAATAATTATACTTTTAAATCTGCATCCATCTCAAATACTTCCAATATCAAACAAAACGCATTCGATTCCAATAAGAAAGAGGGCGCCCATCAACATGATCAGGGGAAAAAACAACTTTTCAAAAATACTCACACTTCAAATATTGGCGACTCGGGTTCCTGGGGCCAACAAGCTCAATCCAATACCAAGAAAGACTTTTGGAACCTTGGAAATAGCACTAATAAAAGACCGTGTGAATCAGGACCACTAGATGGTGAAAGTAATTGGGACGTGGAAAACTCCAGGTCGCGTAACATCAATTATCCCAATAATACAGGTAGAGTTAAATTTTCAATCCCACGAAAGATTTATCATTTTATTGCATTTTGGAGAAATATCGTTTTCTTGATATGTTGATTATTGAAAGTCATTAATAAGATGTCACTTCATTAATAATGTAGATGAAAGGGTGTAATTTATCTTGTCTTTCTTATTCTTGTTTGAATATTGGCAATTTTATAATTTACTGAGTACAAAATTATCTTTCTCCGTAGGTCAACAAAATCCATACGCTAGATTCGCTCCTAGTAAAGCTTTCCCGCCATACAGAAAGGTGCGTACATAAGAATATGCCGAGCGTACATGAATAACAATGATCAAACCGTTAAACCACGCCTTAAGACAGATTTGAAACACACAGAAATAGTCAATGTCACTAATTAAGTTAGGGTGGGGAGAGCGAGCGTTACTGCCTTTCGTTACAGAAAGGAGTATGTACTTCACTGTCTTTGCTGCGCTTCAATTAATCAGTCAATGAAGAGTCCCCTTTATGTACATTGTAATGTTCATTTGTATAGTTGTCTAAGATGAAGTGAGAGATTAAGTCTTAAGTCTGTGAATGCGATGTAAGAAACTTTATTCACAACATTTATTCTTATACATACATTCAATATCAAACAGAATCCACATACGGTAAGATTACCATGCCAAATATTTTTGTTTCGACGGTTCTGGTTCTGGATTTTACATTATGAAATTATTATTCTCAAATTTCCTCAACCATCGGGAGAAAGCATTCGAAATAAATACAATTTCTCATCCGATTAATCTACCGTATGTTCAGTCATTTGTACTATTACAAAATCGACTACAGAAAGTTTAATCAAATGTAAATGAAACCACCCAACTCTACAGACTACTATTTTCACTCTCCTGACGACGGTCGACCAGACCGAAACGTTAAACACTAACCTCCACTTAGGCGTTTGATAGCGGTTTTCCATCTATTTATCGTTTAATTTAAATTTCTTTACAATCGATTAATTATACCTATAGAATGGTATTCGGGGCATTAATTGGAAATTTATTGAACTCCTCACAACTTTTCTTTCATTTTATTTTGCATCATTTCAGCCCCAGAAAAGACACTGTCCTGATGATGAAGACATGGAAGAAGAGATCGTGAATCCAAACTGTGGTGCTTTTAAAACTGCTTCAGAACAACTCGTTAGTTCTAAGTTATTTTTGGTTTTGCTACCGGTTTTATGACACCAGGCCACATCCTTTAAATTTTATTACCCAATGGAAGCGTTCGAACCATTCAGGTTTTATGGCCTAATGTGATCCGTTTTTAGTCATTAGCGTAATATATTTTGAGTATCTATGTCACTCAATGTCTGTAACAAAAAAAATTATGATTGAAAGATTACTTAGTGATTATTTAGCTAAGCCATTCTGATATAAAGCCGTTGTAATTGTGACAATATAGAAGTATTATTTCGGGGTATTGCTCCCAACTTGAAAAAGGTTCTTTAATAATGGCACAATTCTTTCACCAAAATATTTCAGGCTATTAACGCTCAGAAGAAGTATGGAAGCGGTAGCAGAGGTGGTACCGGAGCGTACGGATCACATTATAATAACCAAGCTCCTTCTAATGCATATGGTAACCAGAAAAAATCCCTGGGTACCAGGTAGGATATATATTGTTTTTATTTCCATATCAAACAATGATAAACAGGTACTTAGTCATAAAGGGAAAAGACCATATTATCTGTACTCCCAAATATGCCTGCAAATCAAGATTCAGATAGTTATCATCTAGATAACACTTTACATACTGGTCTATCGGAGAAATATTTCAAAACCTTATAATGAATAAATGATTGAACCATTTGTTTTATGGCGTTAATGCCATGTTAGACCTTATGCCCTCTGTTAATTAACTGCAGTAATTAATATAACCGAAATAACGAAAGTTATAAGATTTTTTTGCCCATATAGGCAGCAGTGATGATCTCTTCCACTCCTCTTAGGTTTAACACCACGAATCAATATTAGCTTTATATGCCAGTATGATTAAGTCGCATCTACATGTTACTTACATATCCCTCAGTGCTATTGCATTCTTTTTTTATTATTCAAAAAATATATAAAGTCCCAGATTGGATGCTTTATTATACATTTCAACAAAACGCCTCGTTTTGAACACTATATATACAAAATGTATTTCTATGTGTGTCTAACTGATTTATTTGTGCTTAGTGTTAAATTTAATCGTAAGTATCAATCATTATTACTAAGAAGTAAGCGAATTTTCTTCTAACTGTTTTTTTGTAACATTTTACTTGGATATCTGAAAATTCCATGCCTAACATGAATTCGTATATGTTAGTATATGTTATACCCGTATACTTATATAATATAAGTATACGGGTATAAATAGGTTGAAAGTAGTCAGGTGATCTGTACTGGACATAGGGTCACATGACATAACCCGCCAAACTCATATGCACTTCTTCATCCCCTGCTGAACGAGAAACATGGAAAACTTATATAAGTAAATTCATTCTTCTCAATTAAGACCAGTAAATGTGGGAAAATATAAAAAAAAAAAACTTGTTTGTTTTCAAGGCGTGGTCTGAACAGCAAATTCGTTCCTCCAGTCATACGGGATGATAATGAAGATGGGTAAGTTGATATGGGCTGCAGCTAGTATTATAGATGATTAGATGAAACAATTTGAACCAATTAAAGCTTGTGCTATCACTTGATTTGAAATAAAAGATATTGCTATGTTTCATGCAGTGGGACATTAATAAGGAAGGCTGGTCCCAACAAAGGCTCTGCCCCCGAAGAACCCGTGGATGAACGTTTGAAAAATATTGATCCTAAGATGATCGAGCTGGTATCCAATGAGGTATGTGTCCTAAGTTGTTCTTGTACCAATTCCTCTGTTTCAAAGATAATTGGATGATAAATATCTATAATTTGATTTGGGAAGTCTACCTAGAGTTCTCACATGCCATTTGTAATAACAGATCATGGACCACGGACTCAATGTTACCTGGGATGATATAGCTGGTCTTGAATTTGCCAAGAAAACCATTACTGAAATAGTTGTGTGGCCAATGCTTCGTCCGTAAGTTTTGTACTACCTAGCTGACCATTTCTCTCGTATTTCTTTTTGTTTTGTTTGTAGGATTTTCATTGGAGTTTGTCTTGAATTATAATACCTTTTCGACTACAATTGTTATATCAATTTAAAGTAAATTCATATAAGTTCATATGTCAGTATGTACTATTACCGTATTTTCCGTGATTCAGCTATAGACGTTGTCGTTGTTTTTTCCCTATTACAGAGACATTTTTACGGGTTTGCGAGGACCGCCGAAAGGCTTGTTGTTATTTGGACCACCCGGAACAGGAAAAACTCTTATTGGTGAGGATTCCTTTTAGGAGTAGTTGTTAATTGTTTAATGTCAATTAGTTTCGAGCTAGTATTTACGATTAGATTTTACTTTCAAGATTTGGTTGTTATACTTCGAGTTTGCTCTTGAATGATTCTCTTTGTTATAACAACTCTGGTAAGCATTAGTTTCGTGAAGATACAAAAGGGGTCAGCACACGAATTCCCCTTGAAATTGATTCTATAGTTTGATCCTAACCAACTCCAGTGTCATGCACTATTATGCCCGTTTTTGTTGATTATTCAGGAAAGTGTATTGCAAGCCAGTCAAAGTCAACGTTCTTCAGCATCAGCGCGTCGTCTTTGACTTCCAAATGGGTATGATCATTATTTTGTTGTTTGGGTCGCTATCGCAAGACTTATGTGACTTTTTTCACACTTTAGAACCGTTTGAGTTTGGAACTGGTATTTCATCTTGAAAACTCTGGACTCTGGACTCAACAACCATCATCATTCCTGCTTTAGTAATACAACAAAATTAATTAAAGGCTCAGGTTCATTTGTTAACATTGTTCGATTTAATTTTCAGGTTGGAGAAGGAGAGAAGATGGTGCGTGCCTTGTTTGCGGTTGCGAGGGTGCACCAGCCTGCTGTGATATTCATTGACGAGATTGACTCACTTCTGTCTCAGAGAACAGACGGAGAGCACGAGGCTTCCAGGCGCATCAAAACAGAGTTCCTCGTCCAACTTGTAAGTCAATATTATAATGTCGGTGGTATGAAACTATATCCCTCCTTCCCCTTCCAACTGCTACTATGTTCTGGATAGCCAGTCCCAACTTGTCCCACTACCACCACCTTCCCACCCCCATCCCCATCCCCCTAAAACTATACACTCAAGTACCCCGACGGACAATCCATGACCACATGAGTAGGGGACTCCGATCATAATCATTGGTGAGAAATATGTAACAATTTTGGAATATAAAATTAAATAATTAATGTATTTATAAGCCATATATATTTTGAATGATATTACATATTTAAAACAAATCCTGACATAAGAATTTACCCTAAATTTCTCTGATGAGCCCCTGAAGGGGCGAACTCATTTGCCAACCACCTTCCTGTGGAGGATGGAGGCCCCCCATTCCCCACCCTCCCCCGTCTTGGATGCGAAATTAATGAAATAATTTAAAGTTTTATTTGTATATTGGCAACATTTCATTATCACTTGGGATTTAATGGCCTATCATCGGATTTATTTATTTAAAAAGGAATAATTTGAATGAAATACACAGTGTGATGACATCACACCTTGACTACAAGTGAACAACTCTATGACATCATAGTGATATAGATCAGTGAGGTTGGATACCATCACTAACGGGGAGTTTTTATCCTGCAGATCATGTTAGCTTTAAAAAACCCAATAATCTCACTAAAAAACATATCTCAGTTTTGACGTGTTGACGCCCTCGCAGCGCTACCACTTATGAGAAGTTCATCTCACGAATGTTCTATCCAGGCGCTCTTGGCAATGTGTTGACGTTGCTGGATTAGCTTGGTAACCCCTATTGTTGCGTCATAGATCAGTTGTTACCTCTCTAGACAAATGCATGAAAATAAATTATATTTCCATTTAATTCCGTTTTATTTGGAATTTTTTGCAACATTTAAATTGATGACATTTTTTTATATTAATAAAAATTAAATCTAAGTACATCAAAAGGAGTATATGTGGTTTCGACCATAAACGGTCTCTTCAGGCGCTAGTTTGGCTCATGTGGTTGGAGATAATAGCAACACTGGGCCCATTAGTGGATTAGTTATTTCCCAGGTTTAAAGGAAATGTTTTGTATTGAAATTGTTAGTATTTGTAATCTCAAACCAGATAACCTTGCCTTCTAATTTAGATTTTTTTAAGTCTGATGAAGGTGTGTGGGTTGAGTCCCCAATCTAACTAAAGGGGGTCCCCCTATGGACAGCTTGTAGGGCTGTACCCTAATGAGGACATCATTGATAGGGTGATGTACTCAGGGTGGGGTGGATAGAAGTAGCGGTAGGACCGGGGTCCGTTCTAGGAAATAATCCTAGACGTAGCCTTGGCTGACAGGATCTGTTTCAGTAATAATTTTAAACGAGTTGTTTCGATGATGTCTGAGATTTGGTAATCAATCCAAAATATTTAAACGTTGGGCAAAAAAACAACAAAAAAAACAAAACATATCTCACTATTGGACTTTTCCAAGTTGTAAGTCAATGTCACAATAGTAAACATCAATGTACTTTACTTCTCGTGTAGTTTATTATACGTTTGGTTTTGTAGCCGGGATCAGAAGTTTTTTTCTAACAAGGATCACTTCCATCAGGGAGGTATATACAGAGGGAGCGGAAGCCAGGTTCAATGCGTGGTACCCCAATAGTTAAGAGTAATGCCACTAGAGCTTGTGGCGCTAACTACAGTAATAGAAATAGACACATGTGTCTATTTCTATGCTACAGTGAATCAGGTCAACCCACTCCCACCCATATATACCCAATAGCCAGCAATTGTATAGCTATTTTTAAGTATGTGACTGTTATGGTGTTGCTTGGAAAAGGCAATCAAATTTAACTGGGCTACCAATGTGTCAAATATTATGTATGCTGATGGAACAACTTAGCTGTTGTTTACTGATTTATGATTATATGATATAGCTAAAAGTGTTAGCAGAATGCTTGGGTCTAATTTCAGGGTACAAAAAACAGCACCGCAACGCCACCTGGTATACAATAGTGAAAACACCACCCAGACAGGCATAGTCCTGTGGAGTCCAACCTTGGCTTCTACTCCCTCTGTATATACCTCCCTGCTTCCATTCAGTGTTTATTATGGGAGATATTTCATATCTCCCATTTTTCCTTTCAATATGAAGGGGTGGGGATGTCTGTATAGAGAAAGGATGCGACCCTCGGCATACCTCTACAGCATGCCTAACATTCCTTCTCCTCGCTTCCTATATAGCAGCTGTCTCCCCATCCCCTGTCTATCCTATATGCTGTCTATGCAACTGTCTATGGCCGTCTCCCCATATGCAGCTGTCTATGGCCCACATACCCGCTCCGCTCTGTGCTGATGGTCGGGTCCATTCATTGGTGACATGTACACATGGTTATTTTCACATTAATTCGGATTCTGCTCATCTTGTCTCAAATTGATAAATACTAGATGTATAGTTTTATTTTGTTTACTGTTATGTTTGATGTGCCTGTTGAACCAAATTTTAGCAAAATGTTAGACATTTTAAAGGAATTCCAAGAAAAAAACGTGTGTACATTGTTGGCTGGCCATGACCAGACCCACTGAGTGCAGATAGATAAGGCCTGAGCGCCGTCAGCATCTGGGTCAAGGGGGTGCGAGTGTCTGGGTCAAGGGTTAATACATTGGCATCCACTTATGTGCCTGCGAAATCTTGTTTTAATTCCCTCTATAAATACAGGTTACATTTTATAAGAATTGCATGTGTGAGAGAAAAAGAAGAAAGTTGCAGTTTGAATGGTAATTCTACACCTATTGGGTAAAATTTGATAAAATAATAATTCGAAATCATTTACAGCTAATACAAGTGTCTCTCCCTCTCCCTCTCCCTCTCTCTGTCACTCACTCTCTCTCTCCCTCTCTCTCTCTCTCTCTCTCTCTCACTCACTCACTCCCTCTCTCTCTCACACTCTCTCTCACTCACTCACTCTCTCTCCCTCTCTCACTCACTCACTCACTCACTCACTCTCTGACTCTATCTGTCTCTCTGTCTGTCTCTCTCTTTCATCTATCTATCTATCTATGCATCTATCTATGCATCTATCCATCTATCCACTCCTCCATCCCACTCAAGCCCCTACCCCTACTCTCTCTCTCACATCATTCCCATGATAAGATACACACTAATACATAAGTTCTTTCTCAATTGCATAATATGACTCAATATTAAGCTGAATACACATTTTATTCAAATGGTTGCAGTATAAGATTGAATGCGATTGATTATTGATTCAGGACAAAATCAGTCAAGAATATCTCCCAATACTTTTGTATAGCAAAAGTTCTTCTCCTTAGAAGCATATCCTTGTTTGATTTGATTTAATGTTTATATAGGATGGCGCAACCACTGGCTCTGAGGATCGCATACTCGTTGTTGGTGCAACTAACCGGTAAGGGAATTAGTATCTTAAAATTTCTATTGGCCCAACCCAACATTTTATTTGGATTCTGACTTTCGTCCATATTTGTCAAAATCGATTTGGGGAAACCTCTAATAGACGTCACAGGTGGACTTTTGAGATTTCAGGACAACAAAATGTATGACAGTTTCATTGCTTTTTTCTCCTAAAATAATTCTGACCAAACCTGATCAATTAATGATCGCCGACGCTCCTTATATTCCTGTTCAGTGAGGGGAAGTCCCAGTAAGTGTATTCTATGGATCTGTCTTTTAGACCCCAAGAAATAGACGAAGCAGCACGTAGGCGTTTCGTCAAGAGATTGTACATTCCGCTTCCCGAATCCTTAGCTAGGAGACAAATTGTCGTGAACCTCATGAACACCCAACCAAACGAGTTGAATGATGAGGAGATTGAGAAGATTTGCAGTGAAACGATTGGTGAGTCTAAGGAGTGGTAGCGGTTTTATGTCTTCATACTTGTTCCCATCCAGTGGATTTTTGTGTAGAATGTAGCGATCAAAATAATGTTTCTAAAGAGATTGGTAGTCCACCCAATAATGTACCCTTTTGGTCCTTCATGTTAATCTTATACAGGTCGTTAGGTCTGCGTAGTTTGTTCTTGAAAATAACAGAGCTATGTATGTATACATGTAAATAAGAATATGCTGAGTATCGCAGTATTCTATAATAAATACCCCAGGGAATAAAATTCTTTCTACTATAAGCGAGTATTCAAACATGTGGAAGTATTTTTTTCTTGGCATTTGAAAATACATTTGCTCTATATTGTATTTTCTTTGTACACCAAGGTTACTCAGGAGCAGATATGGCCAACCTGTGCCGGGAAGCAGCACTCGGTCCCATCAGAAGTATATCCCTTGCAGACATAGAGAACATTACCCCAGACCAGGTATAATATTTAATACCAACACTCTCATCCAACAGCAGTATCACAATGTGGTTCCTACTGCCGACGAACAACTGCATGTTAGCATGCTAAAAAGGGACCAAGACAAAAGGTCTGATGTACATCTGTGATAAAATTATCATTTCTCTTGCCTAACAGGTCGTCGGCCGGTCACCAAGCTGCCAAGCTGTGATTCCGTTCTCTGACTTTGTTCCAAACAACATTAACGTTTCTAAATACTATAAATGTACCTACTTTAATTCCTATCCGAGTATTTTACTTTCTTTTACCCGTCCGCATCATGACTGAATCGTTTATTTGTCTTGTAGGTGAGGCCCATTGTGTTTAAGGACTTCAAGGAAGCCATCATGCATGTTCGACCCAGTGTATCCGAAAAGGACTTAGACGTATACCTAGATTGGAACAGACAGTATGGCAGCTGGGGGAAATAAATTGTGATATCTCAAAAGTGCTTCTGGAGGCTATTTATATATATTTGATGTGACAAACTTCTCGATGACATAATTTGTTTTAATAAAATATCCAGTTACTTACGACGCGTTAAACCCGTTTCTTCCTGTTCATTGAGTCCCGATGTATAGATGTGTATTGCAAGCAGCGAGCTATTATTATTTTAAGCAGGAGTGCTTGCCGCATAAAAAAAAGTTAAAAAGCGAGTTATTATTAGTTGACCATTCATGACTGATAGTAAGGAAATTCCTTCAACAAAATAGCTGCAGGCAAACTACATCGCAATTCTTTCTTAGTGTTTTGTATAGCGAGCTAATATGCGGAGATGTCCCAGTGTTCTGGAGACGGGAGGTGGTGAGACCTGTTTGGATCTGAAGGGTGTCTGTCCTTTTGCTTGACATTAGGGTGGCGGTGACCGGAGATCTCTATTGTAATCTAGTGTATTTTTACTCGCAACCCATATTGGGTGCGGAACTAAATAGAGAAATTACTCCCGCAACCCTATGTGTTGCTCATAAAAATCTAAATTTTAATTCAACTTCCATGGTAAGTCTCTAAAAATTCCAAAATTACTAACTATATATATAATATATAGCCAGACAGGCTACAAGAATTGTTACATAAAAAAAGGAGCCAATTCGAATTCATTCGGCCGAAGATTGGGGGTAGGTGGAAGTTACCTATTATAGTCTCACACAGACATTTGATAAAGGTTTAGAACAAAAGTTCTAGCCCGCCCACATATTCTAATCAATGATGCCTTATATCGACATGGCCCTTTCTTATAATCGACAAATGCAGTTTGTTAATAGGGACCAGAAATATCACCACTGTACACCCACACCCACACCCGGACCCCTATTGTTGCTGTGTGTGGATCCACCTCAAGCTTTACCCAACAAGGCGCGTTGGATATATTATTGAGGCAACTTCTGACGACATGTAGCGCTGTTGCGATTTGCGATTTGCGATTTACAGCCCATTTGACAGGTGGAGCATTTGGCCCACCCAGGTTTGGAGCAGGTTCATGCGTTCAGTGTACAAGAAATTAAGGCTTCAGTGTCAATGTATTTTAAGATATCTAACCGTTAAAAAAACCCAAATACCAGTAATTTGTTAATTTCATCTAAACTCAGTTGAAGTTTAATAGTTTAATTTGTCTCCTACTGCACGAAACAATGCATAATTTACAGCTGATTGTCCAGTTTCGCAGTTTGTGAAAAAAAAAACCCAGTCGGTTCTCCAATAGAATATAAATATTATATTTCAACATCCGCCCCCCCCCCCCCCCCCCGCTCCAAAAAAAATGAGTTAGAACCTATCAGCTTAACACATCGACCTGATAATTAACAGACAATTGCGGTCATTCTTCTATCTCTCCACCCCCCTCTTTTCTCCCGCTTTCCCAAGTTGACTTGCTATCAAATCAAACCATTCCAGCATGAACCAACATTCAGGTGTATGTTTTTATTACCGGATTTGGGTTCTAGCGTTAACGTTAGGTCTATCAGTGTCGACTCACCTCACAAGGTCACTCCCCAGAGTAGCTCAGAGTGAAGGTAAATTCTCCCTTAGACCAAGTTTCTTGTGAATTCCGCCTACAGTATTAGTATTGGACTATTTCACAGGTTTGTAACACAAATGACAAAAGCTCCAGCAGGTTGTTTTAGTATTTTTAATAATCCTAAGGGATTAATGTCATTACAGATTTTCCACCTCTTACATGCACTTAACTCCAATGTGGAACCATGTTGTACTCGAAACTATACATTTCTTATAAAAAATACTTTTCCGTACTGCATTTGATGTCTTAAATGATCACAGCTTATCCTCGCCTGGTAAGACATAATGTTTATACTAATTTGGGAGTATAAGAATATAAATACAATTAATACTCTATTTATTCGTACACAAATGAGAACTACCTCATTGACACCACATACATAAGATGGACAATCTACGAAATGTTTGGGGGCTGTCTCGAACATAACCAATTAGTTTTGCAATTCAAAACACACTTCCCCAAAAAGGGACATTACAAAAATATTGTATGAATCAATATATACATATATATGGATGATACACGCTCTTAAACAATGATGATCATCGATGTGTTGTTCCGATTCTCAGGGAAATGGGGGTTTAATGAAGTCTCATTGAACAGCACCTGCAATTATAGTCTAACACATACATGCTTGATAACTCATGCCACTCCCATGCAGTTGATGTCTTTTACAAATCCCAGAACTAGTATATATACATATGATTCATGTAATGGATATCAAGTATTAAATCTCCCCACACTAAGGCTTCAAGTCTCCCAAGGACTATTAAAACTTTAGAGGGATGCTATACCCTTGATCACCGTGCTCTGGCTCTACATTCACC
This sequence comes from Sthenelais limicola, assembly GCA_942159475.1. Taxonomy (NCBI): domain Eukaryota; kingdom Metazoa; phylum Annelida; class Polychaeta; order Phyllodocida; family Sigalionidae; genus Sthenelais; species Sthenelais limicola. The sequence goes on along the minus strand of OW804095.1, from coordinate 61,184,503 downwards.
TTCCTTCTGGCATGGACAAAGATGTATCCTTTAGATTGGCCATTCCCAGAAGCTAGAGTGTGGACGAAAGCCTTTGCAGTGGATATTGTTATGACGTCCTTTGACAAATTTATATCTGTTCATGAGTCATGTTTAATATGGTAGATCCTAAGGCAAATACTTGCCTACGTAGATATAATATATATATGCTGCCTCTGGTACAGAAGTCATACGAGAATAGAAAGATTATTGATTAATACATTGATTATTTTTCTATGATATCTACACTGATTCCATCGTTCCTTATGATGCCAGATCTGAAGAGTGTTCTGTCTGGTGTGTGACTGCTGCGCGTGCTTGATGAATAAATTGACAGGTTGTCAAATGTATCGTTGGAGCGTTTTTGTCTCCGCCTGTACCTCTTCACTCCGAACGCAACTTGGCTTATGAGCTATAATGAGAAAATGAATAAGTTTAAATTGTTCTGTCCCGATTGGAAACTAAAGTGTACAACAGAATTAAAATATAAGTAATGCATATAATAATATAACTAATTTGGAAATACGTTTTTACTACAGGACTGAATAAACAGGTGACAATACGTGTTGTGGATTATGAGTATATCATATGAAATATATGTCAATAAATACTTTCATAAAATGTCACGGTATTTGTACATATCCATATAACATGGTGTCATGGCATATATCTGCCCATTAAATTGAGTATAATTGAGTCTGAAATATAAAGGTTTTTAGTTCTCGCTGTCGTTCTGCCACTTACCATGATTCCTAAGAAGGTGGAGAGAACAACCAACCATATGAGAAGTGGTTGCTGCTCTGTGATTCCAGTAGTTCTAGGCACGAGCACCACCTCCTTGTTGTCCTTAATCTGGGCAGCAGCAGCTGTAAACCAAGGCAATATAGCAGCTCAGACAGAATCTTTTTATTTCTGTTGTAATGTTCCCGAAAGTTTCACTTATCATTTTCATCCAATTTGTATGCACTGTATTCATTCTCCTGAAATGGCCTATGAAATGTAACGTAGCCTAATAATCAGTATGCCTTAGTATAATTATTTTCTTTTGAAGGACCCAATTTACAATCAAGGTTTTGTATTTATCATCTTCATAAATATCTTTCAATTACATTTATTGAATCTTTAGATGAATATGTGCATCCATCATAACGCCTCGGACTACCACAGACTAGCAGCTCAATGAATAAATTTAAAGTCGGTACTTTAATATCAAATCTTTTACCAGGCACTCTGGCGTCGCAGTCAGTCAGTCCCCACTCACCCTATTCAAACACCTATAGTTACACTGCTCTTTTACACAACTTGATAATTTGCTTTCAGAGTATGCTCAACGACGCGATGGCAACATGTTAATATTTGATGTGCCAACAAGTGGCAAATTAAATAACCCGTGAGATCGCCTCCGACTTTGAGGAAACCTCTTTAACACTAGGGCTTAGCTGGGCATGTTTGGTGAACGCCGTGCAGTCATCAAACACCTTTTCTTCAGCCGCGTTTGATTTGGAGTATTCTATTGTTGGAATTGTGTAACACCTACGTGTAGACTAAGACCACCGTGGATGAAACACTATGAGGGAATTTACTGAACTCCGGGCTTGTTTAACGATGTAATATTAACGCTCGGGCGTAATATTTTCCCAGTGTAGTCTCAGGCTGGAGAACCAATCAAACGCACACTAAAATACCTGAGTGTGACCTAGCTACGGGAGCTTTTGGTGCAATCCAAAGTGGATACTTCAAAGCGAGAAATAAGGCAATTATAAGAGGCCAAATATCAGAAAAGGACTATACGAACACGAACATACAAAGTTGATGAATACTGTTATAAGAATAAAATGTTAGAAGAACCTCCTTGATATTCATACTCACCAGGCAACACATCATTGGCAAAGCAGTAATAACTGCCGTAGGTGTTAACACATGTTTCCAACAGACCGCATGGAGATGGTGTGGCTAAACATTCGTCCACATCTATACACAAAGTAATGGTTAAATTTGTATGTTAAACACCGGGTTAAAACCGTATATATTCTTAAACATTTTAATTCATTGACTTGAAAGATCGACTAAATCCAAACACGCTAAAAGAAGCGGCTTTATTATGGAAAGGCATTTGTATCCATATAGATACAGTAGCATATTAGGTCATGCTATTGCTAACTTGCATCAGTTAGTTGCTAATCAGCAATTCAGCTTTTCGAAGTGGCACCCTAGTGCGCACGAACTAGCGCTACATCGCTGCAGACTAGTAGGCCCACTGCATGCTAACTTGCATTGAACAAGCTGCACGTTGGGGCTCAGTCTGACGAAGTGGGGCCTAGATCGAAGAGAAGTAGGAAAAGAAAAATGCAAGTTTGCAGAAGCAAAATGCAAGTTAGGAATGGACTGGATGTAAAATTGGTGAGAATTGGGAAAGTTCTAAAATGTTTTCAAAATGAGGAGTAGGACAGAACATGTTAGGACCTATTTCGATGCAGATTAGGAAAAAAAATTCCTATTTCGTATGCAAGTCCTATGACCATTTCGAAGGTTTTTTTGCAAACTTGCACTCTACATCTCCGAATTGAGGGGGGAATCTATATGGATACAAATGCCTTTCCATACTTTATAAATGCGATTCAGATATGGCATTGGAAATATAAATTGCATTCATGGGCAGGGGATGAGAGGAGTATAACAATCTATCTATCAAAGCTGTTTTAGCTCTTATACACTTAGAATCCATTATCTTACCATAGCAGGAATGCTTGTCAGCACCCAGTCTGTAACCATTCTTACAACTACAGGTGTAACTGCCGTCATTATCTTCACATGTATGTTCACAAAACCCGTTGCTCTCAGCGCACTCATTCTTATCTGAAAGATAAACACAATGAACTCTTAGATTTAGCTAATGAAGTGAGGCCATAGGATTTGGTGAAAGTACATCATTGGCTTTGTAATTAAAATCCTCAAAGGGGATACTCTCAAGTCTTATTGATTCACGCAGAATTTTCCGAAATTTCTTTTATTCAACTGCACTCACTAATGCATTGGGTTCCGTTGACAGGCACTGGTCTTGCTCCAATGTGGCATATACATTGATATCCAGCGTCAAGGGTTTCAAAACATTGAAGGTCCTTCACTGCAAAAGTAAGAAAGTGTCAATTAGTGGGGCTGGGTATAAGGATCACTCGAGACTAACGAAAGCAATCAATTAAAGAGGAAACGTCATACCCCGAGGCACTATTCCAATGAACATGTATGAACATGTGCATTTTATAGCATAGCACCTATTCACTAAATAGTACATGTGCAGGCCTACGACCGTCTTGATACATTATAGGGGCATGACTATTGATAATAAAATTAAGCAGCTTTCTTTGTCTCTGGTCTTCCTTCAATAATTTGGCACATCCATATTGCAATACTTACGTTCACAACCGATATCTTCAAGGGGTGTGAGGCCATAACCCTTTCTGCACATGCAACAGAAGCCATCGTATGTATCAACACAGATGTGCTGACAACCTCCATTGCCTGTCTGACATTCGTTGATAACTTTAATTAGAAAGGAAAGTTTGAATAATTAATTCATTGAGTATTTAATATATAGGTTGCATGGGGTCCCATTACGTGGATAAGGATAATACACAATACAGTGTGTGGATATATATATATATGTTCGAGGTTTCTTCTTATACGCTGAAGAAGATAATAATCATTATGTATGATTTTGTTAATTAATTATCTTATGTAATTGTAATGTATCAGCACAATGTCTATCAAGAATCTAGTGCTACTGTTGAGACGCACTTCCTATTGGAGGTCCTGGGGGACCAGGGGGACCAACAATTCCAGATGTGGCCCCTGGAGGTCCAGCAGGTCCAGGGAGGCCTCGAGGTCCAGCAGGTCCGGCATCTCCTTTCGGTCCTGGAGGTCCAGCAAGACCGCGAGGTCCTGGACCACCTGGTGATCCATCAGAACCGGGAACTCCATTGACTCCATCGACACCTGCATTGATTAAACATATAACACTGGTAAAACACATTATACACTGGTATTAGGGATAGTATAAATGGAATCGCTATTGTTTCAACGCATATGGCTGTCCAGATAAAATATAACTATTTCTCCCAAATAGATTTGTATTCAGGTTATTGTCACATGTGTAGCACTGTAACTCAAGCATGGGTGTGTGCCGTTGTGTCCTGAATTTATGACTTTTACAAAATTAATAGAAACAGTCGAGCGATGATCGTTATGACTAGAAATTACATATGCAATTCATTATATATAGATTTCATTACTTGTACATATAGGTGATAAGCAAAGTAGTGAGATGATGAAGATGGTAGTGGTGAGGTGATTATTCCTGTCAATATATGTAAATATATGTTCTACTGAAGAGAGGTGAGAGTAGTTGATAGTCTCTACTAGGAGTGGATATAATGTGATAGACATGGGGGAGGGTTGGGGACTATAGGAGAGTGGCAACAGTTCTTCTTCCAAAATCTTCCTTCCTCCAAGTCAGGAACTTGGTGGCAAGAGGCACTTTTATTTAAACTAAGAGAAGCCATAGAGTTATATTCAACTTTCTGCTAAGCCAAATTTAAACTTGCTTCGAATCATGCCTGAGTCTGAATATCTGTAAACCATAGAACAAGACCCATACTGGTTGAATTGATCCTTGACAAAGAAAAATATATAGCAGCCCACCTGGTGCTCCAGGCGATCCTTGGGGTCCCTGTGAACCAGTGGCTCCAAATGCTCCAGGTTTTCCTGATAAACCAGTTGCTCCAGTGATACCTTCTCCTCCAGGAATACCTGGTCCGCCTGGTCCGCCAGCTGATCCAGTAGCTCCAGGGGAACCAGGGGGTCCTGAGGATCCTGGGGACCCAGGTCCTCCTTCCGGTCCAACAGGTCCTTCCGGTCCTTATATAAACAAATTTATCATCAGAACAATACAGGGATGATACAAGTCTAAGCATGAATACAAGAAAATATACAAGTGTCATATATGTGTTCCTTATTATTGTTTATCTGTCAGTACCTGGCAGAACTATAGAATTAACATAAATAATTAGAGGAAAACTGACAACTACTGTGACCCATTTTTCCGAGTAAGCCTTATGTAAAAATTTGGAAAAATAAAGTTTCAATATATATGCTGAATCAATCACTAGTTTGAAACATTTTTTTTAAAATCTTTTTCTAATATCATAAAATAGGGTACCGTCACTCTATATTCTCTCCAAAGAGCTTTTGTCTATGTATAAAGCATCTTTTCCACTAAAATAGATCATCTGCAGTATTTTATTCTGTACCGTAATTTTCAATACCGTTTCAATACCGCACTTCTCAATGTAGTGACCTTATAAATCAACCCAATGCGCATTCCATATACCGTTACTCACACTTCCAGAATGAAGTTAGGAAATATGAAAACATTCAAATCCCTCATTGAATGATATAATAATCTGTTGTGGGAGTAAATGTAGTATATAAGACTCACCAGCAACTCCAGGAACTCCTGGAAAACCTCGATCACCCTTTCCTCCGATTGGACCAGGTAGTCCTGATTCACCTAGAATACCAGATATAAATGCATGACTACCTTATTCATTGATGATTTGCTAAACAATTTTGAATTCTTTTAGTTGGTAGAATAGGCTTACTGTACATAGTGCCACAAGTGGGTTGGCATATTAACTCAATACTCACAATACTGATATCAATGCTCACCTTGTACACCTTGGGGACCAGCTGGTCCTGCAGGTCCTATTGGTCCGAGCTGTCCCGCTGGTCCAGGCTGTCCTTGGATACCTTGTGGCCCAGCAGGTCCAGCTGGGCCAGCTTCTCCTACGTCACCCTGAGATCCAGGTCCACCTAAAGGATAATTACATTGACACATAATTATCCTTAGTTGCGTTTGTATTTTGATTAAGGTGAAATTTAAATGTCTCCTGCACTGAACTTAAGTAAAATTAATGATTAAATCTTTTACCTCCCAGCGGATCATAAAAAGATATCCTTCCTAGCGTAACTTGGACAGGTATTACATAATATAAATCTTTTCAGATTCTGACCTGGAATACCCTGTGTTCCTTGAGGTCCAGCAGGACCAGTTGAACCAGAAGGTCCGGGTGGGCCACCTATACCCTGAGGTCCAGCATCTCCTTGTGGTCCTGGCAATCCAGTTCCACCTATAGCTCCTGGAGCACCAGGGAATCCTGCAGGTCCTAGTCCTCCTCTTAATCCAGTGGCTCCAGTAGGTCCAGATGGTCCGGGTCCACCCCCGACACCTATAATATGATGTATCAAGATGATAGATTGGTCGACTTTATACTTTTTAATTATATTTTAATTATACACTTTTCAATAAATACAGAGGTTATACACGTATACATATGCAGTCAGTGGGCATTCCAGGCATATTTGAGGTAGATACAGTCCATATAGAGAGAGGTTCAATTGGAGAATATCATTATACTTTGTAATTTTAATTCCATCAAAAAGAATTCAGCCTAAAGTTGAGTATACATTTTGAATTGTTTCTACTAGTGAGCAGTTACTTTTTGACTCCTAAGTTGAGGGCTCCTGATGGTGGGGGTGGGGGGGGGGGCGGTGGTGCTCCTGTGTCGATTTGTCCCGCTAAGGATGAGCATTTGTCCCTTGTCCGCAGAATCCCATGTCGATTTGTCGCTCTTTAGAAGTTAGGGTCTATGTTGTGTTTCGATCATAAGAAATGGCTATGTCAGTTTGTCGATTTTAACCCTTATAATGTTGATTTGTCGCCCTAAGGATGGGCATTTGTCCCTTGTCCCTTCCATGTCGATTTGTCGCTTTAAGAAAGGGTCTTATGTCGTTTGTCGATCATAAGAAATGGCTCTGTCAGTTTGTCGATTTTAGGCATCAGGACCCCTAAGTTGCATCCAACTCATTTAGAACCAATATTTCAGAAACTATTATGTAATTGTATGGCATATATATTATATGTTGATATATGATTTGTAAGTTATTTTGAGTGTTTCAATGTTAAGGCCTACCTGGTGATCCTGGTCCACCATTTGAACCACGAGGTCCTTGTTGTCCAGTAGCTCCAACAGGTCCAATCAGGCCTATAGGTCCAGACGCTCCCACTGGTCCGGATGGACCTGGGCTACCTTGGTCTCCTTTTGGACCTGCCACTCCAGGGGATCCAGCAATACCTCTATCACCAGGATTTCCTATTTAGACGAAAATATTAGACCATTTTTATTATTTCCATTTATTAGTATGCACTTTTATTATTCAAGCCCATAACCATAACATTCTTTTAAATGTGTATTAACACAACATTTTGCATGTAGCTTTTAGACATTGGTCACTATAGCCTCGTGCAGACATTCAAATATAATATAGGACAATGATGTGATATGAACAAATTAGCTTATATTTATATACCTTGGGATCCAGGAGGACCTCCTGGTCCAACAGATCCGGTAGCTCCTTGTCTTCCTTCTGGACCTGAGGGACCAGCAGAGCCTTGCGGTCCAGCGCCTCCAGGTCCTCCAGTTCCTCCGGCTGGACCAGCTGGGCCTCCCTCTCCTACAAGAAACAAATACAAATCAATTTAGAAAAATTAGAAATATGTGTAGGATTTTACAGATGAAATTAGTAATTCTTAATGAAACATACATTTCTACCAGAAAATTCTTCTCGGAAACATAATGGAAAAGAATACAAGAATTTTTCAATATTAATGAAGGCATGCTACAGAGGAACGACCAAGGATACATATAAACACTGTGCACACATACCTCTGGGTCCAATGGGACCGACTGACCCACGGGGTCCGGGCCGACCAGTTGCTCCAGGACCACCAATAGGTCCTGCTTGGCCTTCAGGTCCAAATGGACCAGCTGGTCCCGTGTCTCCTTGAGGTCCTGATAATCCACGTGAGCCTAAATTCAAGATAAATATATTATTAATAATTATAGTATATATATTAATAATTATAGTATATATATTAAGTTGGTTATTTATCCGACGTTGAGTTCTTTTAACAGCCATGTTCTTAAAATAGTAAAATGCGGTGACAATATCTATTGGTGGAACAAATGACTTGATGGGAGATTTCCTATTATGTAATGTGTATTATTATATTATTATATCATGTAATATCTATTGTAAACAATATGAACTTGTAAAAGTAATTAAGATCGTTGTTTGAAATTCTTGGCGACGCACGAAAGAAAACTACATTTGTTAGTCATGCGTATTTTCTAACTCTTAAAGATCAGTGATGTTAAATTTAAGGCCAATAACAAATATTTTAAAAAAAATATCAAGTAGAATACATCTGACAATGGCATGTTCCTTATAAAATTTCATTGTTGAAATATATAGGCAAGCAGATCCTGTGATTGTTCGATGTAAACTTTTTTATTCAAATAGTTAAAAATCGGTATTTTAAAGCTACATCTGCACTCAGCTAACCCAGAATATAGAATATGGGTCAGCTGTATGGGTCAAACAAATGGTAATCGGAGAAGAAATCTTTGATCGGTTTAACTGGGAATGTAGCTTTAAGAGCAGTTTCATAGTACCAATATAGATACAGACCTGTCGCTCCAGTTCTTCCTGCCCTTCCAGTAGCTCCAAATTGGCCGGGAAGTCCAGTGGCACCAGCAGGGCCACCTACTCCAGTTGATCCAGTCTGTCCTCTTGGTCCACCTGGACCAGTGGCTCCATGTGTTCCAGCAGGTCCTGTCGCTCCTATTTCACCAGTGGGACCACTTGGGCCTAGGATGAGATAATGCCTCTTATTGATCAATGATGTGTCTTAAATAAGTTGCATGGTATGATGATCTTGGCATATATGTTGGCCAAAGAAATAGTGGTACATCCTCGACGGAGAAATAGCAGTGAGTAGTATACAAAAATGCAAATTATACTCTGGTGAACCATTGTGGCCAATTAGCGCTCCATCACAGATTGTAATCTTTCAATATAGATTAACATCAGGCAGGAGGGAAATACTAACCTTGTGAACCAGGAGCACCAGATCTTCCAGCAGGTCCAGGATTACCAGGTTCACCGGGGTTACCTTGAATACCTTGTGGACCAGGCACGCCAGCATCTCCAACATCTCCAACGGGGCCAATGGGACCACGGGATCCAGGGGTACCTGACAAATGTATTGGCAAGTATTACACGTTTTTCAACGCCCGCATATTAGTGTATTCATGATATGGAATTATTTTATATAATATTCAGGATTGTTTGGAATTCTGACAATTACATTTTGAATAGTCACAATTCAAATTACCTGGGTCACCCCTTGGACCACCCTGACCTCTTGGACCCTGTAAACCAGTTGCTCCAAAGGGTCCTGGTGCACCAGGGACTCCCTGTGGTCCAGGACCTCCTGGTGTTCCTGGCTCTCCTCCTAAACCTGTAGATCCAGTTCTACCTCTAGGTCCTGCAGGTCCTAAATCTCCAATTGCTCCAGTGAATCCTGTTGTGTGCAAATATATGTTGACGCTTTTAATACTGCATCATGCAAGAATAAGTTACTTTGTAGAGAATTTACTGCTTGTATACGCATGAACTACATATCATGCATTCATTAAATATTGTATATACAGAATTAATTTTACCTCTAGGTCCAGCAGGACCGGGACCTCCTTGAATTCCTTGCACTCCAGTTGCTCCTGTTCGTCCAGTTCTTCCCACAGGTCCGATAGGTCCTTCGTTACCAGCAGGTCCAATAGGTCCAGCCGCACCTGGGAATCCTCTTGATCCTGGTCCTCCAGGTAAACCAGTGGCTCCTGATATTCAAATAAGAAATGATGATTAAGGTCTTTCTTAAAATGGAAGGTATGATAATGGGACATCATCATGGGAAGAATATCAGAATATCTTGGAAAGAACTTTATATATCATAATAGGTCATCTTCATCCGCGGCTGAAGCATATTGTGCCTGAGCATAAGTCGTACCAGGGTGCGTGTGACAAATACCACAGCCTGTACAAACTCCCATTGTTATGAATCGTAAAATTAAAAATCAGTTCAGAGAAGACAACCTCCGTCCACTGTGGTGGTCAGCATTGTTGTTTGTATCTACTGGCGGGAATATCCCTAGCAATCAGCTTGGTAGTCCATTCAGGACTCCATATGTCAATCTGATATAGTTATATATAAAATATATATATATTACTCATATACATATTAAGGAAAGCTGGTGCAACTAACATTTGGGAAGAATATCAGAATATCTTGGAAAGAACTTTATATCTTAACAAGTGCTTTACCTAGTCCTCCTGTAAAACCTTTAGGTCCAGGACCTCCAGCAACACCTGTCGATCCAGTAAAACCGCGGGGACCAGAAGGTCCTCGGGATCCTGTAGCTCCTCTTGTACCTACGAGTTTTGAAATATTCATTAATCAAATTCTGAATTAAGTACGATTTACACATGCTAATAATTCTTTGGACAATTTCATGGTTTAGTTAATCATCATTGCTCATTTATCATTTAAAGAACGTACATGAGTGTATGTGATTTAGTAGTATATGTTTCCACTGGTAAGAGGTTCTAACTCATGTTGATGTTGAAATATAATACTTTTTATTTTATCAGAGAACCGATTTTTTTTTCATAAACTGCGAAACTGCACAATCAGCTGGCAGTTCTGCATTGTTTCGTGCAGTAGGGGCCAAATATGCTACAAAACTATTAAACTTCAACTGAGATTAGATGAAACTAACATATTACTGATATTTTGGTTACTTCTGTATTCAAAGACTAGTTCATCTCTAAAATGTCTATGATATAAGTTTTGCAGGTCTTTATATGCGTCTTTAACAATTTCGGTGATTTTGGTGGAGGTTGCATTATATACTGTTATAGCGGAACTCCACTATAGGTAAAAAACGGCACCAACAGGCAAAAGCGGCTGCGACGAATTTTTTGCGACGAAATATCTAATCAAGTTAGATATTTTGCAATTGTTGGCAACAAATAAATGTGTTGCCAACAACCTATTTTACCCCCTCATCCACTAGAATTTTTAGTCATGTCGAATTTTCCGAATTTTCCGAAATGTCGGCGACGAATTTTGCCTGTTGGCGCCGTTTTTTACCTATAGTGGAGTTCCGCTATTACACATTAAATAGTTCCCATTTCTGGCAATTTTATATTCGATTCATTAGGTTCAACAGTGTTGTATACATTTGCCTTCAATTTGTAGTCTATTTTTTAAAGTATATAATAACCAAATCCGGGTTTTGTCGGTAAAATTTCTCACCTGGGAAGCCAGTGGCACCAGTTCGGCCAGTTGGTCCAACGGGACCTTGGTTGCCTGTAGGACCTAATGGTCCGGCTGGACCTGGTCCTCCCCTGAGGCCTTGTGTACCACGTGGGCCACTCGGTCCAGTGCCTCCAGTGGAACCTATTACAAATTATATTAGATTTAGATATTGCCATGGTCAATATACGGGTTGTTAGAATTCCATCTTGAACACATGCACTCCCCAAATCGTACACGCAGGGAAAAATCTTGTGACTTCACATTTAAATATCCGTTTCCTGGGTGGTATATTCGATTAATTAAAAAAAGAATGTTTCGTACGAAATGAACGTTTATCTTTATTATATATTGATACAACTAGTATTCTCCAGGTATATCGTGATTATGGATCGTGACAATATCTACTTCTGTGTCCTAAGAGGGACTGGGTGATACAACCTGGTAGGAAACATGTATTGTCTTCTTGTACATGATCGAATGAAGTGGCGGTAAATATCATTGGTCGTTGAACTATCAAGGAGAACATACCTGTTGGACCCAAAGGTCCTCTCGGCCCCTCAGGTCCTCGGACACCAGTTGCACCACTTCTACCTGTGTTACCCCGAGTGCCTGGTGGACCACCAGGGCCAATTGGACCTAGTCCACCACGTATTCCCTGAGGTCCCTGAGGGCCAGTAAATCCTTGTCGACCAGGTTGTCCGGGGAATCCAGCCCGCCCTTGAGCACCACTGGGTCCACTAACGCCAGGGAGACCACGCTGTCCAGGAGATCCTTGAGGACCGGGTGGACCAGCCACCCCAGGTATTCCACCTGAGCCAGGTACACCTCGAGATCCTGGCTCACCACGTGGTCCTACCAATCCAGTGGAGCCAACACGTCCAGGGACACCTTAAAAATGTATTTTCAATATGATGCTTGCGTTCATTATTTATTAATCGTGACCTAAGTATAGGTGAGTTAATAGGAACATTTTCTTTTGGTCAGAAGTTATAAGCATACCGCCGAAGTATGTTTCCTGATATATAGCTTTACATATATTATTGTAACTGATTTCTGTCACTCAGGGCATTAAATTATCCCGCATTACCATAGAACAGTTTTCTGTACATATCTGATGTTTGATGATCAATTCCTGCAGCGATTCATACCTTGTGGTCCTTCCTCTCCTACTCCACCGGGGTTGCCATCATTACCAGGAACGCCCTGGATACCAGGATTGCCAGGAGCTCCACGTGGACCAGCCGGTCCAACTGGTCCAGCCACTCCGGGAACTCCAGCATCACCTGGCTCTCCTTGTGGTCCTGGTCCGCCAGGTGCACCAGGTTGAGGAAGTGGTGTTACTATACCGGTGCCTCCTGTAATTAATCATTTTTTTTCAGAATATTTTGTCTTGGATATAAATATCACACCCTAAATGTACCGTTTCAATTCATGTCATTTGCGATATTTAGCCTACATGATTAGATTATTTTCAGGGGGATAATCTAATGGCAGATAGAACGTAGAACTAGAACGGATGCTTCACTTGAAAAAGTTATATTCTTGCAGAGAGCTCAAAATTGACAAAAGTACGTCAATTTGAATTGATGCAACAGTTAGTATATTAAACTCACCCCGGTTTACAAAGCATCGTGCGTTCTTGGTGCAGTATGATTTATAGATTCCAGTTCCGACGACGTCACCTACAATGGAAAGATGCTTCAATCAGGATAAGATTAGATATAACGACTTGAGAATATTAGGAGACATTTTATGTAAAACCTACTGGCTTTAAATATAATCTACCAATGATAAATACTTAACTTTTGCCATGGCAATATTGTCTGCCCATAAATCGAGTATATATATATATAATGCATGTAATTAATATCATTACCTGAAATAATAGCGTTTTGGCTGCATGCCCTGTCAATCAATTGCTCATTTACATCAGGAAGATCCTGGAAGTCATTCACCTGGAAAACCCTGTCCTGGTTTCTTCCCACGATATCAAGGAACTCAGCTTGGTCAACACCATCTGTTACACCAATGGCATATAGAAGGGCAAGCTCGCGAAGTCTGGCAGCCTGTGCGGATGTCTGGTCAGTTTTGACACTAGCCTTTTCATTCCCAACCAGAATACCTATTCTACTTCTGCCTCCAACTATATCTGTAGTAAACAATTCTGTTGCTAGTCCAAGGCCATCAGCTATATTGGTTGACCCTCCAAAGTATGTGGTATCATCAATTTTATTTTGTATACTGCCGAGACCCCTGGTGAACCCAAAGGTGGTTTCAGCTCCGGTGCTGTATACAACTTGTGCGACCCGAATATCTTCAGCTCGGGCAAATATATCTTGAGCGAGCCTTTTAATAAAGCCCAGGAGCCTGATCCAGTTGGATTCAGAGATGCTACCAGATGCATCGACGATGAAGATGATATCTAAGGCTGTGTCGCAAGATTTGATCGGAGCTGCTGCTGTTGGGGCTGGTGTTGGTGCAGGAGTTGGGGCTGGTGTTGGTGCAGGGGTTGGTGCTGGTGTTGGTGCAGGGGTTCGGACGGGTGGTCGTGTAGGTTGAGGTGTTGGAGCAGGTGTTTGTTCAGGTGTAGGGGCTGGAGTAGGTCCAGGTGTAGGAGCTGGAGTAGGTCCAGGCGTAGGAGCAGGGGTTGCATCAGGTGTAGGAGCTGGAGTAGGTCCAGGCGTAGGAGCAGGGGTTGCAACTGGTGTAGGGGCAGGGGTTGGTGCAGGGGTAGGGGCACCAGTAGGTGCAGGTGTTGGACCTGCAGTGGCAGCTGAAAGCAAAGACATTTCAGACAGTTAAATTCTACACTGTTATGACGACTATTAATCAAAGATAGACCAAAGAATAATATGTACAGTAGTAAAATGCAAAATGATATCTAAATTATCTAAAACTTAATAAAATACATGTACAATAATCACCTGTTGCTGGGCAGAAGTTTTCTACAAGGGGAGTAATGGAAGCAGCAAGACTATTGAAGTCTGTGACTTGAACCACCCGATCTGGATTTCCTCCGACAATGTTGAGCAGTTCGTTACCGTCAACAGCATCAGTAATTCCAATGGCAAAAATGGCATCAGAAGCAGCCCTGGCAGCGGTTGCTGCAGGGATGGTTTTATCTGTGTTGACATTAGCTTTGCCATCTGTTATAAGAACTATGAGTGAGTTTCTACCTGTGGACGTACGGGCAGATAAGGCTGCTGTGGCTTCTGCTAACCCACCAGCAATGTTGGTTGTAGATCCATAATATGGTGTATTGTCTATGGTGCTTTTTATCTGGCTTAGATCAGATATAAATGATAAGTGAAGTGATACTCTATCACTGAATACCACCTGAGCAAATCTGATGTCGCCCACCTTAGTTGAAAGGTCTGTGGACAGTTGTTTGACGAAATTGAGCAGCTGAAGCCAATTTGCAGGATCCCTTGTGCCATCGGGCTGGTCTTGGATACTTCCTGATGCATCAACTACGAAAATGACATCAAGAGCCCCAGAACAACCAACTGGTGCTGGTGTTGGTGCCGCCGTAACAGGCCTACCTGTAAATATGATTAAGGTTTTATATGATTACGATCGCTTCTATGTTTTTCACATATATCATTATATATTCTGGGTACTTTAATAATCATAAATAAAACTTAATTCGGCCTAAGTACTCTAGTATTCAAGTGTGCTAAGACCTTTCCATATCACAGAAACAATTAGAGATGTCAAATGTACATGATTATTCAATGGCTTTTCTCACCTGTAGCAGGACAGAGATCGGCAACTAAGGGAGTGATTGCGGCGTCAAGGCTGTTGAAATCAGTAACTTCTACAAGACGCTCAGAAATACTTCCGACAATATCCAGCAACTCATTCCTATCTATAGCATCGGTGATTCCAATGGCTATCACTGCCTGAGCCACATTTCTGGCAGCCTCAGCAGCAGAAGAGGTAAGACCTTGATTTACATTTGCGACACCATCAGTAATGAGGAAGATAGTAGCTTTTCTCCCAGTCACAGTTCTGGAGTTGATGGCCTTTGTTGCTTCTTGTAGAGCCCCAGCAATATTGGTTGTGGAGCCATAATATGGAGTGTTATCAACGGCAGCATTGATAGCATTGAGATCTGATGTGAAAGAGAATTGCAGGGACACTCGGTCACTGAATACCACCTCAGCAAACCGGACATCTCCTATACTATTTGTGAGAACAGCGGCAAGCTGCTTAACAAATGCCAAGAGTTGAATCCAGTTGGCCGGATCACGGGAGCCATCCGGCTGGTCTTGTATACTGCCAGAGGCATCTACGATAAACACAATGTCTAGGGCATTGGAGCAACTAATAGCCGGATTTGGTGTTGGTGGCAGTGTTGCTGGCCGTCCTGGAACAAAGCAAGCAAACAATTCAATGACTAATTTATAAACTATTCAATGATTAGAATGGACGTTTTATTTACATAGTTGCATTCTTAAGAATTCCCTAGTTCTGGGCAATATTCCTTATTTCTAACAATACCAGGGACATTTACAGAATATCTCAGTATAATATTTTGACTCTAACTAATTTGATAGAATTACCTGTTGCGGGACACAAGTTGGCGATAAATGGAGCTATGGCAGTAGTAAGGCTGGCAAAGTCCAGGACCTCAAGTACATTGCTGCGTTGGCCGCCAACAATTCCCAACAACTCGTTTTGATCAACAGCGTCAGTTATACCAATGGCAAAGACAACCTCTGCCACATTGCGTGCGGCTCTAGCAGAAGACTGAGTTCTCCCTTCATTTACATTAGCTTCACCATCAGTGATGAGAATGATAGCCACCCTCCTTCCAACAATAGTCCTTGCATTTATTGCATTAACAGCCTCGTCCATCGCCCCAGCAATGTTGGTCGTGGAACCATAATATGGAGTATTATCAATGGCAGTGTTAATAGCATTTAGATCAGACGTGAATGAAAACTGCAGAGAAACTCGGTCGCTGAAGACAACTTCTGCAAATCGGACATCTCCCAATTTGTCTGTGAGATCGGCTGCCAGACGTTTGACGAAGTCGAGAAGTTGTAGCCAGTTTGCTGGGTCTCTAGATCCATCGGGCTGATCTTGAATACTTCCAGAAGCATCCACCACAAACAATACATCCACGGCTCCAGTGCATTCTGAAGCAGGTCTTTTGGTGGTTTCTGCAATCACAGATCCCAGAGTCAATGCAGCGAAATTGAATAAAAATTAGATCAAAAGAATAAGACTATTACATACATGCAAACCTCTGTATATCTTAACACATTTAAATCGAGTGTAAGGAATTAAATATAGACAGTGAACTGAAATGAAAAATCTTCATACATGGCTAATTAAGATTGTTATAGAGACAGTTAGAAATCGATTATGTATTACTTTAATCGTAATGATCTAGTGCTGCGGAAAATGTGAAAGTGAAATATATACATAGACACAGCTTAGACCCAGAGAAATTTTCCTTAAAGGTAAAAAATGGTATTCATATTTACAAACAAGAATTACAAGCATAAGCTTGTGTAAACGCAGGTTTTTAATTATTCGAATTATATATAATATAATGTAATTATAAGTAAAAATTAAGTATATTTTTTATTATAAGTATAAATATAGGTCGATTACATAATTATAATTAAAAATATGAATATATCAGAGTAAGGGGGTAGGGATGTGGAAAGGAAAAGTACCATCGACCATATGACAACTCATAAAATATCCTCATTTCATCAGTAAATAATAAAAATATGTATCGTCGTGAAATAAATTTCTCATAGGTATACCAAATTGCAGCCAAATTTAGCAGAATTTACTAAATGTGTACAGCTGCCAGTTGTGCATTTTCTGAAAATCTGACCCACATACATAGTGTCTGGAATCCGTGAAAAAATGTTCCAGTGTTAAATCTCCATAAGGAAAATTATCGATCAAAATGCAATCTTAAAATCGCCAAAATCTCTTAAACAAGAATTACAAGCATAAGCTTGTATAAAGCGGGCTTTTAATTATTCGAATTATATATAATATAATATAATGTAATTATAAGTAAAAATTAAGTATATTATTTTATTATAAGTATAAATATTGGTCGATTATAGGGAGAGAGAGAGAGAGAGAGAGAGAGAGAGAGAGAGTGTGTGTGTGTGTGAGAGAGAGTGCCTGTGTCTGGAATCCGTGAAAAAATGTTCCAGTGTTAAATCTCCATAAAATCGCCAAAATCTCTTAAAAAACTAAACTAAAATGAAATTCGTGCAATAATCCATTTAAATACAACCTTGATACATCATGAGAGAGCCATTTTGAAAGATATATGACCCCCCTATGCTTATACAGACCTAAAAGTCTTTCGCCGAAATTTCAGATAAATCTCCTATGTCCGATTCCGATAATAAAATTACATTTCGAATCGATCTTAAAAGACAAATTCCGACGAAGATAAAGATATTTAACTGCTTGGAATTTAACAGCAGATGGTCAGACATGTTCCATCTCGCACCAACTAGATTTAAAACAATGAAATGAAGTATTTAAGTTGTAATACATGAGAAACCACCGTGTGGCCGTCGTCTACCATGATAAAAATCGCCATTTTGACCACCGTTTGGAACCAATAATTATCTGCTCAATGATATCGCCGACTGACATGACTCTATACTAACCCTATGGGCGTAATCCACGTCCTAGTCGGCACCGATATTTTTCTTAATAATGACCAAAATGTTTCCAGAAACATTTAATATGATAGATTTCAACGTGTAGACAAAATATCCACCGTGAAACAAGCAAGTTCTCTTTTATTTTCATCATTATTCGATGCGCAAATCGTTGCAATGATTTGCAGAATTTGACAGTGGTCAGCCATCTTGGAATCTCGACGTATTCCTTAATATAGAATAGCGAAATTAGAACCAAAAATATCCACTCAATTTTCAATTTTAGAATATCTGAATCGACAATAATGTTTATTTTGAAGCAAAGATGGGTCAGACATATTTATTTGTTCACAAATTTGTGTAACCATCGAGAAAACGACTGCGTTCAGACGGGTCACTGAATGCTTAAAGAATGCCTCAAAGAATTCCGCAACGCCGATCTACATTTTCGTCGTTTTTTCTTGAAATACACAATATTTTTTGTTCCAAATCATGCTAAATATCTTTTTTTAAGAAAAGAGGCCTAACTATGCCTTTAAAAACGATTTTTAAAGCTTTATTAAGCATAGAATTGAAGGAAAATTGAAGGAATCTTAATGAACTATCTTAATCCTTCTTGATTATGTTAATGTATCTTAATGACAGGTCACGTGACCCTACTGCGTATAAAAAGGTAACCGCATCTAACTGGTCAGCCAGTAGACCAGAGGATTTTGTACTGAACAGAACTACAGCTGTTTTTCCATTGATCTGGTGATCATTGGACCTTTTAACCTTTTTCTACCCCTACACCTAGAGATTTGCTGGACGATTTTCAAGACTCTTCTACCATTGGTTTCAACAATTGAAAATATCATAGGAATTGGTCTTCAAAAATGGTTTTCATGGAGTCTTCACCTCATCTCACTGGAATTATTCAAGTTGTGCTTTACAGGATCATTCTCAAAGGAATTTGCTCAGAGAATGGATCCTAATTTTGAGATTTTGAAAAATTCTCAAATTTGTGTGTGTGTGCCAAATGGATGTACGAAATAAGGGCTTCTAGCACTCAAATGGAATTTTTATGTGTGTGTGCAATATGGATGTACGAAAAAGGGCTTCTAGTACTCAAATGGAATTCCTTGAAGCATGGAAACCAGTGGAAATGCATCTTCTTATGAAGTGCATTGGACTTAAAACTGTAAGTTATCTCTAACCTCCACACCTCCACTAGCTTTCACTGCATCTCACCTTATTCCAGAAAATTTCGACAGTGTGCACAAGTACATTGTGTGTGCCAAAGTACATTGTGTGTGCAAAAGTACAGTGTGCAGAGTGTGCACACACAAGTACAGTGTGCACACTGTATGCACACACAAGTACAGTGTGCACAAGTACAGTGTGCACAAGTACAGTGTGCAGAGTGTGCACGCACAAGTACAGTGTGCAGAGTGTGCACACACAAGTACAGTGTGCAGAGTGTGCACACACAAGTACAGTGTGCAGAGTGTGCACACACAAGTACAGTGTGCAGAGTGTGCACACACAAGTACAGTGTGCACACACAAGTACAGTAAGTCCAGTACAGTATGCACACACAAGTACAGTGTGCACACACAAGTACAGTGTGCACACTGTATGCACACACAAGTACAGTGTGCACACTGTATGCACACACAAGTACAGTGTGCACAAGTACAGTGTGCAGAGTGTGCACGCACAAGTACAGTGTGCAGAGTGTGCACACACAAGTACAGTGTGCACACACAAGTACAGTAAGTCCAGTACAGTATGCACACACAAGTACAGTGTGCACACACAAGTACAGTGTGCACACTGTATGCACACACAAGTACAGTGTGCACACACAAGTACAGTGTACACACTGTATGCACACACAATACAGTGTGCACACACAAGTACAGTGTGCACACTGTATGCACACACAAGTACAGTGTGCACACACAAGTACAGTAAGTACAGTACAGTGTGCACACACAAGTACAGCGTGCACACACAAGTACAGTATAGACACAGAAGGGGAGAGAGAGGAGAGAGGTGTGGGGGGGGGGGGGAGGGGGGAGAGGAGGGAGAGAAGGGGGGGGGAAGGATGGATGGAGTGATGGATGGATGGATTGAAGGATGGACTGAAGGATGGACTGAAGGATGGACTGATGGACCGAATTAATTTTTTTTAAATTAATTTTTTTTATTTTTTTTTTAATTTATTTATTTTTGTTTTATCTTTATTTTATAAACAGAATCGTTCATTTGGGACTTTAAGTAAGAGATATATTAAGCTTCTTAACCCTTTAGTTACTTTATATGATTCATTAAATAAGATTTTAAAGATGTTTATCCTATAGCTATAGGATCGTTGCTGACAGTACAATCGCACATAGCCTCCCCTCACGCTAAGACTGAATGGGCTGAATCCCCCATTATCGCCCACTCAGCTGGGCCAACGAAAACACCTTTAAAAGTTATCTAATGAATTATTTAAAGTAACTAAAGAGATAGGAAGCTTAATATGACTCTTATTAAAGATCCCAAATGAACGATTCTGTTTATAAATGAACATTTCTGTGAATTTGGAGAACTTTATTTTCACTAGACCTGATCGGTATATGTGACGTCACATATGGTGCGTACAAGCATATTGGATAGGTTTGTGTAGGCCACCCTCAACTGTATTTCATGGCCGAGCGGTCTACAGCGCTAGACTGGAGAGCGAGGGGTCCCGAGTTCGAACCGCAGTCGAGGACAGAGACAATTTCTTTAGGCAAACCTCATAACATGAGAAAGAGAGAGGGGACGAGCGCAGTAGGCGTCCTATCATTGGGAGCGGGGAGCGGGGAACAGGAGGAGAGAGAGAGAGAGAAAGAGAGCGGGAAAAATATTTAGTTTCCAGGGCTGAGAAACCATTTTAAAAAAAAAAAAATCCAAGGCAATTTACCCATAGGAACGCAGTAGGGGTCCAATCACGCAATTACGCAAAGAGGAGCAAGAGATAGAGAGAGAGGAGGAGGAGAGAGGAGGAGTAGGAGGAGGACACCCCTAGACCTTTTAGTACTGTCTACACAGAAGGATTATTGAAGGCCTCTGGGAAGGACTATAAGAGGAGGAGAAAGAGAGTGTTTGACGACGAAGTAGGAGTCCTATCACGCAATTGTACGCAAAAATACCAGTTCAGCTGCAAAACGCAGCACCAAACCCTACCTATGCCTACCGAAACCAGAACTAAGCCTACAATAAGCCTACATACGAATTATAGCATGGGAATTCTGAGAGAGTCTGTGAGTAGTATATGCCATTTTAGGATTGCAGCGTAAAGTGACGGCTCCCGGCGGACCTGTATGTCGACGCGTCCCGTCAGCCGCAATTGCGCAGCATTCGGATTTCCCTTAGGAACTTGTGGCAATGCTGACCAGAACGCACGGTCACTGAAACGGTCACGGGCGAACCCATTCCCTTAAACGCAGGTGCGAACCTGCGTTTAAAAACACAAGAAGTGGGCAAACGTAGTGAACGCAAAGGTTTTAAAATCAAATTTTCATCAACATACCAGGTTCAGGTGCAATGCCAGTACACACAAGATTTGTGATTGGCGCAATCGATCCTTTCAAATCATCAAACTCATTTACTTTTATAATTCTCGAGGCAAATGACCCAACAATATTCAACAATTGGTCATTGTTGACAGCATCAGTAATACCAATTGCCAGTACGGTGGCTACGGACCGGGCGTTTTGGGCCGCACCAACAGTCTTATCTTTATTTACATTGGCCTCTCCATCGGTTATGAGGATGATAAGTTTTCTTCTTGCTGGTGTATTATCAGCATTGATTAAATCTGCTGCTTGCTGCAATCCCCCAGCTATATTTGTAGTTGAGCCATAGTATGGCGTGTTTTCTATTGCGGTGCTGATTTCACTCATTTCATTTAAGAATGGGAACTGTAATGAGATTCTATCGCTAAAGACAACCTCAGCAATTCTAACGTCACCAATTGTTTGGAAGAGTTCTGATGATAATTGAGTGACAAAGCTTTTAAGAAGGTTCCAGTTTTTTGGATCACGTGTCCCATCCGGCTGATCCTGAATACTTCCCGATGAATCAAGGACCAACACAACATCTAACTCTCGCACGCAGTTTCCTTGCCCTTGACCTTTAACTTATGGAATCAGACATTTGTTATAACATCGTGCACTACTTGTTAACTTCTAAGTGATCGAATATTTGACTACTCAAAGAAAATTGAATGCATTTTGCAGAGTTTGTGTAGGTATGTAGTTGTCAGGGACAGCAAGAAGGCTTACAAGTGAAGAATCAATTATTGAATTAGAAGAGGACTAAATTAACAACCCCACCCTGAGGTCATGATCATCAATTCGTTCAAAAGCAACATTATAGAATCAAAAAGAAACAAGACAACGGAAAAGAGAATTATATACTGGTTAATTGTGAATCACGTGATATAATAATCGTGGTTAAGAATACGCACCTCGGTTCAAGGCAGCGAGGAAAAGTAGGAAAAGGGTTTTAGCATTCACTAATAAAGGACCAAGTGGACAGACTTACCTGTGTTTGCCAGCGTTGCCAAAATTAGCACCACAGCCAAACGGCACACCAGATTTCCCCACATCTAAAAATAAAAAAAGTACTTGCTATTGTAAGTTTCTTTTTTATCATCATGATTAGGGTATTAGAGGAAATGCGAGATTTGTATTCATCGGGGATCGATTAAACAATGAGAGCTCCTCCATTTGACCATAGGAGAAATCGAATTCTAATCTTTCACTAACATTTTGATTTAGGGTGGCAATACGTAATGTATGAAAGTGTACCAGGGTAGACTAGTAATAATATAGGGGGCTATGGCATACACTTATTTCTCATGATCCGCAGTACGAATATAGGGTCTAAAACTAAATAGTGTTTGCTTCTAAAGCATGCCTCTCAGTAGGTCTTAGGGTAATGGTGAGGTTACGATTTAATCTAGGAGTCGGATTTACGTTCAAGAAAAAAAGCCACGACGTTTAATACCTCTAAAATAATTCACACAGTTGGATCCTCAGACAATTGTGGAGGCAAGCTGTTTGGCATTACTCCCATTCCCAAGTATCCTTGTTCCAATACTGCTGAGTAAATAGGGGATTTTAAAACCAACAACTTGTAGGTTTAAATGAATAGAGACCCCCTTGAAGTCGATCCAGTTATTTTCTTACAGGAATGAGGGTTAAACATAGCAGAACTATGCCGTACTTAATTTTACCATTTCTTTGCACATTCTGGCTGGTATGAACCGAAACATTAACTGAACTGACAGGTGTGTATACAAGGACATTGACCTTGATATTATGCCAGAAATGTGGATCAATGATTGAGGGTAAAGGCCAGGGGATTCTTGTTTAAACAATCATATGCATAGGGTGATGCAATGGGTAGATATTATTACAACGGAGATGTCATGGGGTTTTTTTTTGCTCGGGTGTTAAAGACCACACTTTCAAAATGTCCGTACGTATATATATACATGCAAATTCAAAATACTATTTCCGGGCTTATTCATAAAGAATCCACACAGGAGACCGGGAGTTTGGATTATTATGGTGGATATAAAAGTAAATTGACACACAGACGGTCATTCGAAGATATTTATAAACATATTGTTCGAGTACAAAATTTATTTATAGCAATGCATCTGCCACTAAAGATAAAGATATAGCTAACAGGTCCAATCTTTAGGGTGTTCTAGGCTAGTTTCACCCAGATTCGTACCCCAAGAGGATTCTCAAGGCTACTATCCCTTGTTGGTTAACCAGCAGGTATCATCTTTCTATGGTATAGAACTTTGGGCCACAAAACACCAGGGGTGTGATGCCTATAGCACCTTTTCCTTTTTAGTGATATACCCGCAATGACAAGAATTGATTTAAAGCCCAAGTCGTGAATCTTAATGTCTTAAATGTTTCTAGGTGTAAACTTGTGTGAACATTCTCAACTCTTAGACCAAAATAGCTATACAGGGTAAAAATCCTTTGCAATATTCAACTTTATGACTAAAAATGTTTTCTATTTATATCAATAAAAGCATGATAAACAGTTAAGTAACTCGTTGGTGTCAGTCGCTTAGAATATCGCACCCGTTGCTACTCAACTCGGGCGATATTCATGCTTCTTCAGCTAACTCGTTAGTTGCCCTGTATTTACATGAAATAGTTACAAGCAATTATATTTACTCCCGCAACCCTATGTGTTACTCATAAAAATATAAATTTTAATTCAACTTCCTATGGTAAGTCTCTAAAAATTATAAAAAATAAAAGAAAGAATTAGATAGAACCTCCTTTGTTTCATCTTTAATATGAAATTTCCTCTGATGACGAGCGTTTATAAATGCAAGAAACCTTTTACTCCGGAGACTATTTTCAGAATTGTTATAACGTTACACGTATTTAAATAGCCATGCATAACACTGTATAACCTACTAACAATCCCATAAAGGCAGTATTAAGATGTGTATATCTAAGTATTTCGTCTGGCCCCGATTCTTAGGCTTAAGGGCGGCGTCAAAGTATAAGTAGTCCTAGGACAAAGACTTAGTACTCAAGGATAATAATTAAGTCCGCCTTTTCTTTATTATGAAATGTTGCGCAACGCGCTAAAGTTTACGCTTGGCAGATAATCTTTTATCAAGTTGAAATAACTATTTCTTATGTCATTCATTTTTGTTGATATAACAATTCTTATGATTTTGAACAATTGATTTGAGGTATGACCGCGACGAATTAAGGCACTTATTCGCCCCATTGTATATGAATACACATTAGATGAATGGGGGAACGGCGGGTTTCAGTTCTGGCTACACCAGCACAAGTGTGATCAAGTGACCTTGAAAAGTATTCCAAAATCCTTAGGATATCACCCCTGTAATCTGCCGGTAAAGGAGAGCAATTTAGGGATAGGATACATCTTACTCTGTAATCCGTAATGTTTCCCTGAAATTATCATTAATTGTTCTCTCATAAGACGACTTGATGTTTTACCTGAGGAATAAAGTCAAAGTAGTCAAAATATAGACCACTATGCTTTGGGAAAGAAGTGTGCATGTTGTACCGATCGGAGAAATTATGAAATTGAGTTAAAAATACCGATTCTCAAAGTGTCTATAGTTGACTGCTCCTTTAAACGATTTCTTTGTGGGGCTAACCGATCGTACAATGGATGTAATTGGTCGATTCCAGTGAAATGGGTGGCATTATCGATTTTTTATCATGTTGTCCCATCTTTATCATTTTTATGTCATTGAATAAAAGTAGTGGAAGGATGAAAAGCTCCAAATATTAACTCTTAAGTCTTAACATTTTAGGAACTAGAGGTGATAGAAGTTTTTGCATTGAAAATTAATTAGTGGTGGATTACGAATGACATCCCTTAATATTGGAAATAGGATATTTGAATATATTGAATTGAAATGTCTCTCATTTTTAATCATTGGATAGTATTTCAAACCACTTAACTTTGTTTGCAATATTGAAAAAAAAAAGTTGTTTTATTTTTATTTAATTCTTGTTTTGTGTATCAATTTCTACCTCTTCAGCCTACCCTCAGAGACATTCTTTTCATTTCCCCACCATTTCTCCTATAATATAATTCTCTAGATCTGTCATTATAGTACACGATTAGGGCTATACAATCATAAGTGAAAACCTACTACCTTGTACCTACTACATATAGAAATGTGGCTATGCATAATTTTAAAAAGCATACGTAATATATCGCTATAGAGCCATTTCTGGTGATATTTCGCTATTTACTAATATCGCATAGTAGGTAAGGTCGTAAACTGTTATTGTTATCACTCATTTATTCCTATTTCATAATCACAAGCTGAGTTCTGTTGACTAGCCACCATATTTTCAACAAGAAAGCAGAATTTCTATTTTTTCTGAGATATTTTTACTATCTTCAATTAAAGCTCTTTCGCATTTATTTGTTATGAACTCTAAAAAATACTGTATTTTAATGAAAACATGATGTCATTTCTTGACCTTATTATTCCTTCCCATCCATTCTAAGCAAAAAACTCATTCCTAGAAGATTCCCTTTTCCAGTGTCATTCGTAATCTATCCTGTCATTCGTAATCTATCATTTAGATAGAATGGTGAAAATTAGTAGTGGGTGGGTGGGTGGGAGTCGAAGCGTAATATAGAGGTGATCGAGTTTGAAGAAGTGAGTGGGAAGGAATGGTTTGGGTTATTTATATGCACTGAAAGGAAGTGTGCGATGTGTTGTGGGATTGAGTAAAAGGCGGGAGATGAGGGATGTATATTATAACATAAGATATAAATAGTTTGAGACTGGTCGGTCTACTACCAATGCGTTTGCCTGCGGTAAACCCCAATGCAATACAAATTATATAATAAAGTAAGGCCATCGTGACAGTTCGGAGTGATATAATTTTAAGCCGAGATTTACTCCTTCATTACAAGAGGGTTGAAGAGTAATATGTGTAATCTCTCACTATAGCTAGTAGCCTTCTCAGGGCCGGGCCACGCCTCAGAACATGTCAGAGGGTCAAGTACTACTTCAGCGCGAAGTGCATCACAACTTGTTTTAAATTTGTTTATAAAAATCGATTTTGAGGGGGATTTTGCAGTTTTGAATGTGCAGGTGTTCCTTCTATTTTACGCTAAAATAAATTACCAAAACCTGCGGTCCTTAGTATGCTCCCAGGAAGGAAATCTCTGGAAAGCCATTTATATACATAACTCCATTACTTAATTGGGAAGATTAGTATGCTGATCTGCAATACTGAAGTGAGAATAGCCACAGGAAAATGCTGCGGAATGTGAATTTTATTTCCTGTTCAGCCATGGGATAGTCCGCACCCTTCATATTCTTCCAATCCCTTACATTTTAGGAAGTTACTATAGTCTTCTATTTTCATATTTCCTGATTGGCCATAACGAATTCCTGAACATCATAATGCATTTCCTAATATTTCCCGGGTTGGCAGCCATTCTGCGACCCTTTTCCTGTTCAGCAATCATTCACATTTTGGTCCCCCCACCAACCCGCACCTGGTTAGCCTATGCAAATCCTGATCAGCCTTCCTAACACATTTACACTCACTTCTAATCAGGAATTAAGATTACTATTATGCAGGAGTTACAGGTGGGGGTACGGGAGTTACTGAAGCGGGGTATATAGAAAGTTATACTGGAGGAGTTACTGGAGACGGGTATAGTAGGTTATGGAGAGGGGCACAGGAGGTTACTGGAGGTGGTTACTGGAGATGGGTATGGGTGGTTACTAGGAGAGGTTACTGGAGGAGGTATACTGGAAGATTTACTGGAGAGGGTATAGGAAGTTATTGGTGGAGGTTACAGGAGGAGGTTACTGGAGGAGGTACTAGAGGAGTTACTGGAGAGCGGTATTGGAGGGTACTAGTGGAGGTACTGGAGGAGTTACTGAAAAGGAATTCTATAATATATGAGGCTGAACAGGATTTCTGCTAGTCCATTTTTACGCCATTTTTGCGGCTTGGAGTTATGTATATGAATGGCTTTCAATAGTAATCTTGTAAGAGAAATGATATTAGGAGTAACGTTATATAATGGTTAAATGGTTTTATTGAGGAATCAACATTACAACATTACATTGCTAATCTCAGAAGATCTTGGCATCTATACTATATCAAATTATTTACCTAACTATTTTCTACTTTTACTATTTATTTTTTACTATATAGTAATAAATATTATGTAGAAAACATTGCTATGAAAATATGCAACGATTGACAAATGGTTATCAATGTCACACATAAAATAGCTACATGTATACATGTATATCATACCAACATACATACATCACGAAGGAGCAGAAAATCATTTATGTTTTTGGTTTGATTTTTGGTCTGTAAAATGGTCTCTCACAAGCTAGAGACTATACAAAGACGCTGCATGCAGTCTACCTGTACATATTATTCATAATCACTATTCAGTTTTAGTGCTAGACCCCCAGTGCTAGATTTCCTTGTCCCCCAAATTGAAACCAATAACTTTTTGTTTTCTCAGCTATTTATAGCTGAGAAAACATATGAGTCACTATGAAATGTGCCAATCACTGATACTGGATCTACATCTGATAATATTCTTTAGCTGTCTGTGAGGTGTTGAAGGATGCCTTATCTAATCCTTTCGATCAGGTCCTATATTTCACACTTCACTGATTCAATCAGTCATAGATTTCACACCTAGACGTTATTGAAGGCTGATTGACAGCCTTTCTAGGTTTAGCCAAGGGAGTTGATTGGCTGTTAGTTAGATGCTTCTCCAACCATGATAGGTCTGCAGAAGGCCCTCCCACCTCCCACCCCTATGCGCACACTGATTCTGCTTCACAGCTTTTTAGGCCTATGTAAAGTGTATGCCCCAGTGCGACCCGCACATAAAAAGCAGTCCACTCACTGGTCAAGCTTCATTTCATTTCATTTCATTAATTCTTTATTGTTTCGATGACATTACAATAAGGTTATTCAACAATCTAATTAGACAAATGTCTAAGAAGTTCTTCCGTCGAGTGCCCGAATCTTGAGTTACTTTTGTTTACAATATCAATATTAACATTTTACAACTTACATAACAAGAGATAAATTATAGATTTAACAATAAAACAGTATGGTATGGTATGGTAAGATGAGATAACAACTTATATGAAACATGGAATAGGTGATGAGAGTTATGGAATAAAGATACAAGCTACAAGCTTTCCTAGAGGGGCATAGTGCGTGACTGCGTACTGTACACACTGTCAATCACCATAGCTTTTAATTTGATAAGTAAAGTTATATGAAGGCATATATGGCCTATGTACCAATAGATCTTGGATATTCATACAATAAGGACTTTTAATAACTGTAAATTACAATCTTCATTATGAAAATAATCCTTACATCGAGCAGTTCTTCTACTGTACATTCCCAATGGTAAAACATATATATAATTGACATCTTACAGTCCATTTCTGCAAAATCGCAATGTAAATAATTAGGCTATAACAAATGAATGGTATTTTTAATTAATTCAATAGTCAATAGTGTGGTCACCAAGATATTATATTTAGCATAATATAAGTTCCCAGTGCTTCCTTAACAGTGCGTGAAAATGCACCACAAAACTACCCTCAAGCATCTAAGCTCACTATGAACCCCTCCCTTGAAAAGCCACAATACCTGACACTTCACTCCCCTATAGCTGGCATTTCACACTCACCTGTCGCTCATTACACCCACCTCTCCCTCCCTATATTTTAGAAACCCCTCTGCACTAAACCAAACAATGTCCATTGTGCATTTATGACACTAGAGGGCGCTACAAGCAAGCCTGACACTATAACTATTTTTTTTATATTAAAAGCACTATCTATGTAATATTGTGAAACTTATAATGCATTATCGGAATTACACATCATGTATCTTGGATTGTAATAGGTGATATTCTTTTATATTGTATCAGTGTAATCATTTGTGTGATTTTGTAGAGAGCGTGTAATCAAAACACCCTAATCATTTACATCCGTATATGTAGTGTACCTTCAGTGGGCCTGCTGCCTCCACAACCAACTACCTACATTGCATAGGGGAAAATGACAGACACACGCTCTCATGCAAACACTGTCTGCAGTCAAAATGATGAATAAATAGATGTCTTTCTAAGGAAACCAGTGGTTATGTTCAATTGCTGAGTTTCCTCAGCAGCTCTAATTGGATGTTATTTCAATCTGAATCTTCATAGAAAGT
The DNA here is from genome assembly GCA_942159475.1 of Sthenelais limicola. NCBI lineage: Eukaryota > Metazoa > Annelida > Polychaeta > Phyllodocida > Sigalionidae > Sthenelais > Sthenelais limicola. The sequence goes on along the minus strand of OW804095.1, from coordinate 61,154,771 downwards.
AATCTTAGCATTATAAAAAGTTTCCCTAAAATGAGCTGAATATTTAATGCATAAATGTTGATTTTGATGGGCTAATAACATACTGTATTGATCAAGGTTACTTTATAGGCCTATTGTGTTATGACACACATATTATTACTGTGTTTTGACGCACTACTCAGTAGTGCCTCCTGACCCGCTACACTTCAGCCTATGAAACAGTGCGTCAAGTGTTTATAAAACAACTTGTGGGGAGGTGCATTTTGACGCATAACCTGTTGTGCATCAAAATGCAGTGCCCCAGTGAGAATGTGTCCAACGGGACACCATCCCTCCGCCCACCCCCCCCCCCTCACCTGCCTCAGGTGCTCAAATGGACACTGCTGCCCAACACATTTTCTAAATTTTAAAAGTAAGTTACCAACTATTTAGCCTAGCCTAGCCTACTACTTTTTTATACAACCAACTTTTTTTTTACGACCAACTTTTTTTTTACGATCAACTTTTTTTTTACGACCAGTTTTTTTACCAACCAACTTTTTTTTTACGATCAACTTTTTTTTTACGACCAGTTTTTTTACCAACCAACTTTTTTTTAACGACCAACTTTTTTTAACGACAATTTTTTTAACGACCAACTATTTTTTAACGACAATTTTTTTTCAACCAACTTTTTTTTACAGCCCTGGCTATTGTGTTGCACACTGTTGCCCTCTTCAAGAATCAAACTACTGTATAACTATAAGTTGACATCAGGCACAAATGATTGTGGCTGAGAAAATCGTTTCCAGTGCAAACGCCAAGTATATGAATTAAGTTGACACTGATTACAAAGTTAAATATGTTAACAGTTGATCAAATCGGTGCATAACTTGATAATTAGTTAACTTAGTACTTGTTTAAATTGTAATCCATCACATAGATTTTACCATGTGACCTATACTAAAAGGCAGGCTATTACCACCGGCGGGTTAAAGCAGGGATAATCTCATTTTATACCTGGGATTAGGAAACTTGAAACACTGTGCAACCAACTTGTAATTTGGCGACCCCCCCCCCCCCGCCCTCTAGTATTAAGTATTAAGTCCCCAAAACAGGAACGTGATGGGTATAGGCTATATGAATTAGAAAGTGAATCCGTTCCCACTTGTTGAGAAGGAAACTCTCTAAAATGTGTTATTCTCAGGGTTTTTTTTCAATGTACAGTGCCGCTCAGTGTAGGCTTAATTAGTCAAAGTTTGATGATCAGTTCTCCTTGGAATTGAGTACATAGAATGTGACCTTCGATAACGAAAAACTTCTACTTACTTGAACTGGCATACGATTTTCAATTATATAATGCAACACAATTCTATTTAAAGGCAGCAAGAACCGGTCGAATATATATATACAACATGTTCAGGCTTGGAATCTATATACTCTAGGGTGCATTACAGGCGAACTGCACATTACAACACAAAATACAAAAATATAAATTTACCTGATTCATACAACTAAATGACTTCCCTTGAGAATAATTACTTTTAACTCCCAAAAATATTGATCTTCTGTGTTTATGGACAAATGCTACTAGCTAATGATAAATAACGCGGGTTAGCATATCAAGATAATGGTTTTACTAATTTTCAGGCTTAAATGGATGGAAAAGTACTAAGGTCACTAAACTCATGAGAATTTTGCAGGGCTTAACGAGTTGATCAATAACGTTTAAGTTCCATGATAATTTATAATTATAATTATTATGCCTTAGACACCCATTGTTTGTTAAAACATGAATTAGAGTAACTATCCTGATCTTGATTAAAATTCATTATGACATAAACAGCATTTTCTATGCGCATCATTATGTCACCATTAAAGATAACCGGCGCAGATCTCATTCTTATTGACCGGTGCAAATGGTCCGGTTGTCCTAAGGCACCTGGCTACCATCGATAGCCCGCCTATTCCAAAGAACGAAGCTATGAATGAGGTTGGCATTAGTAGTGTGTCGATGGAATACCTCAACCACTACTTTACACATACAACGCAAAATAGTACGAGCATACTACAAATAAATGGCAAATGTCCAGTTATATTCCTACTACAATCGTCCCATAGTATTAAAAGAGTAATACGAATGTCAAGTATTAGCTGCTTCTGTGAAAGCAAACACCAAGGTACATTATTACATAGCAGTAATGGCTGTAATAAAATGTGCATGTTCTAATTAAAATATTTTGTATAATTTGATCAAACAAATGAAACGTGAGTAAACGTGTGAATATCTATGTAGATTTTTGCAATATCTTATTCTTTAAAGATTCAATCCAGTCTCTGGGATGTCACGAAAATAGGTTAAAAAGTAATGTACACTACTGCTGTGGTAAGAAAATTGGACATCTTGTAATATTTCCTTGTGTCATATATATGTATAGCCATACTAGCTTACTACTTCTTGTGTTATCGGCGCCCTGTGAAACAAAAAAGCCATTGGCGCCCTGTGAATCAAAAAGAACTCTTCCCTTTATGAAAGGCCCCAATAAATGAAAGTAACGTGTACTGTCTTCTCTCTTTGCTAAAACGCGTGATCATTCATCAACAGTGACTTAACAATTTGCTTTCCGACGCACTCTTTCAATTTCGCACAAACATTTAAAAAAAACACACTTACGTTGGGATGGTGTTTCCAAAATAGAGCTTGCTAAGGTGTAAACGCTGGTTATTCGTGGTTGTTTCCACCGGAATGTTTCCTCCAGACTCTCCTAAAAAAATGGATCTGCCTCAACGTCCAGACCCCAGCACCCCCAACGCTGGACTGACCAAAGTCTTGGCCAAACTGGCTAAAGGCATTTGATCAGTGCACGAGAGTGGCCCGCCAATTCTTTACCCCGTCCGGGCATGTGTCCATTGGATCGTGAGTGATTCTTCCAACCCTTCTTTATATAGAGCCGTATGACTAGTGGCCCGGGTAAACAAGGTCCTATTTAAAGTCGATAAGCAATCACACTTGTTTTCATCTAACTAAGGCAAATCAAATCATACAAGTTTCTCGGGTGAATGAAGACTTTCACTCATTCAAGGTAACAATGTGTGACCACTATTCGACTATGCTTTATATATAATGCGCAAGGTGTGTTTTGTGTTTTCACCAAATATAAACTGTAAATCAGTTGTGATTTAATGTTTTGTTTTATGGAATGTTATGTATTAACTTCGATTCGATGTTGGTATGAGATTCTTGTAATGGACATATCAGGATCATTTAGACTTAAACGATCTTGGCAACTCGTATGTATCAAATGTGGGGAAGATGGTGAGGAGGGAAAACGTTGTGGTTGAGGTTCAATAATTCGTAGTAAAATACCAGAAGTATACATGTATGATTATGATATAATATAACTAAATAAATACATCAACAGCGAAAACTGAAAGCCGGAAATCAAAGATCCATGCAATGTTTTGATTGTAATAAGGTTGAAATATTCAAGACGGTAGAATACAAGTCTTGCCTTAACATGGATGTATGAATTGGACTGTATGGAAACATGTGTGAAGGTTATATATATTAAAGGCCGATACCCACTATACGTAAAGTGCCTCCCGTCTAGGGGTCCCGTTAACGGGTGGCACTTCACGGGACCTTTATACGTATAGTGGATATCGCCGACACCGTAAACCTCACGTCAAGGAGCTTGACGGGGTTTCTACGGGAGCTCTCCCGTCAATATCATGCATGTGTTGATATTGACGGGGTCAATTTCGCTGACGTACATCAATACAAACTAGTTTGGGTTGGCTTCGCTTTGAATTTTCCGTCCAACATGTTCCAAGAATAATTGTATTTGACAGTGTTTAGATTATACGCTCCATTAGCTTCAAATTTCTATGTCATGGTATGGAGTGGTAGACATTTGTTTCTCTGTTATAGGTTAACAGAAGAAATACATAGAGAAATATCCCGTATTTTCCAGTATTGCACCACGTTGAAGCATACTCATCTACTTTAATAATCCCAACAACAACATAAAAAGCAAAAATACTTCGATATCTAGAGGGTATTGGTAAGACGAAGGCATGCTCATTGAATATTGAGGGGGTGTAACCATAGCGTTACACTGGAGCATGTATTTAACATGATGAGAAATATATTAAAACCTATTCGGTAATAATTATTTATAAAAATAATTTTTATTCGGGTGTCATTGATTTACAATAGGCTGATTTAGCAACCACAAGGCTAACGCTAACACCAACGCTAACGTATGTTTTATGAGCACAACGTCATTACTAGGTGTGCTATTCTTAGCGTGCCTACCTGAGATACGGACGTCAATTACGTTAAGAGGCGGGTCAATACCTTCCCAACGCATGTCTATTTCACGCTAAAATGATGGTCAATTGTGATTTCATTTTTATGTACAAATGAGCGCAGGTGTTTTTCTTTGTATTCAGGTGTAACACACTACTCACCTTCATGAAATGGTGTGTTTTTTGCCCTCTGAAAACACCTCTCCACCTCTCAAACTGATTGATTTCTGCCATTACGTACGGCCCACCCTATCGTGAGAAACTAGCGTTTGTGTTAGCGTTGTGCTGTTGCGTTGTGGTTGCTAAATCTCCCTATTTACTGATAGAACACATTAGGAAAATACAATGGTACATGGTACACCATATTAGTTAATTATGTCTGTAGACAATCTCTTGTTTTATATAAATCGTTGGTGAGAATTAGGCAATGTGTTTCTGGTCACGTGGCAATTTTGATCTTCAAAACTTATTATTATTTTGCCTGTCCTAGAGTTTGGGGGGGGGGGGGGGGATACTGTGTATTGGGGATTTCAATGACTTCCAGTCGAGCACTCAATTGTATGTCATGGATCGGACACTGCCCCGGTGGAGGTTTTTTATTTTCTCGAATTTCATTGTTATTTCTCTTGGTTATTGTGAGAGCTAGAATACCATTTTTTTTAACGATTTTATTTATCGATGGCCAGAACCCTAGCTCTCACTCGGAAGAGTGATTTTCGTTGGGCTCTTGATCGTGCGTGTTTACAATTCGTTGTGTGCAGATAACATTTCAGTACGTTTCCTACATGTATATTTAAGAAAATAATTATAAGTTTCCTAGGTATTCTATTCAATATAATAATACAAATAACTGTGTACAGTTTCTGTACAACAATATTGATACTTTTTGAATATTTATTTGTATCGCATGAGAATATCGGGACTTTTCCACGAAATTGTATGCAATAAAAATCTTTAAAAAAAAGTATAATCGAGTTATTTCAATAACTCATAGGTCATATGACAACGATGGAATGAGATGGAGATGGATGGGGCGGGAGGGATTGAAGTTACTCTCTAGGGAAGTAAGCGTGCTATAGCCGTTGTGAGGATAATGCATGGTTATGATCTTCCGTCTTATAAGTATTTTCCAATAATGAATAATGAAGTTCTAGAACGGTCGTCAAACCTATCTGGCTTCGGGGCGTCTAACAGCTCGGTAACAGCTGCATCTCCTTATGCTAGGCCTTCCTAGATAAATACGATTTATTTTCCAATTTGCAAGTATAGAGAGAAAGTAGCGAAGTTAGTTCCGAGTGTTTGCAGTGGAATCGGAATCACTTTATAACTAGGTTTAAGGTGGACCGCGGAACTGCGCACTGGTACCTGCCTGCATGGGCGCAGATAATGAACATCACCGATATCCGGTGGTAAGTCCCGCCCACAACCAGGTAGGATATCAAGAGGTTGCTAAATATAGCAAAATGTTGATCTAGAGGTCAAAATGGCGTCACAGCTTATATGAATATGGTCTGTGAATGGACTATGTGTAAGCAAAGAATAATGCATATATAGCCATGAGTGTGGTGTCCCCTGGTGGCCCAGAATGGTAGGCCTAATAAAGGTGCTGTCCCTCCTGGCTATGGTGGTTGTCCTTTTCACCAGGGGGACGAGGTAACTCAGACGGTATGAATGTATAAGTGCTGTTGGTCGATTGATCATTAGTTGAGACAGCAGCATCCTGCACAAACCCAATCCCAATCCAACCCCTTTTCACCAAAGTAGAGAACAGAAACTAACAGACCATTGTACAAATTGAGACATATAACGTATAACATATTATATACATGTATATATGCGCCAAATAAAAATATGGTAGAAAGTTCAAATGTTGAGGTCAGCAAAATATTTATTATTATGCAGGAACTCCACTATGGGAAAAACGGCCAAAAACGGCTGCGACGAATTTTTTGCGACGAAATATCTAATCAAGTTAGATATTTTGCAATTGTTGGCAACAAATAAATGTGTTGCCGACAACCTATTTTACCCCCTCATCCACTAGAATTTTTAGTCATGTCGAATTTTCCGAATTTTCCGAAATGTCGGCGACGAATTTTGCCTGTTGGCGCCGTTTTTTACCTATAGTGGAGTTCCGTTATTATGATTAATATGTTTTATTTTCCAAATCGACGAAATATGTTAAAAGAGCTAGGGCGCCGGTTAGATCTGATTTGATAATGCTTTATTAAGGGATATTTCTCATCTAAGGGAGGTTTGAAAACCCTCTCCTATAACATGTTAAAATGTGTACTCTATAGGAACAGGATTTAAATATTATAATTATACCTACAATAACAGATAATAAAGACTGATTATTATGTAAGGACTGATATTGAGGGGCTGGTGGTGCATAATCCCGAGGCGAAGCTGGAGGATTATACGCCAACAGTGCACCAGCAGACGACCAATGGAGGGTATTAACCATTTTAGTCTTTCCATAAGATGGTTATAGTCAGGCAGAGACTAATAACTGTCCAACTTTTTGTTTTAGCTTTCTTAGTTACACTTGATTTATTAATGCCTCGTTTGTATGGCAAGCCATCAGGCCAAACATTCAACATTTACTGATGTCTCTCAATATTTAGACATATCGGTAATGTGAAATACTGATACTCTAAATATTTAGAGATATCTCTACATATTTAGATATATTGATAAAGCCTTTAGAGATATTGATAAATAGGATTAAAGATATCGCTAAATGCATTACTGCTATCACTAACTGGATGGTTCCTATGATCAATTGAAATAGTAATGAAAAGAACAAAGTCAAGGCCTAATTGTAATTTCGATATCGATAAAAGCACAGCCAATTGTACATCCTTTTTTTCCTAAATAATGGTGTCGACATTTATAACCTAACTACTCAACACCAAAATATACAATTACTTATTTACAATGCTAATAGTGGTAATTATTTCTAACACCTATATAATAGTGATATCTCTCTATTGCCCCCAATATTGCATTATAGATATCTCTAATATGTATAATGCTATCGATATCACTTAATATTTATTGATATCTCTCAAAATATTTGTTATATCTCTAAACATTTAGAGACATCGATGAATATGATTAGTCGTGCTCAGTATGGGAAGCAAGGTGCAATATTTGTTAATATCTCTAAATTTGTGTCAATATTCAGAAATGACGACTCATTGCAAAGCCTTTTGGTTTTTAATCATCTCATCGTTGTTGTTTTTTATAGATGGACAAGCAATGTATCTATATTACATATAGTATATATGTTTGTCCATCTATAAAAATGAGAGAGCGAATAAGTTAAACATCAGAGTAAGTTTTTCTGACAAAGCAGAAAGATGGTAAAACACATAATTATTATTAAAAGTACTGTAGAAGATAGTAAGTTTTAATTGGAAACTGCTATTGGATAATACATTAATGTCTGGTAACCAGAATAGGGTCTGCGCATATGTATGCCTATATAATATGCATGCATAGGCGGTAAGGTTGTATTGTGCACTGTATTATCTGCAAGAGATAACTCTTATAATCATTGAAATTGTTTTAAATCTTGAGTCAATAAAGAAGACTGCCTAGGCGAAGGAAGCGAGCAGCAAGTGGCATCGATGGATGGCTCATATGTCAGGAGCAGTACCCAACTGGCTAGTGCCAATCAATCCAAGCTAATTCAATGCATTGGTGTGGTTTTAGGGACCCGTATCTCTGCATTCACTCGCACGGGCGACTGAAGGTTGTTAGTAGTATAAGGAAACCGTGCTCTGATTCAGGTTGCAGTGAGTATGTCAAATTTTCCTAGATCAGAGGAAAGAATTAAAGAGGTGTGTAACTGCTCTGGGTTTTGTTGGACAATGAATGACCACGAACGTACAGCCAATGAATTAGATCTTGGCCGATCTTTGATTAAGAACGAGTACGAGCAGCAAAGAACAGGCTCTGTTGCACAAGTTCCCCACTACTACTCGTTCTCAAGTCTCATAAGTGTACTCTCATACTTGTTTTATTTAGATCATATCTTGTAATAGCCGGTGACTAGTTTAATCCAGAGGAATTCCGTCGTTTATAACATCACTACCATGGTCTATTTCATTATGTCCTTCAAATAATAGTACTCAAGCAGCAAGCATTGGTCTTGGGTCGATGCACCTGCATGACCGTTGCCTGTACACATGCACAAACAAAACAATCAAAGCCTTGATAAACCTACTCACACACAGTCACCCCGTCACTCACACACACCAACAACACAAACAAGTGCTTGATTATTTGGAGTTATCGAGCAGGCCCACGAATACCCAAGTATTTATAAAAATCCAGACTCACTGTACACACATTTACACTATAGTTGGCATTCATTTAGCCTATGTATTGAAATAATTAATGAATCAATTATTTATATAAACGTTATGTAACAAAGCCAGTGTGCTATAGTCTGACTTAACGACACTCGACGAGCACCACCTACCGCTATTCCGTAGGGATAGCTTTGCTATGATAATCGAGTTAAGTAGCCGGTGCCCCCCCCCCCCCCCCCGAAAGGCGAGCGGTACTGTACAGACATTGTCATCCGAAGGCCTTTTTTCATGCTTTTTTTTTTCTGGAACTTTCTAACCGATCCCAGAAGCTAGAGTGCGCCAAAGGGAGCAAGGTCCAAATGGGAACATGTGTCATTTACTGATAAATTAAAACGTTATCGCTTACCGAATATTCAAATTGAGTGCTGTCAACCATAACAAAATAAGAAAACAAGTAGATGGGAAGCTATAAGGTTCATGGGAGAGCCGCAGGGAACCAGCATGGAAGAGCCACTTAGTTACATCAACTGACACCAGCGGCGCTGTTCACTGAGTGAGTGAACAGAGCCGAGGCCCGGGTGGGGTGGGGTGGAGAACGGGACGGCTGGGTGGAGGGTAGTTTGTCGGAAATGTGAACAATCCACATTTATACAAGCAACTAGCCTAAAAGTCACATGCCCACACAACCCAATCCAGCGGTATTCTTTCTGGACCCATATATGAAACTGCGAGATATATTAGGTTCATACAGCTAGGGTATGTGATTAAACTATAAATAATTTAAGCGATTATAATAGGTAACTCTACGGATAAGCATATTAGTTTCGTATTTCTATTTTCACTCGCCAGGTGACATCATTCTCTACACGCAATAGATCATGTAGGTTTGGGTGTTACGACGAAGAACTCAATATTATATAATCATGGTTCTTTTGTTAGAGCCAGGCCTCCACCCCCCCCCCCCCCCCCACCCCCACCCACGAGTCATCATTCGACCCGATAGAACATTTTGCCTTGCAGCGCCATGCTTACAGTATAACGTATTTCGCGTCATGTTGTTGGTTGGGTCACGTTTCATGTGTCTGCAATAGGATCATCTGAGGTAGCTCTCTCGGTACTGTACAGACATTGTCTTCCGAAGGCCTTTTTTCATGCTTTTTTTTTTCTGGAACTTTCTAACCGATCCCAGAAGCTAGAGTGCGTCAAAGGGAGCAAGGTCCAAATGGGAACATGTGTCATTTACTGATAAATTAAAACGTTATCGCTTACCGAATATTCAAATTGAGTGCTGTCAACCATAACAAAATAAGAAAACAAGTAGATGGGAAGCTATAAGGTTCATGGGAGAGCCGCAGGGAACCAGCATGGAAGAGCCACTTAGTTACATCAACTGACACCAGCGGCGCTGTTCACTGAGTGAGTGAACAGAGCCGAGGCCCGGGTGGGGTGGGGTGGAGAACGGGACGGCTGGGTGGAGGGTAGTTTGTCGGAAATGTGAACAATCCACATTTATACAAGCAACTAGCCTAAAAGTCACATGCCCACACAACCCAATCCAGCGGTATTCTTTCTGGACCCATATATGAAACTGCGAGATATATTAGGTTCATACAGCTAGGGTATGTGATTAAACTATAAATAATTTAAGCGATTATAATAGGTAACTCTACGGATAAGCATATTAGTTTCGTATTTCTATTTTCACTCGCCAGGTGACATCATTCTCTACACGCAATAGATCATGTAGGTTTGGGTGTTACGACGAAGAACTCAATATTATATAATCATGGTTCTTTTGTTAGAGCCAGGCCTCCACCCCCCCCCCCCCCACCCACCCACACACACACACGAGTCATCATTCGACCCGATAGAACATTTTGCCTTGCAGCGCCATGCTTACAGTATAACGTATTTCGCGTCATGTTGTTGGTTGGGTCACGTTTCATGCGTCTGCAATAGGATCATCTGAGGTAGCTCTCTCGGTACTGTACAGACATTGTCTTCCGAAGGCCTTTTTTCATGCTTTTTTTTTTCTGGAACTTTCTAACCGATCCCAGAAGCTAGAGTGCGCCAAAGGGAGCAAGGTCCAAATGGGAACATGTGTCATTTACTGATAAATTAAAACGTTATCGCTTACCGAATATTCAAATTGAGTGCTGTCAACCATAACAAAATAAGAAAACAAGTAGATGGGAAGCTATAAGGTTCATGGGAGAGCCGCAGGGAACCAGCATGGAAGAGCCACTTAGTTACATCAACTGACACCAGCGGCGCTGTTCACTGAGTGAGTGAACAGAGCCGAGGCCCGGGTGGGGTGGGGTGGAGAACGGGACGGCTGGGTGGAGGGTAGTTTGTCGGAAATGTGAACAATCCACATTTATACAAGCAACTAGCCTAAAAGTCACATGCCCACACAACCCAATCCAGCGGTATTCTTTCTGGACCCATATATGAAACTGCGAGATATATTAGGTTCATACAGCTAGGGTATGTGATTAAACTATAAATAATTTAAGCGATTATAATAGGTAACTCTACGGATAAGCATATTAGTTTCGTATTTCTATTTTCACTCGCCAGGTGACATCATTCTCTACACGCAATAGATCATGTAGGTTTGGGTGTTACAACGAAGAACTCAATATTATATAATCATGGTTCTTTTGTTAGAGCCAGGCCTCCACCCCCCCACCCACCCACACAAGTCATCATTCGACCCGATAGAACATTTTGCCTTGCAGCGCCATGCTTACAGTATAACGTATTTCGCGTCATGTTGTTGGTCGGGTCACGTTTCATGCGTCTGCAATAGGATCATCTGAGGTAGCTCTCACAATCTTTCTTAATTTTGATAATCATCTCAAACTAGGATCTCATATCATCGCCGACTTGCTCGCACATATTTAAACATTATATCTATATATATCTGACTCAGTCCACGTGCCGCCATAAAGCCCCCCCTCCCCACACACACACACATCATTCTTTCGCCATCATTTTCGGGGGACTCTAAAAAATCATCACCATGCACCTGCACGTGCTACATGGACACTCGTATCACTGATTATTGGCTGAGGCAGGACACTGTGTTGAATAAATACACCCTAGTACTCATCAATATTATCGTGAAAGCCTTCCATCGATAGCATTATAATTGCATATTGATCGTCCCTGCTTCTTAGCCTCATTGTGTAATACATTGACGCCACACGTTCGCTCCACCCGCTGACCCAAGTTTGAATTAGAAAGAGTAATATCAGAAATCAGATTGGGCTATTTCATGTTCAATCAAATGGCATGTACAAAGTTTCGATCGCCACGGAAGTACACACTCCCTCGTCCTACGTTTGCTCTACAAGCTATTAGTCGATGGAAGTAGGCCTACATAATTAATTATTATGTTCGTCGGCCAGACTCCATGGATCCCGGCCAGAGATCGAGCATGACCTCTGACACCCGTCACTTACGATTTTATTCTTAAATTCTCATGGTTGAGTAGTTGTTGTGTAATCAATCATATTAATATCGGTTAATAGGTTAACATTTCGATATTTGTCACGAAAATAAGAAACGATTTGTATATTTTCCCTCCTTGGTTCTGCAGGTTTTCTGAAGGTCCTCTACCACTTGATATTAATTTTAATATATCTAATAAGTTACGCTATAATAAAATTGTGATAACGCAATCAGAATTATGAGAGAAATAACGCTGGGACAATAATTATGAAACACTTCATTTCATGCTCTAATGCTAATCCACACTGTATAGGATCTATAGGTCCCAGCATGTCTACCCACTTAATTGGTGTTACCTAACCCATCGGATCCACTGGACCAGGTGGGAGGGAGGACTTAGACCGCTGTAGGACACACACCACTTGATTAGTAAACCACCTGTCTATAATGTTCTGAATGGTTCTATCTTTTCAGCTTTTATTTCTTTTAGTCTGACATCTTGGTACATACAATCTTATGTGATTCTTCACACCCTCATGTAATCTTTTGCCTTTTGATTTGTTTATTTCCCCAAGTAATTTGTGTAACTCCTTTTATGTTTTGTTTGTTTGTATTTTTTGCTTTTCTGTATCTCAAAAGCTTCAATCGGCCTTAAAATAAAACTCAGTTTTTAACATATAGCGTTGGTACCTATTTTGTAATTTACCTTCATTTTTACCCAATTTATCATATCTGCTTTTCTACGACAAGATACCCTCCAACTCATTCGTTAATTCTCTCCTTCCCCCTGTGCCGTGTGTTATTATACTCGACCATTCTTAGTTTAACTTTCACCTCATTAATACATGCTTGTAATTTCTGACGATGAACGTAGCTCTTTACAATTAGCACAGGTAATTAATAAAATCCTCATGTTTGCTTCCAGCGATATATCCCAACATTACACATGTTAATATCCAACTCTTCAACCTCCCTTAAAATACCACTATTCCACACCCACGTTCTTATCATTTTCCACGACCCTTGAGGTTTCTCACACCCCCATAAGAAGTGACAGATTGTACCTCTCTTCCTTCACAAACTTCACATTTTTGGGGTCTGTTTTAATCTTTTTTCGATTCAAATATTCAATGCACCCCACAGTTCTATGTATTATCCTGTATTCGATCGACTGTAGCCTCACATTGACTGTACACATGAAGGAATAGCGATTATTTTGTCTAGAGCTGTTGTCTAGAGCTGTTGTCTCTTTAACATTTTAAACTTTCATCAGGTCCTCCCATATTCTCATTTTTTTCTCGTAATTTGGAGACGATTTCTTTTAACAGTTCGTTGTAAATTTCCATCGTCTCGCAATCTTATACCGTATATTTATCTGTTTCTCATTGATCTCAAACCCGCTCTGAGAAAACAGGTCTTATGTAACATGTAGATAATTATTTTGTTTCTTTTTGCTCTCCCTTCAATCGGTGTCCTCATCTGCCATTATTAACCAATTCCTGGGGATAGCCGAGGCTTACATCAGTCTAACTCATAACCTATGATTTACATCGAGAAGATTATTGATCTCAATTGTTTGTTTTAATTATTTGTTCTGCGAAAACATTACGCCTCTCGGATGTTATTCTGTTACACAGTTGTCAGAAGAACAGTATTGATTAAAACGGTTTAACAAGCGAATGTAAATTATACCTCTTAGAATAGAGTTAATTGGGAGTACAGAAATCATGATACTAAACTATTTGTTTGATAGAAAAATATAATACAATTTCAGCACAATATAGTTTAAATCTGCATTTATCTGCATAGTTCGTACGCTGGCATGTCATTATAGTGACCTTTCATGAGATTTCATAAAATGCTTTTTCTAATGTAAAAGAGAAAATAAACTAATATACACTCTACAAAGATAAAAGCCATGTTATATACCCCGGACCTATTTTTAACATTCATACAAATATTTAAAAAGAAAATCCCTACCCTAGCGCACCGTGCACATACAAGATTTCCCATTTGTCATCATAATTTGATTATTTCCACCCAAAATATAACCCACGATAATTATGTGTTTGTCAGCCCATTCCTTACTGTCTAATGTCTCGATTCCATCACCAATCCATTAATTATTCCGTAGTCTTTCTTGTTTAACCTCTTCACCTGACCTCGGGGCGTTAGTGACACATGTTTTTTTCCAAATTGTGGATAGTTTCGCGTTCAAGGTTTCAATCGGCATCATTCTACCCATCAGTAGAATTAGATAATATGAGAGGCCTTAGTGATGATGAAATGAAAGAAATGATCATGATAAGAAATATATTTAACGACTTGGAGAGCCAGGACTTATTAAAAGCTGAATGTGTACTGCTTCGAACCAAGGCCAATTGGGCGAGGGACGGGAAAAACCGACACAATTGGTTCTAGGCTTAGAGAAACAGAGGGCCAAACAGAAGAGCATTAATTAATAACCTTTTCATACATGGCAGGCTGTCGAGCGACCCTAACTATAGTACCACTAGGCACACTGGGCCATACCAGCCACACCCACTCCTCTAGTACCTGCAGCGACCTGCTTCACTCTTCCTATAGATGGTGTGCAACGTTCTTAAGTATTTTCACACTCCAGTGACTCGATCCAGACGCAGACGATAACTGACACATACAGACCCAGGAGGCGATTATAAATAATCATTAGTCTTTGTATCTAAATATATTATTTGACCCAGGACTGCATACATATGTATACGACTCGCCAATGAATGCAAATAGATGTAGGAGGAAGAATAGAAGGAATAGGTTCGAGGGCGATCATAAGGAATAGGTTCGAGGGCGAAGCCCTTTGGGATTCTGGCCCTTTAATGCCTAGCGGCCGTTCCTGAAAAAGAAGAAGTGCATGGCCACTTTCAAGAGCTCTAGTTCCCAGCGGAGCTATAACGCAGAGATCGCTGCCTGTCTTAAATTGGCACTAAACCTTTTCCTGACCTTTGACTTGATTGTATTTCATTAACCTATCTGATCACGCATTACAATGGAACTATTTTGTATTCCTTAGAAGGCCAATCCATTTAATATTCAATTATGAAAAAACGCCTGTCCACCTTGTGAACGTATTCTCCAATTGCCTAATAAACTACTAATACACACTTTACTTACTTAAAGTTCACCCCAGGAATTAACAAATTCATACATTCTTTTCTTGATGAAACCTTTATGGGACTATAGATTAGTGTATGCTCAATGTCCCTTCCAAAAATTGAGTTCCTTACTTCACCGTCAATTATACAATCTCTAAACATTCCCAATCGGTTATAGATTCCAACACATAATGGATCATTATAGTTACAAATATTCTGTCATCATCAAAACGTATGTGAAACGTTGAAACATCTACATGAATACAGCTCTAGCCTAAGAGAGTCAATCAATCATTTTTGTGTTAAAATAAATCCGCGAAATCGAGAATTCGCCATTCCAATATTATTAAATGAAGAAAAACCCCCAAGATCACAATTAAACCACACAGAGTAAACTATGTATTCCAACTTGCATCTGTTGGTTTCCAACAACTAAAAGATATGCAGTCCATACTCAACAGTGCCATGTCCGGCCTTGTATGATTATGTAACAAGGCATAACCTTAATTAACACATATATCCAACCGTCCTAAATATAGGACGGCAGAATATGCTTTTTAAATATTGAAAGAAATCAAGAAATCTTTTTCAAAACAGAATAATATTTCACCAGTTATGCACATAGACGGAATTTAGTATTTACAAACGTTTGAGAAATAAATAATGATGTGTTGCCATGGTAACATCACTGCATATGAATGGACCAAAGGCGATTTGTGGAAAGTGTAATTTCTGAAAGTTCACCCCAGGAATTAACAAATTCATACATTCTTTTCTTGATGAAACCTTTATGGGACTATAGATTAGTGTATGCTCAATGTCCCTTCCAAAAATTGAGTTCCTAAGTATTATATTCTTGGAGAAAATGGAAGAAATGTGTGGCCGTCGTACATGTAGGGCGCTGGGTCTATATGGGTATAAAACTTTATTGCATTGGGTCTGCTCATTACCCTACAAACTTAGACCAGGAGCCATAAGCTGAATTCGATTGGGAACCCGTTCCCACCATATAACAAGCCACATTTCACATTCAAATTCAAAAATCCTTTATTGCAGATGGTTTACACAATGCGGTCACTCAGGTCTAGAATTCTAGGTCTCCCGAAGAGTGCCGATTTAGATTTTTGTCTTATTAACAGAAAAGTTACAAACACATTTGATGTGCCTTATGTAGAATTACATGCATTTTCTGAATCTGAAGAGAAAATTTGCTGATAAACCCACAAACGTTGTCAAAATGGGCTGTTTCTATGGTGATGGGTGATTTTTTTATATTATACTTTAATATAAAACAGGTTTTCAGCGTCCCATTTCTCTACACTATTATCAGAAATGTGACCAAACTTGGGGTCATAGATGGTATGTATGAGGGCTATCTGCAGACTTCGATCTAGTGAGCTTGGCCAAGGTCAAAATCACCAGATATGACCTTCAAATACAAAAAATAGCAAAATTCTGGAATGTGACATCACATTTTCTCTTATGAAACTAGGGTAACAGGGGAAAATGATAATCTTATGTATAGAAATAACAACCAACATTAGGGGAAAGAAAAACGGCCCATGCCCAGTGTCATTGCAAAGTGTGTTGCCATGGTAACTACGACTTAGTTTTCTGTTCATGTTGGTACATATTTTTCCCTATTTTCATGAGAGAAAATCAGGAGAAAATAGCATGTTACATTCCAGAATTTTGCTATTTTGTATCTCAAGGTCATATCCAGTGATTTTGACCTTGGTCAAGGTCACAGACTCAAGGTCCTTAAATAGCCCTTACATCTAACATCAATATCCCCAAGTTTGGTCACATTCCTGATAACAGTGTAGAAATGGGGCACTAAAAACCTATTTTTTGCAAAAATACCAAAGAAATCACTAGTTACCATAGAAACGGCCCATTTTGACAATGTGAACAGGCTTTTCAGCAATTTTGCTCTTCAAATTCAGAAAATTCATGAAATTCTACATGGAATACTTCAAATTTAGCTTGCAATACAATAGGTAGGGGTTATTCATAAATAATGGCTTTTTGAGAGTTTGGTCTCTATGCATCCTATTGGTTCCCTATGTAAAGTACATGATCTATATATCAAAAAAGTTCTAAGAAATGTATAGGACATGTAGGACGGCTGGTATCTTTGGTCCTATGCTAGGTAGAGGTATGAAATGTTGTGTGTGATTTCAGGTCTATGAGCCAACATCAGATATTTAATATGAAATATCTGGCAGCAAAACTCACATTTTGGGTCTAATATGATTTATGAATAACTAATGATTATAATGATAACAAAGGGAATACTGTAAAGGTCCGATTCCACTGGCTCGCTTATATATGTGCTCATGGCTCGCTCTTGCTGCGCTTGTTTATGGGGTGCTTGTCAGTCGCTCTTCGTCCGCTAATATTTTTAGCGCAATACAAGCGCAGAGCGATTCTACTGAGATTCTACTGTTGCACTTGTTTCCTATATCAAATCAATGGTAAATGCGTTTGTGCGCTCTTACTGCGCTCTTGGTCCGCTACTTTAACAGGTAGAAAGAGCGCTGTATAGTTGTGCTCAAATCAAACACGTCAAATATTAGCGCAATGTCCTGCGCTCTTCTAAAGAAGCGCACATAGCCACTTTTTAGAGCGTACAGAGAGCGTAGTAACCAATTCCATTAGACCGCTCTGGTTTCGCTCAACCTTCGCTTGTTATGCGCTCAAGACAATAAAAAAGAGCGGGCCATGAGCGAGCCAAAAGAGCGAGCCAGTGGAAACGCAGCCTTACCGTTCGCGTAGTATTTATTTCCACTACTTTAGCGCACCTACCTTTGTGCATGAAAATAAATCCTGTGCTAAAGGTCTAATTATTGCATAAACAAGGTGTGTGCGGCTTCCATGCTGCGCGAATTTAAATCCGCGCGAAAAGGTGTCAAAGTACCTATAGTGCGCGGAAATTTATCGCGCGAAAATATATACGTTTACAGTACTTATCAACAGATCCCAACAGAACCATATTCCAAACAATCATATCTAACCTGTTACGTACATAGCTCCATGACTACCAATGTCTTTTAATTTGAATCTTCGCTCTATTTTCTACTGTATCATTAGCCAATTTTTTTTTAGAAACATGACTCTACCATAATGTAATGGATCCCAAGTGGAAATGATTATCAAAATTAAGATTAAAGAAGAAAAAGATTACAAAATGATGTAAATAGTTGAAGCTGCAATTAGTTAATTAATTGGTCAATAACTCATTTGGTTGATTAATTGACTATTGAATGTATATATGAACATATTTACTAAATTTACTGATTGCAAATCTCTATATGGATAGTATTATCTAGGTCAACCAGCGCATGTCCAGAGAATACGAGAATTTTAAAGATCACCCGAAGAAATGAAAACTAGATCTGATGGAAATAATGCTTAATGTCAGGGTTACTGACGAAAAAATCGAGGAGATGTACCAAAGAAATTGAATAATAAAAACGTTTTCAAATCAAATCAACATTTCCGTTTTTTGTTTTTGTTGTTCTTGTTGTTTATATGTATAGATGCGAGTATAAAATCACATATGAGAATATTCGCGCAGCGAAAATCGTGATTTTGTTGTTAAATTGTAGCCTATTGTAATTTTTACGTGCGAAATATCTTCGGCCTACATAAAAGATTGCACATGCACATGTCGTGTAGCCATGTATTTGTACAAAATTTTAATCTATGATTATTGATAGAAGAAGATAAGAGGTCGCGGAGTTCAAGCAAACTGCTGTAGTGCTGCCGCCAACCACCTCTCATTTGTCCATACGCGGACCATATATACCATCACATTTCACCTAACCACTCATTTGCAGGTGGATCCGGCCTGGGCTAGGTTCCCGTTGTACTAAACCTATACTGCTCGGTTAACCGTTGTCACTCTCTCACAAACTCACGTTGAGAGGAATACATCCACAGAAAAACCGAAACTATACTGTCCTTCACAGACTAGAGGAATATAATCGAATTCTTTGATTTTTTACGAATCTCTCCACATTGGATGGTTGCCAACATACTAGGGACTATTACGAGATAACACCAAAACTAAAGGTGAGATTTCATGATTGGTAACCATGCCATTATGAGTTACTATTATGTTTGTCATTGGCGTCACCTACAGCTTTGGGCCTATGGATAGAGAAAGCCTGAAAGGGTGGCGAGCCACACTATTTATTCCGGGTAGCAATCACTAAGTCGACACAGTTATTATAGAAACCCGGACGTATGTCATGACTATGACGCGCTTTTATCGCATCAAACATGGCCATTTGGAGGCCTCAGTTTATATTGGCACCCTTTCCATTCGTCCTGGTTACTATATGTTTGTAGTTCTAATATTTTTGGGAGGCATTGAAGGGCTTTGATTAAGAGATACATGTATTTTAAAAGAAACCATGTTTATTATTATTATTATTATTATTCAATGGAGCCCTACGGTTCCTTCACGTAACAAAACACGGTACATAAATTGCAGTTACATTTTTGGCCCAGGCTTCCTTTTTGTAGTTGTTTTAAATAGTATAATATAAAATATGTGAAATATGTTGTAAGAACCTCCTTAGAGTATACATATCTCTTCTACTCTAAGGAACTACCAAAGAAACCGTACGACTTTAACTGTATGTATACATCGGTGTGCATGTCTGGTAACCTGTATATTATGACAAGATTTTAAGATTTAATGTTTTTTATTCAGGAAATATTATTACATCGTCGGATGCTGTTCTCAGGTATCCCTGTTATACTTATATAATCGATAGGAAGAATGAGCGGTACCGATAATTAACCAATTATCGTTATACTATTGTATAGGAGTTATCATATGAATGACCACACCCGTTCCCATCTTCTATGTGTGCACTGTGTATATATGAAGCAAGGCGTTGCTGCCAAGCTTGCCTGATTACATAATCACACGATTACTTGCTGATACACAGATGGGGAGAGTAGCGTCCCCCAAGCGTCCCTAGAATACTGGGGGGTATACTACCCAAACCCAATACACATATCAATATATGACATAACTCTCTCCTTCTTTTTCAAATCATACGCAGTTTGATTTTCTACATAGGTTAGAACCAACCCTTTTATAGTCATATATTCCTTTAGAGCATAATCATAAATAAACAGTGAATGACCCTGTGCACATCAAATATATTGAAAGAACATAACTTTTAATCTGGTGAGTTCTTCCCCTGATTATATTCTCTGAGAGAAACTCTGATAGAGTAGATAATTGAAACAGATTAAAACAAAAGGTTAGACACCATGATGGAATATGGAAGTATACAGGCCTAAATGGCAAAATGTCATAAAGTAAGTCTGTTGAATCATTTTAAAATACCAACAAGAATCACTCAACCAGCCACAAGATCATTACTTTGACAAAAGTACAATATACATTGAATCAAGAAAGCTCTAGCAAGAATCAATTCGAAAACATAGATCATAAAGTTTTCAAAGAAATCTCTGTAGCCTGGCTAGATCACTTTGTCAGGGGGCTATCCTGGCGGTAAGCATTCAATTCAATGTATTGTTTATTTATACAAAAGAGTTGTACAAAAAGGGGACCCGCATCTGAAAGTTAATTTCATGTCATCCAACGGTTTCCTAACTAGTTGGGACTGGTAGAATATATTTTGATTTACATTAATGGAATTGAGCGGATTTGTTCAATATATTCTTAACTCCTATGCAAATGTTTTTGCGAAGAATGGGACTGAAAAACCGCTCATTAATAAGAGCCTCTTTAATAAATCTACTAATTAATTTCTCTTATCCGAAAATATTAATATATATGGATTTTGGGCTTTCAAGAAAACTTTATTCCAATAAAATTATACCACTGATGGCCAGCAAGGGCTATACTTACGTCACAAAATAAACACATAATTCCCCACATCATTAGATTATAATAGCCTAATTTCACTTTATATAATTTCAAGTGGACTCAGAAAGCTAGTTGCAAAATCATCTTGTGTCACAATGAGGCCCGTCTGACATCGAAATTCAGCAAATTTTAAGCAAAATTCAAACGTTTTTACAAAAGTTGAATGGATAATTATTTTATTTTGAGATAAGAACTAATTGAGGCACACTCTATACACAATTCAATATCCAATAATTATTATCTCAACTATTTAGGCATGACACAATATTAAGAACATTTTTCAGGCATTACTTCTCACATAATTACGCTTTACAGGCATCGTTTACAAAATGTATTTCTGTTTACAGGCATCAGCAATTTACTTTACGGTGATCACCAATGAAAATAAAAACAGCTTTTACACATTTTCTACTTACATATAGCTTAAGTTAAAGTAAGTTCATTATTCCTCGGTGTATTATGCCTCCAACAACACAGAACATATTAACTCATATGAATGGAACCGGTACCGTACCCAAACTGATCAAACGTTTATGAATGGGAGCCTGACAATCACTATAATTATGTGATGAGGTAAAGCTATGTGACGGGGATGTGTGTCCCACCTGTAGAACAGCCCTACGTGCATGGTCCATGTTTGCTAAGACGTACTTCTATATGCAGTCATTGATGGGGCAAACAGTTTTTGACAAATATTTAGTCAATCGGTGTGAGAAGGAAATAGGTCTGCTCTGTTCATGAGTGGCGTCCGCTTTGTGCATCAGCCAATTAAGGATACCTTACAATTAACTAGTTCGGTTTTAAGTTGCTTTTATAGGTGCATATTATGATACTTTTTTTTTCTCTTGGTCCGAAAACAAACCGACGTGGTTATTCACTTAGCCTTTGATTAGATAAAACCCCCCAATTCATTTGAAAAATAATATTTTCATGTGGTTGGGTCAGATCCAGGTCAAGTTTCTTGGCCGGGTCAGGTACATATGGTACCGGTCAGTTCGGAAGTCGATTCGTATATGATTTCTGTGGATTTGTGGAGTGTGTGGAGGCCTTTGTGTACTAGGAAAGACCCTTCCAGACCAGGAGGGCTATAGTCATTTACCTCGGATATTTTCACTATTATATTGTTGCAGTCGGTATTTCCAAGTTGTTCATTTGTAGGTGTAGACGTAGATCAATCAGAGAATGCACCTCATGCAGTTAAGTATTTTTTTTTAGTAAAGTAGCCATGATTGACGTCGTTGATGTGGTTTATGGTGATTTAGAATGGCAGTACTATTAAAACCCTATCACATACTAACATTGCGGTGATCTAGTCCTGGTAATGAATGTAAAAAATGTAAAACTTCCTGATTACAGTGTAGAAATGGAGCAATAAAAACCTATTTTTTTGCTAAAATAACCCAAAAAACATTAGTTACCACAGAAACGGCCCATCTTGATAGGTTGTTTGCAGCCTATTCGGCAATGTTTCTCTTCAGATTCAGAAGATTCATGAAATTCTACATGAAATACTTCAAATTTAGCTTGTCGTACATTGGGTTGTTGGCTTTTTGAGGGTTTGGCCTCTATGCATCCTACTGTTCCCCTATGTAAAATGTATAACCTATACCAAAAAAAATAGTGGACCAGACCGTCCTACATGTAGGACGGCTGGTATCTCCAGTCCTATACTAGGTAAAGGCCTAAATGTGCATTTGTAATGATTAGGCCTAAATTAATTTCTTTACTTTGGCAGAATGAAACTTATCACACACTGTGAAATCTTTGTCAAATAAGATTTAGAAAAAAGAAAAAAGGCCTGACCTTTTTGTATGTGATGTCAGGTCTATGAGTCTACATCGGAAAACTTTCTAGCAGCAACATTCCCGTTTTTTTTAAAAATCTAAATGGGATATACTGACTTTCTAAAAAGAAGACTTTCCATAACATATCCAAGCCCATATGTGAATATTTTTGACGTGTTGGGGATTTTGGTTTGCACTATGTCAACTTATTTGTCTTTCAAGATTGTTCATTGTTTCACCAATTTCGTAAGTGTTGGAGCTACTGTCCATACTAACCGTCGATTTACTAATAAATACACCTCGCGAGGGGAGCGTATATATACATCGATATACGTTCCGCTCGCAGGCAATCATGTAATAACGTATCATTAAGAAAATATATAGAAAGGAGAATAAAGCAGACCCAGTCACGAGTCAAAGCCCCCAGTAAGATAATCAGAGCCCTATCAAAAGACATAATAATAACACTCTATAAAATTACCATTCCATGAATTCCGGGAAATAAGGAAATAATTTTGGGTATGAATTCCGGGAAATAAGGAAATAATTATGTGTTCTGGATATGTTAGCGTGGGTACGCTGGTATATAAGGCATTGGAGCGTGCCCAAAGGATGGGAGGGGATGAGAAGGGGTGTGTAGAAGTGTGTCCAAGGGATGGGGGCGGTAGGGGGAGGGAGGCCAATGCCTAATGTTATGGCTTCAGCATGTGCAAAGAAAATAAGGGACCTCCTTAAGATCCATTTTCAAATTATCTTTACCACAGAAGCACACTCCCCGTTATGTAATATTTCTGGCCAGACAAAGGAGTGATTTTATAGCAAAAAGGCAATAGTTAAAGTATTGAACACACCTTTATAGCCTTAACTTGAAAGCTGGAAACGTGTATACTGTTTATAGTGTCACTGAAATTATGCATTTAATCAGCATCTTGAAATCCTGGAACAATAAAATGTAGGGTTGTATCGGCTGGAGATTTAGTTATATCGAAACTGCTACTCAGACATTATGAAAATTGCCCTAAAAGAAGTTGTATCTCTAACTGTAATTGATTGGTCAATAGAATCTATATTTTATTCTATTTGTGTGGACAGAGGTATGAGCATTGGGAAGTGGAAAATCAAATAAATTTTACAAAATGTGATAAGATAAGAGTCACTGCTGGTTTTCGACCTGCTAAAAGGTCATTGTTGTTTGCTCTGATATCGATGTAACCTAAAACCTGGATTAACTGTCAGCCGCTTATGCATATGAGCAATTCCACCAATCGATCGTCATTTGGCCATCTAGGCCTGATTTTTTTTCATTTTGCAATCAATCCCCAATTCCTCTAAACAATACATGCTGATTGTTTGAGAAATTATCGAACTGCGTTCCCGGTGATAGAAGATAATGGAATGTTGCTCGGCTAACATACCCTAACCTTTTCTATTACGGTTATCACAAGGTTTGTTTCAACATAAGTAATCGATTCCTCACCCATTCACGTCCGATGCATGCTTCAGAATTGGGTACTAAACTATGGCTTGACATACTATAGAACTAGCAAGGAGCATTAAAACTGGGTAATGAAATGCACCGTGTTTTGGAATTCATTTGTAGCTTTTGCAATTTTATTATCCCTCTTGTGTACACCTTTAACAGCGATGTCGTTGAAAACTGATAGCACAGAAATGCTATCACTGCACTGGTAAATGAAATTCATTAATGCCCAGGTTTGTAATAGGTTCATATAAGATAAGATAAGATACTACTTTATCTATCAAAATTCACAGAGTACAGAATAAAACAGACAATGCAAATAAAACAGACAAAACCGATAAAACAGGTAGGCTGACATCTAGATAGAATGGGGACACCATTCCAGCTGTGTATGTAAGATATGTAGTATATGTAAGTGATACAACTGACTTTTTTAAATAATGCACACATACATCATTAATGCCCAAACGATTATGGAAAGGATGAAGCCCAGCGCAGTATAACTTGCTTTTGTGGAGCTTAGAATTTCGCCCAGTTCCATTAAATGAACCACGTAATAATCAAATGCTTAGGCTATTCCTTTTTCCTGTCCGATATATATATTATGTACACACTAATTATATATTCTCTTTGCAGGAAAATGAATTTGAATTACTTTTCAACGAAGACATCTGCATCGTTCTTCTCTTAAATTGAAGATTTGATTGGAAACAAAATCAGAAGGAAATGGAGATTGTGTGCATCGAATTGCGTGCCGATAATTGCCTCAGAGTATCAAGAATTTTCTCTTTGTAATATTACACATCATTGAAAATGGGTCGTTATTCATCCCCAACATCAAGAAAAGTTTTCTATTTGGTTACATGTTTTGCAACAATACTGTTTTACACAGTATATCTATTCCACAATGCCGGAAAAACAACTTTTACATTTTCCAATACAAGGGATTCTTTTTTGGACAGTTCACATGTAACACCTAATAGTACACCTAATGAAAGGGAGCCAATTTGTGTACCACCACCGCTTGAAGTATGGGAAAAGCATTTTAATTTTCTTAAGCATAAATTAAAACAGTTGCCAAGTAATCGCAAGTGTTCAACTTCACCAGACTGGACATACACAAAACATGGTCGTTTCTACATCAAACACAGACCTGATCTGCGAAATGCATCCTGTAAGGTGCAATATGTGCATTTTAAGACAGACCTGAAATCAGTTCTTAGTGAAGCAAAGGATATAAAGAATGGCTCCCTTGTTGAGGATTCATATATGAAAGTAACATGTAAAAATAATACAAAGACATATAGTGTTTTCCATGCAACTGCTGCCAAATATAATTTCTCTGACATTCCCATGAAGGTAAGGAGGAAGGATTTCTTGAATATCATGCTTATCTATTTTGATTCTATGTCGAGACCTCAGTGGCACAGACTCATACCAAAGACACATAAGTACATGGTAGAAGAACTAGGAGGCATAGAAATAGAAAAGCAAAATATAGTGGCCAAAGGGACAGCAGGAGCTGTTATACCATTACTAACAGGACACAACAATGATGCAGTTGGGGATGAATTAAACTGTACAAGACTGCAATTTCCGCAGTGTGGCCATGTTGATGGACATCCATTTATATGGAAACAGCTTAGATCCATGGGATATGTACCTGTCTATGCTGAAGATGAACCAGGTGTTTGGATCCACACTAGGAAAGGTTTTAAAAAGCAGCCTATGGAAAATTATATGCGTCCTTTTTATCTTCTTGCTGGAAAGAATTGTATAGGAGCAAGATCAACACTTAATGTTACTCTTCAATATTTCACTGATGCACATGAATCATACAGCCCAAGGCCTATATTCTCCTATCACCACAACTCCAATTTGGCCCATGATAAATTGCTAGATCTTGCCTATGAAGACAATGTTATAGTCAACTGGTTGAAGGATATGAAACAAAGGGGAATCCTAGATGACACTATGCTCATTTTTGCATCTGATCATGGTGCCAGATATGAGCAATTACGCAACACTCCTCAAGGCAAAATGGAAGAATACCATCCTTATGCAGCATTTGTTATGCCTCCTTGGTTCAAGGAAAAATACCCCAAATATCATACTAATTTGGTAGGAAATGCCAAGAAATTGACTACCACTTATGATATCAGGGAAACAATATTACACTTACTGGACCTGGATGATTTTAAAAGCACAAGTAAACGTGGCATAAGTTTATTCACAGAAGTCCCATGGAATCGATCATGTAATGATGCCTTCATTCCTGTGTTTTACTGTTCATGTCTTAAATGGGATTCCTTGAGTAAAACAGATCCGATGACTGCAAAGGCAGCTCAAGCTGCAGTGGATAGGGTTAATTCTTATACAATTAGTTTTAGAAACAAATGTGGTGTGCACAAAATCAAGGAAATTATCAGGGCTAAAGTTGCGAAGGAAAAGACCAAATACATGAAATATGAAGTGACATTTAAATCAGACCTGCGAGGTGCAATTTATGAAGTTAATATGCAGTATGACACAATAAAGAAGGAATTTATTGTTGGATCCCATTTTTCTATATTTCGGACTACAGCTTATGCCAAAATGGTTGGTTGCCTGAAGGCTTCAGAAAGACATCTTAGTGATTACTGTGTCTGTAAATGATAATACAATAATTAAGGGGTTTCTGGAGAATTGTGATTCTGGATGTACATTCTAGATAATTCTAGGAAGTAATTCTGATGAAATCAACATATCTTTCTCCCAAAATAATTATATCTTATTTGTATCTTTTATTTTTTTTTACAATGAAATAGGGATACTTTGACATTTAATGTGGTCATTAATTTTGGTATTACCAGACTTTTGTGATATACAGTCCTGCTTAGGCAATGGTCGCTTTCATAATATCTTATCTCTTTATTGGGACTGAGCCTAACAGGTCATAATTATGGGTAGGTTATAGTACCGTGATGGTCGTTATGTGGGACTCAACTGTATATTTGATGTCAAGTATTGAGGTCATAAAGAATATGATTGGAATAAAAAAATGAAATGAAGTAGAATTCTATGCCAAGGTGAGCGATTTAATACAAGTGAATGGAATATTATAGCATATGAGATATTTACACTCAGTGCTATTGAAAATTAAGTTAGCTTTCCGGCTATGCCACAAGGCCGGTCCCTGAATAGGTGAATTATCTGTTCTCAACCTACATAGATTCTGTAATATAAAAAATGTATATATGACAGAAGAATTAGTCACTTAAAATATCTTGTTTATTTACGTGCTGGTCATGAGCATTATCTAAAACATCTAAATAGGAGAACAAGGCTACATGATGTCTTGGTGTTGAAAAGTAACTTTGTTGAAAAAGACTTTTAGAAACGTAGGTTTGAATTCAAGACAGCATTTTTATGGAATCAGTTACCTACAGTTACCAGATATACAATCATTCAGTGCGTGGGGAAAACACGACATTCTTGTGATCAGAAGATATACTGAATTAGCGATTTTGTCGATTTTTAAAATTGTTATTTACCCTACATGTAGACGATCCCCCCACCTCCTGAATACTATGAGACCAGTAGAGGGTAGGAAAACAGTGACAGGCACCCATTCTCTCTGGCTTTCCTCTTCTCTTACACCCCCTCCGCCCACCCACCCCTGTTCCTCCCCCTTCCCCCTACCTTTCCCTCCCTGCCTTCTTCTTCTCGCTCCCCTCCCCCTCCCTTCGTCTCCTCTCCCTCCCGACTCCCCACCCTATCCCTCCCATCTTTTTCTCTCCCCTTCCTCACTCTCTGCTCTCTTCCCCTCTCTCCCTCCCCACCTCCCCCTCTCCCTCACATCTTTATCCTTATTTGCTCTCCGTCCCCCCTCTGCTCATCGAAGGCATGACGTCATTATGAATAAATGAACAATGCCACCATGAATTGATTTTCGCGGCATGGTTATCAAGTATAAATTCATGAGTTAAAATCCAATAGTCTTGATTTGTCACTGTCGTACAACAATAGAGGCCTAATGGTGCACGTCGACATGATATGGATACCAATGTACATAAATGTACTCATATGTGATATATTGCTGGTATCATGGCAGTGTGAGACCAAAACCTCTCAACATTTTTGTGCTTTTTAATCTTGAAACTGCTTGATATTTTTAGACCTCGAGAATGCTGAAAGGATATTTCATTGCAAAACATACATCGAAATGATCAAATGATAAATCTTTATATAAGCTTTACATGCCATTAATGTGGATATTTCAAACAGTTACAGCTAACTAGTGTTTAGTAACTGCCTTGCGACCTAATGTTCGAACTACTTAGGTTTCCTTCAATTTTCTGCAAAATAACTTCAATTTTGGGAAAGGGGAATTGCGCAGAACCTACTTATATTTTACCATAAACTGCTGTTGTATATATGTTTATACAAGAATTTGAAGTCTAATCGCCTAATGTTTTCCTATACTCATCAATTATCAAATCGTACTCAATGCCTCTGCTAATACAGGTTAAATCAGTCTGGCCACTGTCAAAATGGTGTCAATGCAAAGGGTGTCGATGCAAAGACGATGCAAAGACGGTGTAATTGCCGGCGATGAGGAGGGCTATCGGTGACTGCATCGTCTTTGCATTGGCAAGGGGAAAAAGTTGGCAACTATAGAACCAATTTTCATGCTTTTACATATATACAATCTCATTGACTAGACATCGCCAACGCATCGCCACAGCCCTTACCTCCATTGATAATGCACTGATGCAAAATCTCATCGCTGGGAAATATCAAACATGTTTGATGTTCATCACTACCCTTATGATGCAATTTTCACATCGCCCATGCATCGCTTTTCATTGCTGGCTATTGCCGAAGGCATAGCAATGGTTAGTCGACGCAAAGACGACGCATTAAATTTCACAAAATTCTTATTGGCTAGCTCATCGCCAACAATTTTGTTGACAGTGACCGGACCGCTTAAGGAATAACCAAAAATATTTCCTATCATTCAATAGAATTGGTATCCCCTCGTTGTTTGCCCTGTCCTCCTCTATACCACTCTTCTCTCTTCTTCCTCATTTCTCTCCTCTTCGTATTGCATTGAAGATGATAAGTGATGCTTCTTTGAATATATGCACAAGTAAAGTATGTACCCAAAGTTCTGACTAATATACCATACTATAACCCCTATATAATACTATACTATAACAGCATGAACATGTTTTTTCAGCATAATGCTCTTTAAACAGTCTGCAGTGTCATGGGGTGAAAAACGCCATTGACCTGCAGACAACCAGTTAGCATTGTCATCACAAGTATACTTGGTCTGATCGAGGGTGATTCGAACTGCCCTATTATGGATGGTTTGCAATTTCTTAAATAGGTTCTTTGGTGCTACCATATAAATAATATCCCGAAACTCAGGAATTGGCCTTAATCTTGAGAGAGCCTTTAATTTAGATTTTGCCAAATTAATTTTCGACATCAAGGGGTCCAAAAAATAAGTTTGTCATCAATCTTCAGTCCTAGGAAAGTATATAAGTGCATATTTTCAAGCACTTGGTTTCCCATAGTGAATTTAAAGATAGGGGGGTTTCGTTTATTTGTTATTACTATGGTTTTACTCTTTTTCACAATCAGCGAGATCTTATTTTCCTTACACCACAGGTCAATATTATTAAGGATTTGTTATAGGATAGCGTCCCCATTTCTCCCAATAACAGATGAGATGTTATTATACACTCTGGTATCATCCCCAAACAGTTGCACACTTGAGTCGCTAATTACTTTGTTTAGGTCATTAACATATGTAACAGGTCTTTCAGCAGAAAAATTATTATTAACCAAGACTTTCTTGATTGCGATTGTGTGCCAAGGCAATTTAACATATTTTAATGAGGCTAATTTTGTGTTTTCTGAGTCATGAATCATCTCAGGCGTCCTCTAACATGGGGTTGCTCTACACACCAACCAACTTTTACCATCTGCTCAGACAGGTTGCATGGGCTGCTCTCCGTATAGTCCGGAAAAGGACTGCACAAGGATAGAATAGGAGCGTTTTGCATGGTTAGTTTAGTAAGATTAAGTTTGTTATCATCCCCCCTCTCCTCCCCCCACCCCATCCTACCTAGGGTCATGTACACACCACCGCACTGGCGCCGTGTGTACGGGAAGCTCTATGCCTATGCATACTAACCACTGGCAGGCATCGGTGCCATGTGCAAAGGGAGTGTTGGCTTTGACTCAAAACAAATTTCACGCCACTTTTTAGATTTAAAATTGCTAGTTTCCTCTACCATACCATCTACCATACCATATAAGTCCTCCCATAAAAAGGCACCGTCACTAATACAAGTTTCCTTTGAGACCATCCAAATGTGGCCAGTTACATGGGAAAACATTGAAAACAGGGCCATATGTGCGGGTCCTATATTACTGGGAGTTGATACTGATGATTGGGCAACGTACGGAAGTTCGGAGGTGGGGTTCCGCCCTCAAGAGGGCGGGTCTGTCGGCTTCGTCCAGAGGTGAATGGCACCAGAGTAGGTCTATCGTCATAACGTCATGGGAATGAATGGAAGTCTTGGGCTATTTAATTTCATAGATATGGATTCTTTTTGTAAATTGACACTGTCAATACCCTACCTGCTTCCCTCTCCCTCCTCCCGTCTCCCGATGCATTAAAATCTTTTTGTTTAAGCTTGTAATTCCATGTGCAAACCATCCCCGTATACGGCGATGCCATGCACATGTTCTCAATAACGTTTGCCGAGTAACGCCTGTTTCTATTGGCTGAGCAAGGAGGCCTGAGGCTGGCATAAGGTTGATGTAACGCGCCGTGTGATTGGTCCATTTTATTCCCGTACAAATGTGACTGCTACCAAGGGTTCCTTGTCTGCTCGGCATGTGTTGGCACCGTAAAATGTCAGTGGTAAGCTGTGGTAAATAGAGCTCAGGGAATCGGTTATTACTCAGTTATGATACCAGAAAGACCCCATGTTATTGGAGGTAATCTCAGTCTATGGGTTTTACCCTAGGCCTGGAGACATTGTTTCTGGCCATTGGAAGTCAGGAAGTAGCAGTTTCACACGATCAAGCGAGAGTCGGGAAACTAGTTGGTAGTTCTAGAGTAAAGTGGGCGTGGCTAAAATCGTAAGTGCTATGCCTGAGGCATATTTTATATGCCATTATTGACGCCTCCTCGTCCAGTAGAAATAGGATTTGACCTAGGACAGATTGCAACTTAATTAATTTGATGTGTGTATTTATTAATTTGGTCTCTGAACTTTTAATTCGGTCTTAGAATTTATGATTTTGTCTCTACATATTAATGTGGTCTCTGTACTTTTATTTTGGTCTTGGAATTATTAATTCCGGCCGTACAGCCGTGTATGATCTGTCTCTATATTTTTTATTTCTGTCACCACCATTTACAGGCAAACGCTATTATCTAGTGGAAAATGAGAAATAAATGTCATTTTTCTGAAACTTTGGTATTTGATTCTTGAAGTGTTTCTGGTCATAAAGATGGAAAAAAAATCAATGGGTCACCGTACTAATTTTTTAATTACAGTGCTTCAAAATTTGGTATCTCAAAAGAACCAATGAGGACTTAAAGGGGGGCTCATTTTGCAGTACCTCAACTTCATAGTTCATATTTGCTATTTATTGTTGGCGTTCAGGGGGGGGGGGGGGTAACTATTGCCTATAAGTAGAGGGGTGGCTCTCCCCCCCCTTTTTCTGCCTCTCTCTCCTACTGCCCCCCTCTCTTCTCTCTCTCTATCATGGATCCCTGACTACTGGGAAGCGTGTTGTCACGCCTCTCCTTGCTGCCGACCAAGCCTCCATGGACTTGGCAGGGTGCCAGGGGGAGGGGGAGGGCAATCAGGTGGGCCGAGGGAGCAGCTCAAACCCCCCCCCCCAGACCACGTGCCTAGGGTATTTTCTGTATCTCCTCGTAATTCTGTAAGTGTTAGAGATTATATGATTGTTAGACTATCCGTGCCACGGATTGCATATTTAATGAGAGTTGCTTGGGTATATAAGAGTAGCCCGTCTCCACGTGTAGAGAGACGCTGGAGCTACTGCGCGCTGTCAAGACCCTGGAGTGAGATTACGCTGGCGAAGATGCGGCGAATAAAGGATTACTTAGCATCACTACCTGCTTTGGTCGTTATTTAACCCGCCTCACGCTGGCCTAACGGGCTTTCACTGGACGCTGGGGTGGAGAGAGAGAGGGGACCAGGGGCATATTGGGGCTGGCTATGGCTTCTGCATTATCGGACGCTACCACATCCAGAGAAGCAGTAGTGCACCCCGTATCAATTACTATCGATCCGAGCTCTCCTGATAACGCAACTGATGCTTTCATTATATTCACTCAATGTAAATAGAATTTACAGTTTTGGAGAGAGTATTATTTGGCCAATAATTCTATGCCTCTTTTTTATAGAGTGCATTGTTATTTTTATTCTGATAACAACAAATACCTGATGCGAATATTAAATTAAAAACTCGAAAAAACCCCATTATTTTTCACTATTTTTATAAAAACAGTTTTAATTTTCTCCCCATCGAAAATAAATGTCATTTTTCTGATACTTTAGTATATGATTCTTGAAGTATGTGTGATCATAAAACTGGAAAAAAATAATAGGTTGCCGTGCTAGTTTCTGAATCACAGGGCTTTGAAACATGGTTGACAACTCAAAAAGCTGCTACTTTTAAAGTGTTCTATATTTCCTAAACATGTCTATTTCAGACAGCTACAATTATTTTTTTAACGCGATGACATACATTTGTCCCCTATATACATTTAGAATATTACCTGCACTATATATGTAGAAACTTTTGGGACATTATGAGTTTCCGTTTTTGTTTTATTCCCAAAACCGTGAAAGAAAAATTCAACATTTCCCAATAGACTTGCATACTAAATGGGTACAACTGAGAGTACACACAGCTACCTCTGTTTCCCAAACATGTCTATTTCAGACTATTTCAGACAGCTATATAATGGTATGGAAAAGGGGGGCGTGGCAGTGAATAGTAGCGTTTGCCTTTAAATATGACTGTCATTGTACCCTTAACTTTAATTCGGTCTTAGATTCATCTTCAATTTGGTCCATGTAATTATTAATTCTGCCACTTAATTTATTTATTCTGGCCCTGCATCTATTTATTCCGTCCCAATTTTAAAATAAGTTTGTCCATATATTTATTTATTCTGTCTCACTATAAGTCATAGAAAAACCAAAAAAGAACTTGGCGCCTCATAAACGACAACCGATGGTAGCCATATTCACGGCAGTGACGGCTGATGAGAGACATTGTGATAATGGTGCATCCCTCAATATTATTATTGTTCTTATTATACGTCGTATTGCTTAGGATCCATTGAATATGTAATGAATTTGTGCGTATATTGCCAACGTGCGACATGCAGGATCAATTGAGAATGTTTTAGTAGACAACCATATTCAGTCATTCTTATACCAAACCTGTACTAGAGAACATGCCTGTACCTGCCCGGAATCCTAGACGCGATGCCTCCTGCCAGACCTTTATACTTTGAGGGACGTATTAGGCCTATGTATTAGTCTACAATAAATAATGGGATCGATGTATAGACTAATTGCAAGTTTCTTTGCAATGGGCGCAATATGTGTGATTACATTCCAGAGGGAGAAATCAACGTATGCTTACTATGATAGTACACCTATCCAGATGTACTATCTCTGAGAGTGCATGGAACGTCATCACATCGCAACCCCGGGATGTCAGAGACAGTGAGTGCTGTATATAGCATTAATATCGAGGAACAATATATGTTATATTGCATGTAGCTACGTAATGCATTGATATTTGTGTTTGCTTTTATCGTGCAGGTTTAATTATTTGGCAGACGTACGTTATGCCGTGGTAATATTGTGTACGTTCTATTGCTTACTTACATTCTGATAAAACAATGTTTTAGTTTTCACCATGACATTTTCTATTTTATGAACTTAGAACAAGGTATAATGTCTATAATGTCTAAATGTATTACCCAGAGGATTAGTGGGAAGGGAAAGGGCAATCAAATGTATCTGGCCTACCAATTATGGATGGCAGGCCTTCCACAATTAGGTCTGTGATTTCCCTTACATTGTGTTTATTTATATAATAATAGACCCTGCGCACACACATGTATAATGTGACCAGGGGTTCCCCAATATATACCCCGCCCCTCTTGAATGGGTCATTACAGGGCAATGGTATGCAGAGTAAAAATCGATGCTGAATTTGTGATTTTTCAGTTTTTCTTCATTTGAAACGTTTCTCCAGGACATATGATAGCTTTAGAGTGTTTATCTCAAGGATAGTAATTGCATTTCAGGATCTACCACAGCTGATAATGTATCTTTAATTTCCATTTAATATTAGTAAGTCATTCTTAGTGATATGATTGATACCAGATAATCATATTTACAATTTATTTTGTGAATCACCTATAGGAGCGTGTGTGTAACTTTGAATGATGATGCCAGTTTCCTTCTATATATATTCCTAGCAATGTATGTGTTTGTAACTAAATGTATCCTTGACATTCATTTTCGCATGGACAGCGATCCTGTTAAAAACCGATTTCGATCAAGCTAGATCGCCGTACCAGGAACTGAACTTTTCGTTTCACAAGTTCTGCTGCGATAAACAAAACCAGTGTTGGTTGCCCAGGGCCCTGTTGTATAAGCTCAGGAAGGAATTATTTTGTAGGAATTCCTATATTTTTTCCCCCTACTTCGGTGGGAAATTCCTACGAAATTCCTATTGTGTGTATAGGCTATTCCTTCCCTGAACCATTCCTTCCCAGCTGCTAAGCAAGGAATAGTAGCTGCCCATTAGGGAATTCTCTTAAAAATCAACAGAAAAATCATCTAACAGCAGAAACTTTGTACTGTAATAATAGCTTCTTTTTCTCCTCCTCCTCCTCCTCCTCCTCTTCTTCTTCTTCTTCTTCTTCTTCTCGTACACAGTCCCTGGCCCCCTGTGCAGTCAATACATCCTAAGGAATTCCATAGGGAAGACTTAGTTATCCAATCTTTTCATGTTTAAAACATTTAACATTTTAAATTCAACATGTTTAATGTGTAAACAATCAAATTACTCAAGAGGGAAAACTTCTGAGGGAAATTCCTACATAGGGAACAACTACAAGTATCAATGTAGGAAATTCCCACAACCAAAAGGGTCAGTTTCTAGGTGACACCTGTGGATCTAAATTCTAATCCATTCAGGATAATCTACATCATATCTAAAGGTATAAGAAAAAGTGTTCCAATATTTTACCAACATTGTCACTTCAAATTGTAAGAAATGTGTTATATTAGTCTTTAAACCCAAGAAATGAGTGAATCCTATGCATCCTATTTACCTTTTACCTTGCTGACCCACACCTATACAGCAAGGAATATTCCTACGAGCTGGGAATGCCATGTAGGAATGAATATAGAGAGGGAAAAGTTCCCACAGAAAAATGTCCTTCCTTATAGCTTATACAACAGGGCCCAGCCTCCCAAGTCCATATGGGTGTTTGCAACACGTACCCGGATATGTCTCATAATTTAGTTATTCTTTAGAATGTTTTCCCCAGGGCCTGGGGTATATAGTATGGACTTAGAAGGTTGTGGTTTGGAGGGAAGAGTCTTATGGCATGTCCATAAGGCTATTCCCTATTATTTAGGAGGGCGATGTTATTATATTATAGTGTACAATAAATGAGTCTTTGCTGTACACTTCCTGCTATCATATCGCTTCTCTGCCTTTTCCAGCTTATTCCGAGTCCTGGGTTATGATTGAGAAATATCATTTCGAGGAAACAGAAGTCGCGTCTTAATATTCTTGAGCTAAAGAAGAATGTGATTTAAATTGGTGAAGAAGGGACGGGATGGAGACGAGGATGTTAGGATCATCTTTCATTGCATTTTCCATATAATTATATGTGGTTTGTTTTTTGTTTAAAAAAAACAGGCCTAGAGAAAACATGATAAGGGGGCTGTGACTAAGTCAGTCTTGAGAATTAATTCCATTCCAGGACCTGTCAGTCTAGCACCTCTATGGGTTGTATATACCTTTCCAAATTCTTATATTTTGTATAATACACGATCCTCTTAATAGTGAATAAGGGATTTTTGACGGGTGTTGACCTGAAGTTTGGGCGTGTGTTTGCAGGTATAGACTCCAAGCGAGGGATCAGCCGAGCTTGCAGGGCATCTAACCGGGTATTAGGCTAGTATATATACATTGCCCCATACCCTACCTTGCACCTGTAGGGCTATATGTAACCTTATATGTTGTCTGCAAAATATAATGTGTATATATTAATTGTGGCGAGACCTGAATCATATGTTTGTTGAAAGGATCTTCCCACGCCTGGTCATTCTATGCCTCTCTGCTGGAAGACCACAGTGGCAAGAGCGGTACGCCGAGTCCTATGGAGGCTTGACGAACGGTGGCAAAACGCTTATTTCAATAAGCAAATGCTATTCACCTAAACATTGCGAACGCCACGCCATAACTGTACAACGATTATAAGAGATGGGCCCCTGGGTCTGCAAAAGGTTTCTCGCACTTATTTTCCTACAAACTTAGGCATCCACTACAATGAATCGCCAGCATATTAATACACCTAGCTATTAGTAAAGTCGATTTAACCGAAATGCGCACAGATAAATTACAATCTTGGTGTAAACTTACGTTAACACTAGCGTGAATGGGGACTGCATATCGGCCGATCGACTGACCGTGAAAGTTGGGCCACATGACTGAAATGTATGGGAAATGATACGTAAGGCTTCTCATAGTGTATTGAGCACGCTCCTTCCGGTCAGACACTTCCGTCTTTGCAACTAACAACAAACAACTAGCCTAGGATTATCACGTGCATGTATTGCTGTCATATTCCATGTAGAAACTCCGCGATTATTCCATTAAAAAGGTAACGAAATATCGATTCTTCTCCTGAAGTCTAAAATCTGCAGGGGTTTTATGGCATTGCCATAAAGACGCCTGCAGACCAAGCAAAACACCGAGTCAACTCGTTCCCAGTGGCCAAGTTTAGCCGGGTCCCCCGGCTCTGCAGTCGCCGAAACCATAATTTTAAAAGCTTTCATTATTACCAACGATATAACAAATACAGCGGCCGGAAAATATTCTACTAAACTAACCAGCCAAGCAGTTACCATACACCTACACAACACAAATTCTCGCGCGGAT
This sequence comes from Sthenelais limicola, assembly GCA_942159475.1. Classification (NCBI taxonomy): domain Eukaryota; kingdom Metazoa; phylum Annelida; class Polychaeta; order Phyllodocida; family Sigalionidae; genus Sthenelais; species Sthenelais limicola. Next base: position 61,117,167 of record OW804095.1, on the reverse strand, counting down.
ACTTTCTAGGTCGAACGGTCTATATCTATAACTAAGTGAAGAGGCTGAGATCAATGAATACTTTTTAACTTAAGGAGTTGTTGGTCAATGGGATGTGAAATATGTGTATTAACACTCCCCTTTATTGCAAACAAATAACAATAACAAGTATAAGAAAAAAATAATCGAAGTGTGTGTGAATTGCTCAAGCCCACAGAGAAGTCCTTTGGTGAGGTGGGGACCACACAGCCCTAGTCTATATAACCCTACAGGTACAAGGTAGGACATGGATCGATGTATCTATGAGAATACACAACACAGCCCGTGCTTATAATTGGCAATTGAAACAGTAATTCCAGGCCAAGATAATAAGACTGAGAATAATAGGCATTCCTTTTCTTAGTCATACTATCTTCAAGCTCTTGGTTCAAGGAAAAATACCCCAAATATCATACTAATTTGGTAGGAAATGCCAAGAAATTGACTACCACTTATGATATCAGGGAAACAATATTACACTAACTGGACCTGGATGGTTTTAAAAGCACAAGTGAACGTGGCATAAGTTTATTCACAGAAGTCCCATGGAATCGATCATGTAATGATGCCTTCATTCCTGTGTTTTACTGTTCATGTCTTAAATGGGATTCCTTGAGTAAAACAGATCCGATGACTGCAAAGGCAGCTCAAGCTGCAGTGGATAGGGTTAATTCTTATACAATTAGTTTTAGAAACAAATGTGGTGTGCACAAAGTAAAAGAAATTATCAGGGCTAAAGTTGCGAAGGAAAAGACCAAATACATGAAATCTGAAGTGACATTTAAATCTGATCTTTGTGGTGCAATTGATGAAGTTAATATGCAGTATGACACAATAAAGAAGGAATTTATTGTTGGATCCCATTTTTCTATATTTCGGACTACAGCTTATGCCAAAATGGTTGGTTGCTTGAAGGCTTCAGAAAGACATGTTAGTGATTACTGTGTCTGTAAATGATAATACAATAATGGGTCTATACAGCCAAAGTGATGCAAGTTTTCCAATTGGTGTCTGTTGTCACCTGGTGGGAAATCAGTCATATCTGGTCTCATCTTGGTAAATTGAATGCAAGAAATAGTCCTATAGACCTTTTCTTCTATATTCTTTGCATTCTCAGCATTCCTGCCAACCCTGGTGTCAATGCTTATCATTTTGATTCGGAATGTTCAAGACACAAGCAAGTGTATATTGTTCTGCTATCTGGCTATATTGTATTGAAGTCAGTTGATCTACACTTTAAGACGTCATGTCAACAATAAAAGAGAAATTTCAAATGAACTATTTCAGTTGTGTTTTTAAAACTCATCAGTTTCTGATATTAATCCTTCTGATTGCCTGCAACTAATGCACATTATACATTTTCTCAATATAATACTCTATACAAAGTGTTGAGGCACATTCTTTTATTCAAGAAAGATATTAAATGTTAAAGCAGTTTCTGTTTAATATGGTCTAGGTTATCTATATAACAAAAGAAACGATCAAACTTTACCACAAACAATTACTTTTTAAAGACAAAATTAGGTACATTTACTAATACACTTATGGTACTTACTGACACATTTAGGTACATACAATGATACATTTATGGTACTCGTTCTACATGCAGTAAACTAAGCAAAATGAAGAACTCCTTATCAGGGGTGATCATCAATACAAAACTCTGTACTTGTATCACTCTGCTTACAATGTTGTTCTTCATTTAACACTGCACTAACAAGTACCATAAGTGGTTAGAGTTTTATCCACTGTTCTGTGTTCACTCTTTTTTATCCATCTGTATGTCAAGCAAATTATGGTAAAGAAAATATTATGTTAGTTAGCATTCAATGTGATTAACACAGAATAATAGTCCTGATTCATTAGAGCATATTTGCCTTAAATTTACATAATCAGTCTGAGTAATAAATCTAGCTAGACATAGATTTTATACTTTTTGAATTAGGTTGCCATATTAAACAATTATGTTCAAATTGATATTCTCACTATAGGTAAGCACTGCATAAATATCATATGAGACTTGACCATTCTTGAATACACTTTCACACAGGGGCATAGCCAGGGCGAGCCAACCAGATTATAGACCTGCGTATTATTCTTAGCTTAATCTAGAGATATATGATATAAAGATTAAGAAAAGAAATGCAAAAATTAGTAGAACTTTTAAGCTTCATACCAATTTTCTGTTATTTTCCTTGTGTTCATAGTTTCTGCTGGTCTGGGACTACCTTTAATCGGCGGCAATCGATTTGCAGGTACGGGGGAATCATAGGGACTGTTTTCCAGGTTATTTCTTGATTTCTTGGACTTATTGAGATAAGCCTTTCTTAGTTTTGCTGTTTTGAGGTCATCAGACTGCAAAGAGCAAGATACATATTTATTTACCCAACTGTCCCTAAAAGGATTGTTTTCGACCCATGTGAGATGTTTTTTCAACAGCATTATTATATTGATTTCAAATTAAATAAGTAATGAAAACAATATGTATGGGAAGTATAGATTCTCCCCATTGCGTAACAAGCGTTGCCATCATAACACACTATTTTAGGTCACATAACCATCACTGCTGTCTGCTTGCTACAAAAGAAAGATATCTAAACAGAAAAGGTGATTCAAAATTGCAATATAATAAGTAATTTTAGAAACAAAATGCATAGAATGAACTAACCAATACCTCAGGCATCCATTTTCATACTTAAACTAGAATTATCAAAATTTGGTACGAAAAGAATGAAGGTGCTTTGAGGTTGAGGCTAAATAAGTTGGTTAGGTAATGTGGAAAAATATGCTTGTCAAGCTAGAGTCAGTTATTGTTAACTGAAAGAGATGGTCAGACAAAGGCGTCTTCAGGTTTGAACAAATAATTTCTAACGTTTGCATAAAAAATCAGGCCTAGTTTAAGGCAGACTATGATTTAAATGTGAATTTTCTAAAACTTCTAAAAGCTAAGATTCCCGTTAAGTGGATTGAAAAATGCCAGGAGGAAGAAGTATACAATTTCAAAGATGAAATTCTGTGTCATAATTATAGGGAATAACTCTAATATCCTCAGTGCCCCATCCTGTATTTTGTATGACTCTGTTCGTAAACCTTTAGACAAAAAGGATGACAGGAATTCATGCACCCTCTTCCTTAACAAAGACCTGGATATTTTGGCTGTAGAGGCTGAAACATGGTATCTGATCCCTTACCATTGTACTAAGGATGTCCAATTGCAGTCCTGTCAATATAAGGTGTTAAATTGGCTTATACAGTCTGTAATTTGTTTAAGCGCAATCAGTATTAAAGAAGAAGACACATGCAGTTTTTGTTAGAAGGTGGACAACATTTTCCATCTTTTAATAGATTGTCAGAATGCATGTAACATTTGACACAGTCTTATCAACTGATCCAAAACCAATGAACATTTGGACAAGCAGTTGACAGAGAACATGAGCGCTGTCTACATGATCCTCGGAATTCCAGGTTCTGACAACAAACATGATATGTGGAACTTTATTCTTTTGACAGCGAAGTGTTACATTTATAAGAAAAAGCTCTTTGGAGAAAACAAAATCTACCTATTTGAATACCTAAGAGAATTAAAAAGAAGAGGAAATGAAGAAGAAAAACAATGCTTCCTATAAGAAAGTGTTTGGAAAATGGAAATTATTTTCCCTGGATTTGTAACAGGTAACTAATTTAAGAAGTAACGGAATAACTCTGTAAGCTTTTCAGTATTTGATCCTTTATTTTCAAAACAAAGATGACATGCACATTTTGAACACTTGTATGCCTTGATGTAGAATGTTCAGTCACAAACATCTGTTTGACTCAGAAATAAAAACCGTGTAGATGTAAATGTTTGTAAACACATTTTTTAACACTTGTATGCCTTGATGTAAAATGTTCAGTCACAAACATCTGTTTGACTCAGAAATAAAAACCGTGTAGATGTAAATGTCGGTCTGTATTGCTGGGGAGCGGGGTGACCGACACTTCATGAATTACCTCTATATCGGATATAATAGGGAGTTGCGTAATCACTGTTAATGGCTAATGTAGATTCTTGTGGATCGTGTGTCTAGTTGATCTTAGTCTTGAATTGTTCGGATCTGCTGGTTTGTTGTCGACATGTGGAGTACATGGTTGTTACGCACTGGTGAACACTGAGTGGGAATGAGTGTGGGTAAGGGTTTAGCCCAGTACATTTTGGTGAGCGGGGGTGGCCATGTGTGTGAGGATCGTACAGGAGCAGTTGAAAGTGACTTTGACAGAACCTGGGGTCTTTATATATTATTAGAGTTTCATCATCTTAACTGGGTCTTGCAGCAATGTTCTAGAACGTTCTAGCAAGCCCCTGGTACCATTGCATGAGAATTTCTTAGTATGGAAGGAATGGAAGGATGACTTGCATCATTCTGGAAGTTCAGAGACAAGCTCGTGAGCGACTCATCTCTGATGCAATGTACCCTAAATCTATGGAGGGGTCAGTCTGGCGCAATACTCTGACTCATGTCATCATGAGGGGGCAATGCCTCAGTACCGCGCCCTATTGCGATAACAGATAACATACTGACTGACGATGGCCAAATACAATTAATACAATCAAATACTTTTTTTATGCACCTTAATCACTTTAAACAATAAGACAATAAATTAACTCATTAACTCAAAACACATAAAAATCTTTAGGGAAAAAATGATACTTATTTAGTCTTCCTCTTACCTTTGGAAGGGCGTCCATGATAAAATCATTGACAGGTTTCATTTGAGTGTCATTCAAGCTATCTCTTGGCTTTGTCCATATCGGGCTCTTTTTCCTCAACTTCTCCGCCTGTAAAATAGAAAGCCAGCATGAGCCACACCACACAATTTTTTAAAATATACCCCATGAGTCTCAAGGAAAGAAATTTCGACAATTTTTTATCATGTAATATAATAATATATGATATATACGAAAATCCAAAGGCTATTGTTGGCTTACAGTAATCTCCAGGGCTGGATCCATGGTGTGTGTGTGTGGGGGGGGGAGCTGGTGGGCTGGTGGGCCCCCATAGACCCCACCTTCCAAAAACGTTTTGTGGCAAACCTTTGATAGTCCCAATGCAAAACAATGAAAAAAGTCAAAAGATCCCTCATATGTATAGAAAGACCCAATAATATGGAACAGCATCCCCTTGAATTCAAATTATATGTTAAAAGGGTTTTCCGATTGTGTTCCTGACCGAATTTATGCTAGCTGAATAACATTGCAGCCTCAACCACCTCACCAAATCCTGATGTCCAAATAAATTTGGACTAAGAAGCAGTGTGTCCAGTAGGCCTACTCTAATCCATATAATATAAGGGAAGAGCGATTTCTATGAAAAGAGGTAGAAAAGAGGGGTTTCTTTAGGTAGAAAAGAGGGGTTTCTTTGTCTCACATGTTGTCGGAATTTATTGTTTTACAAACCGTTTTACTCATCAGTAGAGTTCTGTCCACCCTCTCTGGAGGACATCGTATGTGGTTTGTGAAGTTATCTGTGGTGGAAATGTGATTTTGAAGCCTTTTTTAAATTGGGATCTACACACTCTATTTATGGGAAAGCCCCTGTGAGATACTATGTCATTTCCCATAAGCTACTACCTCCCTTCCAGGGGGACCCAACTACATGCAGAGGAGTGGGAGAGGGTGGGGGTATTGGAGTGGGGGCGGGGAGGGAGAAGATGTAGGAGGGGAGAGTGAAGAAAAGGGAGAGGGTGGGGAAATAGGAGAGGGAAGGGGAGAAGAAAAGGGGAAGGAAAAGAGGGGAGGGAGAGAAAGCGAGGAGGGGGAGCATGAGGAAGAGGGGAGGGAGAGGTGGGGGGATCGGAGGCCTACTGGGAGAGAAAAACCGGTATGAGAGAAGGAGAAGAGGCGGAGGGAAAAGAGGAAGAGGGGGAAGTGTAGGGAGAGAGGGGGACCGTCTGGAAGACGGGTACTTTTCTAGTATCAAATAAGAATTGTATTGGATATATCAGAGCAAGGTAAAACGGATGACTGCAATGATTATTTTTTTAATTTCACATGTCTTTCTGAAATTCTGTCCAAGTCAAAATAAACATATTGCATTGTTGGCATGTCAATAAACAATATTTTATTTCAATAGTCTTTCCTAATCTTTAATTCATCAATGAATTCGAGAAATAACTCCTACACTACAGGAAATATCTCTTGCGTTTTAATGCCATGCCAACTAGGGAAACAAATATTTATAAATTCAAATACACATCTTCCCTGCAAATTCTCAGAATATGGTGATGAAGTGAATTGTATGCTATATTCTTTTGGGGGAACATTTAAGATTAGAACAAAAGATTATAATTCTCCTAATTGCAGTATGAAGTTATGATTCATCACTACATCAACTTGTTTCCCCTAAACTGACTTAGTACACAACATAAAATTCATTTGACTTGATACTTGTACAATATACTATTACGTTTATTTATTCATTTTCATCCAGGGATATCCCTTCTTTTAATTCTTTGGGAAACCCTTTATCATGATATCTAATAATCATTGAACCCTGGTAATATGTTTAAGGTAACTTTGAAAATAGTTTGATATTATGTAACTTTTAAAGGTTAAAGGATTCTCCTGATGGGCCTGAAAACAAGTAGAATGCATAAAACAGCACTTAATATACTAAACAGAATTCCTGGGGTATCATATCCCCCGCAGGCCCCTAGTTGGTAGCTTGGACCTACTACACTTTCGTACATTTCTGAGGAGAACCACAATCAGTAAAAAGTCAGTCATTATTCAAAACCAGCTTTTCTTAGTTTCTTTTATAACCAGCAACATACATCTGATTCAAGCAACTATAAAATCTTTAATTTTAAGAACCGACATTTTGCCAGAATTATTCATTTGAAATGAAGAGCTCTTGTGTAAAGACATTTTTTGCCATGCTAACGACTTTGTTTGTAAAAATTTAGCTAATTCGCCCCCTCCCTCCCTCCCCTCCCCCCCCATAACCAATACACACAAATTACCTGAATGAGGACTGCCTGTGCCTGCCATAGGGTCCACCTCCTGGATCCGCTCCTTTTATCCTTCTCTTGCTCTGCCGCTTCCATGACGGTCCTTGCAATCTTGTCCGCATAGTATTCATCGTCCATTACGGAGACACAAAGCTTGGTGTCTGCCACAATGTGAAGGAACGTACCAATGCGATGGACGAGCATGCCTTGAAGGAAACAGTTTTTTTTATTCATAAACTCATGTATCAAGTACAACATTTTCAGCCTATATGAAAATAATTAAATAATAATACAAATCACTTCATGAAATCATACAATCCCTAGTCAAATTAATTATGTAATTTAATTCTATCTTTTAGTCAAATAAGTCAATCAGTCGTCGGCATTAGCAATCCTATGCGACACATAATAATATACAGGTATACTTTTTTCCTTTTGGGGTATGAGGTAAGACAATGAATGATTTGAGAAAAATGATGTGAGGTCATGGATTTTGGATGATTGTTGACACCGTGCATCCATACACAGACTCCGAAAAAACACTATTTGTCTAAAATATCACAACAAGAATCATTGTATTCACGTCGCCATGAAACCATGCACAGTTTAGGTCACCCATTAATCAAGAAATAAACTAACCTTGGTGATGTTTATTTCGGGTTATGCAGAGCATCGTAGTCGATATAGACGGTAGTACAGGGGAGATACGTCACGCGTATCGATGACGTCACACTTTCCAGCCACGGTGAGGGGACTAAGTACTCGATATAGAACCCCAATAATTTATCGATAATCTAATCGATTTATAGCAGAGTAGTACAGGTAGAAATTACATTAATTTCTGGGTGGGACGGGTGGGCCCCTGTACTACCGTCTATATCGACTATGATGCTCTGCATAACCCGAAATAAACGTCACCAAGGTTAGTTTATTTCTTGATTATGCTTCGCATCTCCGTCGCTAGACGGTAGCACCGAGGAGACTTTCAAGTCTTAGTTCCCGAACCACTAAAAATAAAACATTGACACAAGTCAAATTTAGACCTTTTTTATCAATAGGTAAAAAGGCGAACCTACACATTTATTAGTCAAAATTGCATAATCAGCATATGACAACAAGACCCGAATCATAGGGGTGATAACTGTATTCAACAAGACCCTTCAACAATCAGGGTAGTAACCGCAGTAACATAGTATCAGAAAAATTTCCAATAATTGCCCGAGAGTTAGTCTCTAGACAGTAAAATCGTATCAGAATAATTTTCAATAATTACTCAATAATTGCCCGAGAGTTAGTCTCTAGACAGTAAAATCGTATCAGAACAATTTTCAATAATTACTCAAGAATCATTTCTTAGATAAGAGTCTGTGAGAAACATCTTCCTCAGAGATCACCGGTTTTCTATAGAACCGGCGGAATGTATTTTCGGATTTCCACCGTCCTCTGTTCAATATTTCAGGAATTGAAACATTCAGCGAGTCTAATTTCGAGACTGCTGCCGATCTAGTACTGTGCGCTTTAAAAATTGTAGTATCTACACCACTAGAGGTCAGAACCTCGCGCACCCACCTAGCTACAGTATTCGTGGAAACAGGTCCATACGGAGTGACATAACTAACAACTAATTGTCCTCTGCATTTACCATCCGCATGAACTTTTCTCAGTTCTGCAGTTCGTCTTACATATTCAGCGGTAACCCTAACTAAACACAACCTAGGGTCTTCGAGAAAACTCTTGCTAGAGAACACTTTGAGTGGATTCCCCGGTTTAGAGGTTTTCAACAGTTTCGTGATTACAAAAATAACTTTGTTCTCTTTCATTAATACATTTTCAACATCAATAGACACGATGGTCTGAAGTCTTTGCGCATGAATCAGCAAAAACAAGGTCACAAACTTCAATGTTAAAGACTTAAGCGAAATTCCTCTCACAGGAGAGAGTTCAGCCAGATATTCGATTACTATATCTGTGTCCCATGTCTCGATGTACCTCCCAGAGGCAGGGCGTCTGTTACCAGCCCCTCTCAAGACATGACTTACAATCTTGTTAGCCCCGAAAGCCTTCCCCCCCCCTTTCTTTCAGAACAGCAGAGAGGGCACTTCTCGCCACTTTAAGTGAGCTGTAAGAGTAACCAAGATCGAAAAGCATGCAAAGGAAGTTGATGCCAACCCCAATTTCAACATCATACTGATCAACTCCTTTTTCAACACAATAAACTTTCCATCGTCGGAGAAAAACATTGTAAACCTTTTGGGTTTCAGGACGCCAAGAACACGCGAAAAGATCACGAGCAGTCTTAGAAAGATTTAATTCAGAAATCTGGCGTTCCCACAAAGAGCGATTATTAGTTCTGTCTCTGTTAAGTTGTCCTCTTGGGACTTGAAGGCCGGTATGAGGTTCCCTCGACCTCGCTTCACGATTTTGTACCTGCCTTGGCTTAGATTTAGCAGTTTGGGAAACCACACTTGGTTCGCCCACGCTGGACCCACTACAATCGCTGTTGCTTGTTCGGCTTGTAGCTTTTGAAGGCACTTGCTCATCAGACTGAAAGGAGGAAACAAATAACATAGATTATATTTCGACCACACTACAGAGAAAGCATCTACAAAAGAGGCTTTAGGATCAGGTTTCCAACTCACAAATTTCTGAACTTTAGCATTCAAATGAGAAGCAAATAGATCAATTTCAGGTCTGCCAAAATCTCTACAAGCTGAGTCAAAAATCTTTGGATTTAATTCCCATTCGGTGTTATCAGTGAAATGCCTACTCTCGTAATCTGCTTCGACATTTTCCACCCCAGGGATATGACTAGCTAAGAACCACACTTGTCGTTCTTCTGCCCATAGCCAGATACTTCTGGCTACGTCATTGCATTCTTTGGACCTGGTCTCTCCCATTTTGTTTATGTAGGCAACCGTGGTGCTGTTATCAGACAGGATAAGAATTTTCTTCTTGTTGATATCCCTCATGAGGCTATTGAGGCCGTTCAAAACGGCCTGCATCTCCAAAACATTGATATGTTTCCCCTCCATAAAGGAATCCCATCTATAACCTGTACTGGTATTGTTATACACAGCCCCCCACCCTTGTAAGGACACATCCGTAGTTAAGGTGAGTTCAGGCCCATGCGGTCTGATTAATCGAGTGGCGGAGCCTACACGACTGTACCACCATTCTAGATCTACCCAAGCTTTCTTTGAGATATACATCATGCCATCAAATCCGGCAGGGCCAGCTCTTCTAAGAGCCAGGATTTTTTCTACTTCAATTTGCTTGTAATGCGCTAACGCATAATCAAATCCTTTTGTCAGATCAACCATCAGACCCACTACTTTAGCAACTTCTCTAATTTTATGTTCCTTATTTGGTCTCAATTTGTCAATCCATTCCCTCAACCTAGATATCTTTTCAGGTGTAGGTCTGACCGACATGTCAACCGAATTCAGAATATAGCCCAAAAACGTTAGTTCCTGTGATGGGATTTTTTGGGATTTTTCTTGATGGATAAAAACCCCCAAACCGGTAATTACCTTCTCAATTCTCTCTGCTCCGGCTGCGCACTCTTTACTCGTGCTCCCTAAAATGAAAATATCATCGATATAGTTGAAGCACAGAATGCCCTCTCTTCTCAGAGAGGCAAATACAGGTTTAAGGATTTTTGTAAAAACCCTAGGAGCGGGTGAGAGCCCGAAAGGGGCAGCGTTGAAACGGTATACCTTGCCTTTCCATTGGAAAGTAATGTAATCTCTAAATTCATGGTCTAAATTCAAGTGAAGTCATAAAGGCTCCCTTCTCTAACAGGTCAATTGCAGTTTCCAAATTGTCCATTTTGAAATGTTCTTTTCTTATGTAATGGTTCAAGACTGTCAGATCGATAATTAATCTCCATTTACCTTCCGGTTTTGGTCTAAGAAAAACATTCGCAATGAATTTTGCCTGTTTAGCACGAATCTGAGTGACTACACCTTTTTCTACAAGTTTGTCAACTTCTACTTGAAGAGCTTTGCTCTGAATATCGTTCATTCTATATTCTCGAGGAACTGACTTTTGAACAGGGATTTTTATAAAATCTAGAGTCACTCCTTCTACTTGAGTAAGCACCCATTGATCAGTACAGATCTTTTCCCAGTTAGTCAAATAGAATCTGATATTGCCCGGAATAAATTTATTCACAGTTGGGGACCCGACCAAGGTTGAATCAAAACAACATGATACAGACCTACCTTGCCGAGGCTCTATTCCTTCTGGTTGGCGTCCCCCTTTCCGAAAATCCGAAGACTTTCCAGATTTATCTCCGTTCTTGGGGAACGACTTCTTGAATTTCCCATTGAAATTCTTGCCTTTGCCTTTGCCTTTGCCTTTCCCTTGGTTTTGGGGAAATTTGCCCTGTTTGGATTTGTTCTTGCTGTCAGACCAGGACTTTTTCATGTCCTCCATCTTCTTGGCCAGCCTGGCCACGTGTTCACTTTCTTTAAGTGAGCCCTCAAGATCCGAAAGTCCGAAAGTAAATACGTAACCCCAGGGGGATTTGAGTCATTGGCTAATGTCTTGTATTCCGTCGGGAGGAAAGAGCGAATAGCTTCGCGTCTGTCTTTGACAAGTTTGAAACAACTGAAATAAGAAGCCATAGATACCGCATTAGCAATATCTTTCATTGGTTCAGTAACCCACTTGGCCTCTGGTTCCTTTTCTTTTAGTTTCTGGGCGGCAGCCAGAACAGCAGAGATAATTCTCAGAAATAGAATCTCGTTTTGCTTCAATTTCTCATCGTTTTCTTTTGCCTCCTTGGGCAAGGCATCACGGATCTTAGTATTGATCTGGTGAGGTTGCATGTACTCCAAATTACTAGGCCTCCTGTACTCATCCATCACCTTTTTTAGGCCTTCAACAGAAAGAGTAACTCTGAAACGTTTGTCGAGAAAGTTTTTGATAGCTTCGTGGACCGGGTTGCTTACACGGTCCTCCTCTTCGATCTCTTCTGCAAGAGATTCCCAAATAGATTTAGCAACAGTTCCTGGGCTAGGCCCTGAAGAAGCAGTATTATCTTTGGAAGTAGAGGGAGTTGCCGGAGAAGGCGTGCTTTTCACCGAAGGGGCAATAGAAGAGGCTCTCGTGAAATCACTGTATCGACTCACGTCGTCAAAGCCTTCTAGATCCATTGCGGTCTCTGCGTCTGAAAGCCAACCGTCGTTGATGACGTCATCGGAGTCAGACGAGTCAGACGCAATTCGTCTCCTCTTTCAAGCTGGGGTTTTGGCTTTCACTAAATCTGCCTCTACAACCTCCATGCGGTCAGATATTTTCTCTACAGAATCACTCAATTTAGTAATCGATGCTAACAGTTTGTCAGCGACATCTGTACTCACAGAATGGGACGAAGACAAGGACGACCCATGTCGTGACGACGAGCTGTGGCCCTTGTCTTTGTCGCGGCTCCGATCACTCTTGCTGTGATGCTTGTGAGAGCTGTGTGAGCGAGAATGAGAGTGGGAATGACTTTTCCCACTGCTGTTGGAACTTCTGCTTCCCTCAGACTTAGAATCCGAGATTCTATCTCGTTCTTCCGACGCCTCCTTGGGTGTCGTAGGTTTCGGTGCCTTGCCAGAATCATCCGCCATCTTGGCAAAATTCACGACGCCGAACACAAATCGGTTTTTAGCACAAAGTCCAACCGATAATCAAGATATCACTTTAAGGTACTCGGACCTAAAGATAGGGAATTAAAAATCTTTCAGTAGATTTTTCCCCACTTAAAAACACCAAATCTGCACGGCCCGCGGCTTGCGTGTGAGCCCTTCGAAAAAGGCGACTAAAAGTGATGTCATCGATACGCGTGACGTATCTCCTCGGTGCTACCGTCTAGCGACGGAGATGCGAAGCATAACTCAACAATAAACAGGTCAATCAATCACTAGATAAATCCAGCTGTGTTGAACTTTGCCCAAGAGAGTTTAACCACTGCCGCCTTAAATTGATGTTTCTCCTCGAGCAATATCTAATATCTTTATTTAAACCGTTCCACAGAGTGGATAATCTGCCAAGAGTTGTACGACTTAGAAAAGTCCTTTTCCATTTCTTTACAGGGATCTTATTCATGGCCCCACCCCTTAAATTGTACCTTGCTCTATTATCAGTCACCTTTTCATCATACCCATGTGACAGGGTCAGCATTCTTACTTCCCTCCTCAGGGCAAATGGGAGGAGGCCATATTTTTTATGTGATTCGAACATGCTTAGATTCCTGAATTTGAATTTGAACTTATTGATTACTCCCAGGGCACGGTTTTGTATAGACTGTAGGCAGCTGTAATTACACTTCAAACCAAAATCTACTATAGATCTGTAGGGCTATGTTCCCATCTATCATCGTTTAACATGGCAATAGAATGATAAATACAAACGAAGGGTGGATCACATGGGATAACTTTAATATCTAAACTTAATGCACTCATTTCATCCAAGTGTAGGACGTCTTTAAGCACTGTGAATAATTTTGATTTATATTTGCTCTGATTGGGAGGAAGACCTATTGCTACTTACCGAATATCTGTAAGAGCATGATGACGCAGAAGAAGACGAGAAATACAACACCCAGTGGTTCCAACTCAGGAGCGCCCTCACAAGGCCAAGATAGGTAAACCTAACAATTTGATGCAGGGACATAATTCAAATCACTATAAACTAACTTCGCAAATTATTTATTGTTTGTCATGCTTTTGTGGACACAGTCCCTGGTGTGAGGTTTTATTTTTCTGATTTTATTTGATTGATATGTGCTTTTTCTTTGTAATTGTTTTCTTTCCTTGATTCGTCCTTAAATGACGGAGTATAATTTGTATATGTGCTTAGAATTTAATTTGTGCTTAATATTTTTATTTTTTGAAAAAAAATGAATAATCTCGCTTGATGGTAATGTAACATCTAGATGTTTTTTTCTATCTCTTATAGATTATATTTGAGTCAGCTGTGCTGAGAATATTGTATCTGCATAATGCATTTGCTGCATAAAGATATTAAACAAACATGGTAACACACTAGACACTCAGGTTAGCGGAATCAATATATCCATATACTGTAAACGTATTAATGTTCGCGCAGTATTTATTTTCGCTATTTTAGCGCATGCGTGAAAAAAAATCCTACGCGAAAGATGTGAGACTTCCTTGCTGCGCGACTTTAAATCCGCGCGAAAACGCGTGAAGTTACTTAGTGCGCAAAATTTTATCTGCGCGAAAATAAATATGTTTATAATAAATAATTGATATCGTTCCTCATGGAGAAGTGGAGTATGAAACGATGACAATTGTGTTACAAATGCATACAAAGGACAATATTATATTGACTTACGGAGCTTTTGTTCTGTTGGAGTGAGAAAATGATGGCGATGAAAGTTACATTCATAACGAGGAAGCCTATGGAAACTTTATTTTTCAGGCTCTTCAGCTCTTTCCTCACCCCAGCTTCATCCATTTTGCCCTTGTTCTTCGGGTTGAGGTATTTCTTGATCAAATCCTATTATAGATAACGGAATGGAAGCGATTTATTATAAGTTTTCATATTTTAAGACAAATAAAATGCAAAATAAATCATGACTGAGTGCGATCTTTTATGATACGATGAATTATTATTTTATGTAGCATATGTAGCACCAACGAGTATGTACACATGAGTTTAAAACTCTTTGGTAGCACTGATATATATAATATATATCGCAAGAATGGGGATATCCCCTTACCTGAAAGAATTCGAATTCGTCATCACTTTGTTTTTTTCTCAACCATGGTTGGTTAAACATGTCATCCTTTTGATAGATAAAACATGATAAGATCAAACCACAAGGGACAGAACAGCGAAGTTAGTGACAATACAAGTTAAGTAAAAAATAATACAACATATGGTTCCTACAGTACAACAAGTTAATTATTTATTTATACACACATTCATCCACGAAGGGTCTCTCTCGTCCTCCCCTCGCTTCCTTTCCTCTTCCCTTTTTACTTGTTTTCGCCTCTCCTTTTCTTCTTCATTGAACTCCTCCTCTTTTTCAGTTTCGGATATTTCTTTTTGATCAGGAGAACCCTCAACTAGTAGAATAAAGATTTGCAAATTTTGATTTGATACCATTATAATTGCTGTTAGCATTAAAATAATAATGAGGTTATGGTAGCAAAATCTCCGTGCGGTGGCGCTACAGGCGGACCTGCCGGAAGCGCGAAACAGCTGAGCTCCCAGAGCAAGCTAGAGCGTAGTGAATGGTATAGGCGTCATAGGCATACACCAATCGATTTTTGTATTAATCTCTCCGTCTCTCTTAATATTTAACCATCGATTATTTAAATGTCCATCAGATATGTATGGCTGCTGATGAATAAGCTTTTAATTATATATCATTGTAGACGAATCTCATAAAAAGCGTAGAAAGAGCCATTTATCTCTCAAATGAAGCTATTAGGCTAAATACACAATCAAACTTTGGACACAAATGTTGGTCAAATACATAATCTCCGTCACATGGCCTCTCCACACCTATAAACAAAATGATATAGTATAAAGATATATATTTGGTACAATTATTTGAATGCTAAATATCACAAGAATTTAGGCAAAATCTGCTCATTTGGTCACCGATTGTCCGTCCCCGGTATCCACATGTAAGATAATAAGCTCATACGTAAGTAAAATAATAAGCTAATAAGTAAAATGAAGTAAAACACATGCTTGCAGTATGTTATTTGTTGTCTCAAGTAAAGTAAACTATTATAACCTCAAATATCATTGTTAACGACACGTTTTCATAAATGAAAGAATAATTTTAGATGGCTGAAAAGGCTGTTTAACATAGATTTTTCCAAGTATTTTCTTGTTGATATATAATATTTGCTCTACCCCCTCTGATTCGTGTCTCATTGTTGTTGTATATAATAGTCCTGCATGGTAGGACATATGTATCTATTGATCTTGTATTCTCTCCTATGTAAATAACCTGTAATATTGGTCACCGCCCAATGCTCATCTGCGTCATGCACCCTGATTTCACTTCATCTCAATCAATGTACTGTACTTGTCATCTATCTCATGTATCTAGCTGATCTACCTCCTTACCGTCAGTCTGCCGTTATCCGCATATTGTATCTAAACCTTCTCAAGAGATGTATAATGTTCCCCTCGGTTTCAACGTTTCCTATCAAATTTTCAAATATAGAATAACAACGGGTATGCTTACTTGGTCAAAGCCCCGGTCGACACCGCCCCCCCCCCTCCCAACCACACCATACTCCCTCCCTAAAATAGCCCATACAATAATAAATAGACAGTAGCCACCACCCTCATTCCCATCCCATCAACCCTAACCCACCAAGCTTCACCAAGAAATCATCCCCTCATGACTGGTTAACTTGTCAAAAACTGAATGTTTATGTATATGTCAGTAAACCTCATTTAGTAATCTAAATTTACGTTTATCCCTGCTAAGATAAGATTGTAACATATCCATGGCGTCAGGGCAATACGAAAATCACTTGAATTTCTGAGACCTGTCTCTGATGTTTATTGAATAAAGTATAAAAAATATTTCTATCGCCTTGCTTCAACCAATCAAGCTATTATCACAGTTTATTTATGTAATAATAATGTCTATAATTATTATTGTCTATATTAGATAAGCTTCCAACGTGGGAGTAGGCCTACTACCGGGGATAGTTCTGCTCAAACAGACTAAATATGTGATCTATTCGGATTAATGATTTAACTTATTATCGTAAATATCAATATTAAATTTCCCTCTCGTGGAGAAAATTAAAATCTTTTTACGCACACTGGCCTCATAATAATGATAAATAGGTATACAAAGTATACATTTCCTGAAAGAGGAATTTGTTCTCTTCGTAATAGTACAAGGATTAAAGCAATGCCATGATTTGTACTCACACAGTGATCGAACGACGGAATAAAGAACATTATTATTTTAGCGAATTGCACATCCCAAAAAGTCAAACCAATGCATATCATGTGGGGTCGAATTCGGAAATTTAATTGCAATTTCGATGATTTTCACGTTTTTAGTTTATGTCATATCTTTGCCAATTCCAATCGTATAAACATACAAATGGTATGTGTGCATTCCTAAGAACATTTCCCTTATTTCTAAAAACATTTTACGGCTATATGAATATTATTTCTACAGATTCTCTTATTTGTTGCTAATACACTCTTGTAATCTGTACTTGATAAGGCTGTAATAATTCACGTTTTCGGCGAAATAATATTATTGTACCTGAATGCAGTGAATATCTATGGTTATACCTTAGCAACTATTTGAGATTTTTTTTACAAAATTTCATAAACATTAAATATCCCGACATGTCTATCTTACTTTCCTAAAATTGTATGCTTATACGACGCTTAGACTTTGATATTCTGTTTCCAAATGTAAATAGGGCCCTTGTCGACGTTTCATGAGAAGTGCCCATATATATATTAACAAGAAAATACTCGAACAAAGGAATGTATTCCATGTACAGTAGTAACATGTTTCTCCGACTCTACTCAGAATTTTGCATTCATGCTATACAGGCTCTCGTACTTCTGTGACGATTTAGTTGTGAGACTTTACTTATATTATTGTATGTTATTGTTGCTATTGTTCTTGGATCGATCTCCATATTATTTAACATTGATATTTACCTTCGCCACGATAATTAGTTATATCATTATACACAAAGAACATACCGTATATGGAAATATATTAAAACCTTTATTCGGTATAGCTAATGAAAGAAATATTAAGTTAAATAAGTATGCTACAACGTGGTCTAACATACTGTACGATTAAGAGACTTTTGAAGTCAAAATAATCATAAAGAAATACCAATAAATAATTATAATGTATAATAGAAATAGTAAAAATAAATGTACAAATATACTCTAAACTTCCCAGAACCTTTGGTTTGACAAAAAAAACGCAATTAATTTAGGGTTCCGACAATCGGTGACACCTCCTGAAAAGCTTGCTGGTGAAAGCAACCAGCTGAAGCAACTGGGATGAAGCCAAACCAGTGCCGCCAGTGCACATAGGACGAGCTTGTTTTCGATTCCTATCACTTATTAAGTGCTAATGCCAGAGAGTGTTGTGTGGTTTTCTTGGAAGTGGGGAGATGTGGTCACTCCAATTAATAAGGGTATATTATACCCTTATTGGAGTGACCACATCTCCCCACTTCCAAGAAAACCACACAACACTCTCTGGCATTAGCCAGGCATATTATGTCTTCCATCTACAACTGCTCTTCTAATGGCTCCTGCATGTTGTCCATACCTAGCGCTTTGCCCAATAATTTTGCTATTTTGCTACCTTCCGATCTGGTGAAAATGAAGGGATAAGTTTGAACAATCAATTTAAACTATTATACATATGTCCACGTAATGTATATTCTTTCACAAGATCGGAACATTATAAAATTGGCCGACTTGCTTTGTGGGGTGGGCCGACTTGCTTTGTGACCACTTCACTTTTTGCTCCCCCTGTAAAACCTAGGCCATAAGTAATGGAATTTCTATTCAATCTTCTAGTGTCCAGCACATATTAACTTTCCTAACTAAGTCCTGGTGCTATCAAAAGTATGTAATCCATAATATATCCATATAATATTCGCGTAGAGCGATTTCTAAAAAAGAGGTTGAAAAGAGGGGTTTCTTTATGTCACATGTTCTTGGAATCTGGGGTCTCCCCATCTATTTTGTTGGTCTCTACAGGTCCGTCGACCCTGTCTGGAGGTCATTATATGTGGTTTGTGAAGATATATCTGGGGTAGAAATGTCATTTTGAAGCCTTTTTTAAATCGGGATATCCACACTCTATTTATAGCCTGGGAAAGCCCCAAGAGATACAACGTCATTTGCCACAAGCTACTGCATCAATCTGTATTGCCCTTAATATCATTGTGTTATGTGTATTTTAACTAAAATGATCAATTTATGGTTTTTCCATTTTTCCTACATAATATACTTGAGTTATAGTAGTCAGCAATGACTGAGATATAGTGTATTTGTTACATAATGTTTTGTGCTGAATAAAAATACTTTGAATACAAAAATACAATTCAAGGGGGACCCGACTACATGCAGAGGAGTGGGAGAGTGAAGAAGACGGGTGGGAGAGGGTGGGGGTATTGGAGAGGAGGAGGGGAGGAAGAGGGTGTAGGAGGGGAGAGTGAGGCAAAGGGAGGGGGACACTGGTTGGGGTGTGGTCACTGATACAGGGTGGCGATTGGTCAAGAAGACAGAAATTAGTTTCTTTCCTCTCCATTTTGGGTGTGGGGGCAGAACTTTATGGTGGCTGAAAGCTTAACTCTGTGATCTTTTAGCTGAAACCGTTACTCTGTGATCATTACACTTATTCAAGAATTATTAAATGAAAACACAAAGTTAGTCCCTTCTACTTCAGATATTGTCAGACCTATCATATATGATTACACTGAAAAAGTTTCACGAGATTTCATGACTACTCATTTTAATGAGAAGAGCCACTTTAACAAAATAACATGTTATGACAAATCACAATGAAAATTAATCTTGTATTTCGTTTGTATACGTATTTCTCTTTTTGATCACAGTTGTTCTAGATTCGTGTTAATGCCAACTATCATGTGTCTACGTAACGAAAAAAAATAATAAAGGGAATTCAGAAAGGCTTCCACACACTGATACTGAAAAAAGAAAGAAGGAACCTACATTTGCTTGCAAAATAATTGGCAATTTTTTCCGTGACAGATTTTCTCCTCTCTGGGTTTTTTTCTTTCTCGAGTGAATCTGTTTCCGCATCCTTTTCTTCGTCTTCTGCTTTGGCAATTGTATTTGTGGAGTCTATTGGTTTTGCCTATTTAGTAAAAATATGAAACTGGAAATCTAGACGCATTACACATGGTTTAAAAGATCAATTATTGATGTTTTCTTTAAAATTTGTGAAATTTCTGAAAAAAACGTATAAATAATTCAATTCAATACTGAGGT
This sequence comes from Sthenelais limicola, assembly GCA_942159475.1. Taxonomy (NCBI): domain Eukaryota; kingdom Metazoa; phylum Annelida; class Polychaeta; order Phyllodocida; family Sigalionidae; genus Sthenelais; species Sthenelais limicola. The sequence continues at coordinate 61,097,154 of OW804095.1, read as the reverse complement.
TTCCAGGGACGGAGTGAATTCTCAGGGTGTGTTGCCTATTGAATCTTCCATCCTGAGATATATGCATGGCTTTATTAACTTCTTATAAAGTCATATCTAATACAATTGTGCTCCTTACCTCTCTGGTACCCCAGGACACATCATTCAGGTTCGTCAGAGAATAGATCATTAAAAGCATATACATGGAGGGGATGAGGAGAAAGTACAACAATCCGTGAATGAGGCACATGAATTCCTGAAAAATAATATATGCACGGTGAAATAATTAAGATCTGTTATTTATACCGAATAGCCCGATGTCAAATCGATCAAGACGGAGGGTCAAAGCGCACTCCACCCGAAGGGGTGGAGTGCGCTTTGACCCTCCGTCTCGATCGATTTGACATTGACATCGGGCTATTCGGTATTTATTACATACATATTTATCGATCTATTTGTTATATTTACCTTCTTAGTACTGTTTTTCTTGACGAATTATCGGAAAACTTACGAAACATGCAACACAGCGCTACGCTTCAGCCGTGTAGAGCGTGACGTTGTGAGCCAATCAAATTACGTTATTTGGGTCACGCGCTTCAATGACAACCCGTACGGTCCGAATCACATACGTATGTGATACGAGATTTCTAATGGCATCCCCGAATCACTGGGGGTCGTTTCATAACTAGTAACGATAGCGAACGATCAGTAACGATTAGCGATTTTAGTGATATATCGCTAACCCCTTTCATAACTACTAGCGATAGCGATATATCGCTATCGCTCACTAAGTCTCCGTTAACATAGCGGAAATTTTTTTGGGCTCCGCTAAATTTTGCGCTATTCAATAATGTATTTTAAATGGCTTATTGCCTTGGATAATACTTATAAATGATAAAACAGCCAGAGAACGGTAGTGGATGCGTTAGGGTTGCGTTGGCGCGTTGTGGTTGCTAAATATCCCTAACATAAATCAATTAACGTATCGCCAGCGCGGACGTAGCCACGCCGGGGCCTCGGGCCACAAACAAACCCTCCCGTATGGTAGACGCAATGTATAACAGTAGGCAATGTACCCTTTTCCTGAGGCGGGGAAGTGATAAATGTAGGCAAAATAATTTAGAGAAAGATATGTTTAAAGCCTGGAAACATGTTGAAGGTATATATACATCGTTTCTTTAGACATGTATTAACTTAATTTTCTTTGAATAGCATTTATTTCAAGGTAGAGATGTCTGAACTTTTAATGTATTTGAGATCAATTGAGATGGAAATACAGTCCTAAACACTCCTGAGTGACAGACTATTTAATCAATGTAAGTCCCCACAGTATATATGGTATACATTGTATACTGCAGAGTGTGAAATTAACAGTTATATGATGGTCTTGCTTAAAATAGTTATATAGAAATATATTAAGATAAAAATGTAATTTGAATAGTATAGGAAATTGATAGCTAGACTTGTAACAGATTTGTTACATAAATGGAATTAAGAAAAAAGCTCTATCTTGTTTTGGTAAAAATAAAAGGATGATATTTCATAATTGAATTGTGTGATTGAAATCACTTGAACATCTTTCTTTGAGGTGTAATTTGCAGGCGGGTAAATTTGTGTGAGCGGGTAAATCTCTGATTCTTTTTTCCATATTTTAAAAATCACCACATGTAAGCCCATGTGCGTCTGAGCAGGTTATCTTATTTGGAAAATAATAATAGTAAATATCATCGTACAAGATGTGAAGCTATTCTGCCTCTTCCTTCAAGCCTACTTGACTTTTTGAAACTATGCTTCCATGCCCATCATCACCTGCTCATAAAACTCATAAACTCATAGCGGATGACAGCGAAGCATAACGATCTATAACGATCTATAACGATAAGCCCAACGAATGATAATGTGAAATGATGTTTTCACGATTGCTGCTAGCATAGAGCGTATAATAGAGGTGGCAGCAGTGTGAATCGCGCCCTGACACCTAGCGGGAAATCATTTAAACTCATAGCGGATTACAGCGAAGCATAACGATCTATAACGATAAGCCCAACGAGCGATAACGAGCGATAACGACCCTTAACCAACGATAATTTAGCGGAACGAATTATGCAACGGATTAGCGATATATCGCTAATCGTTGCGCTAATTAAATATCGCTAAATAAAGATTAGCGATATATCGTTACTAGTTATGAAACGGGCCCCTGGGTCTCTGTAATCACATACGTATGTAATAATTACTGGAATCACCTGACAACCATAGAAAGCAATTTAAAGGCCAAATGTAGGATTTAATATGGTCTGTTACCAAAGGTACCATTGTGAGAAAAGTGAAGTGAGATAACCTAGGATTGTCAATACTGCCAATATATTTCAATCATCTTACCCACCTGTGGGTGGAGTAAGGCTGAGAGGACAAAAGTACAGAGGACGAACATGAAGAATATAAAGGTGGGTGAACATGTTCCCTCATCTGCCATCTGTATGATTATGGCAATTAGTACCAGAGCCTGTATCATTCCATATGCAACCGTCAGCACCGATGCCACGTAAAGCTGTTGGTAAAAAGGACACTTTCAAGAGAAACTACGCGTCAATTAATGTCTCATTAACACAAGTTTTAAGTGAATTTATCTTTGAATGAAGCACGTACTTATTTAAGAAATTAGAATGCTCAGACAGAATATGAGCAATTGGATAATAGAAATAAATAAGTTAGACAAGTGCGTTTTGTTTATTATGCTGTTACTATCAGTTGCTTATGGATGCACAACACACACGTGTTCGTTCCATAGATTCTAACCTGTGTCTTTGAGCTGGTCACAAAGCAGAGGAGAATAAAGATACTAATCACGATAAGGTTCAACACAAATGACAAAACTTCGGACATTTTCAGTGCCAATGACAATGCTCCAACGATCATGAGGAAGATAGTGCCGGTGCCAAGCAGAGATGTTATGAACATTAGTGCCTGATATATGATGTAGGGATATGATATATTATCATTCATCTATTGGAAAAGGAAAAAAACAAGTGTGTTAAGAAGAAGGAAATTAGATATTTGCTTCAATAGTGCTTTCTCAATTAATATTCAAATCAATCTCTATCGCCATTCATCCTTTCACCCATTTTCATAGAAAAATATCAAACAATACTTAAGTGCTTCATGCTACTTATGGAATAGACATTATGAGTTCATCCTGCCTATTCCTGTGTATTCTGTATGTTGATAAATGGAATGTGTATTCTGTATAGATAATGGGATTTATAAATAACAGTGAGACACATCGAAGATATCTTACTTTCACTGTGTGCTGGGCACTCTTCAGGAGGTCAAAAATATTGGCCATCGTGGATGGACCCCATCGTCGCCTCTGATTGAAGAAAGTGTCCAAGTCCTCGGGGGCATTTGTAAAACAGTCGGACGCTGCCACATATTCCACTCGATATCCAGCTTGAAGAAGCAATGTGCACAGCCAACGATCCTCACCTACAATTTGAATTAATAGTTTGTGTATTTTTTACATAATCATATTCCTCAAGATATAGCCACAAAGGAAGGCTATCAATCTGGAAACGAATATACGACAGCATGATAATATTATGTCCTTAATGCTACCTTTAATAAATTACAGTCCAAGAAGGCCCGAGAGAGGGCAGTGTTTGCAGAGAAGTCACAGGTGAAATGTACGGGCAGGTAGGATCGAGTTGATGGCGGTGGCACCATCTGGCAACAGGAGGCATGGGAATAATCAAAGCACATTATTTTTTATATAAATCTGACTATAATAGTGGTTCTAACCTTGGTCATACTGAACTAGTTGTGTTGCTTCGGTAGCAAGTGTCGTGTATGTTTTCATAACGTTATCGTCCATGAGAGCCGAGCCTCTGAACAAAGAGAAACATCCCGGAGAACAGAGAACACATCCAAGGACATGTTCTGTAGCTTTCTGCATCCAGTGACCAAGGGCATACTCAAACTTCTGGTACCACACCATTGGTCCTTAAAGGAAGAAAAAATATACGAGTTATTTATTAAACAAATATAACCATTTGAAAGAATTTTGTGATTTTTAGGCTGAAGTGGACTTCAACCCATTCCAGATCACGTATTGTTCCCAGTCACCATTGTCACGCTCAGAGTTGCATATGACAGAGATAACAGATCGAGAAGGTAATTATAAGTAAAGATTATGTATGACATGTCAACGTGATTCCGAAAAGAGTCTACCTGAGCCAACAGGATGTATTCTGCCACATGCAGCTCCAACTTCCACATTTCTCTTCATGACATCAATAAGGAAACGAAGCGCAGATGGTTCAAAGTTTACATCCCCGTCCAGCGCTAATAGAAAGGTGTTGTCTGCTTTATTCAGACTTTCGTTCAGGTCTCTCTCGTCCTGGCGATCTTTGGCATATAACTTGTGTCCAAGAAAATAATACATGTACATCACCTGAAATTGGATTCAAAAAGATAAATGTACATCACCTGCACTGAGATTAAAAAATAAAAATAAAGTTGAGCCAATGCTTATTCACTGGAGTGGTGTTAAAAACAAATCGCAGTTTATAGTTCCCAACATGAACACAGTTGATCTAATTATTGTTGGATATTCCTGTAATTAACAACTAGATCTTCTCATTCTATCGCTACTAAAACCATGTCTTACCTGGCTCCATCTTTTCTTGATCCTTATTCTTTCTTTGTCCTTCAGATGGCAGATGAGTTTGTTTCCACAAGGAAGCTCCCAGATCAGCTGGCCCCCATAAGGTGTGTTGAGGCATTCAAGCTTCTCGATCGGTGCTTGCTTCTGTCTGATTTAAAAACAAACTTTCATAGAGACATGTGTGCTGTAGTAGCTACATGACTTTCTACTCAACATAATTATAAGCATATAAAAGTAAAGCATATAAAGTAAAGTGTGTTTCTATTGAGCATTCTCACAAGTACATTAGCTGTCAAAAACTAAGCTATCAAAACATGAATGAAGATATATGTTTATGAAAATACAAATGAAAGTATTAACATATTTGTAATATTATTAATGATGAATGTTTTTCTTCTAGGGTAATATTATCTGGAAAAATATATTGTGCTTACTTTCCAACTTCCTCGACCACTTGTACAAGTTCTCGCACGTAACTATTAACCGTATACTCAAATTTCGAAAAGCCTTCTTCTTTATTACGGTTCATACAATCATCGAAGAAAATGTGCGCTGAAATGTTTGGGGACCAGACGTTTTGTTATGCAGGTCATTGACACAAAAACTTAACCGCATCGTGGCAGCAATAGATTGGATGACAATTCGCGATTACAACCTCGGGTTTAACTTGGTTTAATTTACAGAAAAAGGAAGAAATATAATGAATTCATCTGCCTTATGATTGATCTGATTGTTTTTAAATAGAAAAGACCCGGAGTTAGTTTGATACTGTAAGAACTATGGCATTATCTAGTTACCTTCAAAATTATATAGATTAGGATCGTGAACTTGAGCTTCCTGATGTGCTCTGTTTCGTATATATTGATCCACGTCTAGCCTAAATTAGAAACAGCAATTCTAAATTTAAAAACTAAAAAAGCTATGTAAAATTAGTTTCATCAGTGTATTATACATAGACATGTATATCATGTGCTCCAATATTTGTCTGATATTTTGAACAGCATGCAAAAAACTGAACATTTTACAAATGGATTCATGATCAGGGTGCTTTAAATCTGTTAAAAACTAGCTGATGCGTTGCAGATATCCAATGAAGGATATATTCTACATATTATTATGTACAGCAAGTATGCATACCTGAGAAGTGACTCGAGGATAGTTTTCATTTCCTCCTTCGATTCATGCCACATTGTAGCGCAGATGTACACCATTGGGACGCAGTTTTCTTTAGGATTGTCACCACTTCCACATGGTGCTACGCTGGTATTTTTCTGCGACAGAAATGCTTATGAATTGCACCTTTCCATTTTTAGCTTATTCTCCCTATTTGAAGGCACCTATACTTATCCCTCCCGTCCGTTATTCATCATACAATACGTACTACAAATGATATATCATCGATATTTCTGTGTTACGAAGAATGTACTGACAGTGTTATATCATACCCTCTATTACCCACTATTACGTAGCAATAAGTAACCACATAATTATCATTACTATTCTAAATTATTATCATCTTTATTATCAATTATCCATTTTATTAATTTCTTGCGCAGGGTCAGCTAGCACGGGAGTCCCCTAGCTCAAACTACAGCAAACAATCCGCAACAGTCATGAGGATCAATTACCAATAGTATATATGTGATCAAAGACCAATAAACCAGTCCACATCCCGGGATCTCTCTAGTCGGATTCATTCTTTTGGACTCATTCTTTTCCTCTACAATTGCTTCCATAATATTCGATACAATGTACCATAGACTCATATATATAACACTATAGCGATTTTGTCAAAGCTTTCAATTGTATTATATCCTATCTTCATCTACCATCTCATCCTTTTCGTCAAACGCCCAATTAAAATTTATATTCTTTGCAATTGTTACTACATAATAAAATCTGACGATCTGAAAGAAGGTTACTCAACTCCTAGTGTTTTTAAGAATAAACTCTAAGAATATATTGGATTTGTTTAAAGCATGTGGAATATAATAACTTCTTTAATGGGTTATGCCTATATATATGTCTGAATTTTTCGATTCACCTGTGAAGAACGTGACCTTCTCGAGCGATTATAAAGAAGCCACTGGTCATGTACTGCTCCTCCATATAAAGGATTGAAGAACATCCTAAAAGGCGAACATGGTGTTTTCATCCAATATCAACGTCAACAATGTTAGCTAGGACTCGCCACAGAGAATAATGATAACACAATGACATATCTATTATAATGTTCCATAATCTATCAAAAAGAAGATGTCCTACGCAAACCTATAAAGCAATTAGCATTGATATTGTTTCTCCTCCGTCACAGCGATAGGTTCACACTAGAATGAGACAAGATTCATGCGCGATTGTGCATTTTGCCAACTAAAGGGCGTAGTCCACTAAGCCGATTCTCATTTTTTTGGCAATTTAGTTGGCAAAAGTCCTCTGGGCGCAAAATCGCATGAGAATCGGCTTAGGAGGCTAGGCCCTTAACATTTAGGTTGCATTTATTTGTCTCACGAAGGTCTCTTCATATTTGATATAATATATAGCAAGATAACATCTATACGTACAGACGAGTTTGATTCAGCTTCTGGCAAGGGCTCCAAACATTTCTTGTTACAATTATGTGACCAATCCACCAAATGTAAAACATCCACAGGTAACCAGTAGACATGTAATCTCCAGCCTTGGAATATGATTGAAAAGCAATTTTTATCAATTGTTCGTCTAAGAATTCCGAAATTTTTTGTTAAATAATGAGTCCGGCATCCAGTAAAATATGTAACACAGGGTGGAGGCATTTGTTGACTCATGCATGTTCCAATATGTCTGGCATGCATATGACCAAGACTTATAAATACATATATATAATACTATACAAAATGTTACCTTGCAATCAAACATAAGGTATGGAGCAAAGACATCTTTGTAAATGCATGGGTTGTTCGCCCACTCACTGCAACCAGCCCAAAATACATGGACGACGACAAATGACGAGAGCCAGAGTGGTATGGCAAACCTAGATAAGAAGTATTATTTTGTTAGGTATCAAACACACGCAGAACTAATGAAAGTTGAATGGCTAGTGTTAATTTTAATCGATTCATGGGTCTTACAGATTATAATTTAAGAAAGGATTTCAGTTAATGTCCCTGAAAAATTAATATTATTTTGTTAGGTGTCAGTGAATTTGAATTCAGGATTTCAAAGTTAATTTCATGACCAAGCATACGCAGAACTAACCAAAGGTGGGTGGCTAATTTTAATTCTAATCGGTTCATTCATGAGTATTATCTTATACATTAATTTTGTTAGGTACTAGTAATGTTCTCGAATCTGTGCAGACGCGACTCACCCAACTTTCTGCACGAGGACTTTGCAGGCAGCGCGTGCTGAGAAGTAGCTACCAAATGCTGCAAGGGCATTGAGAAGCCATACCCAGATCCAATCGGAATATTGTGCTGGCAGTTTTACTAGGTTCATCCCAGTGCAACTGAATGGATAGTATAAGACATTTATAATTTAGAAATAAAAGAAGAGCTATAATAAAATTATATTTCAAAAGAAGGATGGTGGCGGGCATGATACATAGTAAACAGAAGTAGTGAATAACAAGCAAAGACCCAGAAGGTCCTGAGCAAATAAAGAGAGAACGCCTATGGTCGAATAGAAATATTAAGATAAAAAATAAGATGGTAGAGTGGCCCCACTGGAAACAGCAGGGAGTCAATGTTATAGGTGACATCCTGGATGAACAGGGAAGAATCATGTCCACCAAACAACTGAAAGAATTGTATAAAATCAAAACTTCCTTTTGTGAGAGAATAGAATTGGCAAGAGCCATCCCAAGAGAGTGGGTTATTCTCATGAGGAGCACTTACGACACCCCTGATGAAGGGAAAATATTAATCGAGATCGCGGATCAAAAAATTAATATTCTAAATTGTTCTTCAAAAATGGTGTATCATGCCTTAGTAAGTAAGAAAAAGCTGAATAGGGCTAAGTTTGACAGATGGCAAAAAATATTGAACATGTCTGATGACGAGTTCGAGGAGGTAGATTGGAAGAACATATTCGAAAGAATATATCTGGTCACAAATGAAACAAGATTACAGTCCCTTCAATATAAGATCCTGCACATGGCTATTCCGTGCAATGAATATTTGAAAAACATAACTATAAGAAAAAATAAACAATGTAGTTATTGTAAGGTAAAAGTGGACGATGTATGTCACTTCTTGATAAATTGTCAAAAGGCCAAGAACTTATGGAAAAGTTTACTCGAATGGATCTATGAGATTGGTTATTTAAACAAAAGAAAAGACGATAGAGATATTATTATCGACACCTGAAGAAGCCCAAGACCGGGCGAAAGCTTGTGTGAAAATAAAACCGATCAAACATCAACACTGGGTTTATTTCCATCCCAATAAGAACATCACTTATAAACCCAAACCGACATCCTTAGTATAATACGATCCCCCCTCACCTTCGTTCAAGAGATATTATTAGAAAAAATGGTAACGGGATCGTCATCGACCCAGTGCAAATAATCTTTGGTATAACCGAGGAGAATGATAACTCCAAAGTGATCAACTGGTTGTTTATACACACAAAATCTTTCGTACATAGGCAGAAACTGTTCTACAACAATGACCTTTCCTTTAATCACTTGATGAACGAGCTCAATTCAAGAATGAATGTAACCATAAAATCTTTGTATCTTCATCCTAAAAAAAAACAAGACTCTCCCGTGGAGAAGAGTGAAGGAGGACATCTCCGAGTATCTTGATAATATAGGATCATAGCATATGCGGTGTAAAAACCTTTGGAATTGTCTGAAAAGGCTTAATCAGAGGAGTTTTTCTTGAGTCTAATATGACCCTCCCCCGACCAACCTTTGTAGTTCTCCAGAAACCCACCAGGTGGACCTATGGACGTCTAACGTAGGGGTTAAAGGAGGTAGTAGTCGAAACTAACTGAAGCCAGGTGGCGACACTAGATAGTCACTTTAGTACAAATTGTATTACCCAAATCATGTAGGATCTTGATCTTAAATCTTTTGTTTTCCAACTTTATAGTTATCATTAAATGTTATAAAATGTTTAGATTTGTATGGCCGAGATGGCAGGATACAATGAATAAAGATGTTGTAAAAACAAAAAACAACAACAAGTATAGCTTACTTAGAGTTAGAGGAAAAATCGAAAATTCTTCCCGAACTCGTCAAATCAGTGTTGGCAGCAAGCATGCCAAAGAAGAGGATCACCATTTTCCACAAGCCGATTACGAAATACAGAACAAAATGTGAGCGTTCTCCTCTCTCCTTTTTGTGCGATTTTCCAGTTTCTTTATCAAAAGGAAAGACTATTCCCGCCGCATCTTTTAGGGGGGTTATGCTATCCATGTAATTTAGGCACCACGAGAGTGAAATGAGAAGCAGTGAGAGTGGAATAGCCCATTGCAGTGAAGAATCGTAATCGTCCATTCCCTGAAAAAAGGTGCGAATCGTTGTATAGTATGTTTGGATTTTATAGATACCAAAACTTAATGTTATTCACATGGCATGAATAATCATTTTCCATTTAATTGTGACTATTTTACTAACCTTAGAAAATGTACGGTAATCACCTGATCAGATATCTAATACACATGTACACTAACCTAATTCTGTGTACGCAATCATAAGTAGTATGTATACATTTAGAATGAATACAAGAACTGGAAACCAAACATTGTCATACTGCAGAAGACAACACTATTATTATTAGTAGTACTTTTACTTCAATACACAAATGATTGCTCACTCCTGAACCAATGAGGACCGGCCAAATGAATACAGCAGATAGCAAAAGTCCCGCTCCTACAACATCAATGGCAACCTGCAATGACATTTCTTCTGTTAATCCTGCAATATCCATAATTAATGAGGCATTTGTATTTATTAATTCAAACGATACAACGCACATTATATTTCTATATCTCTAATACAAGGCCACCTTCACCCTGTTCGCAAATCCAATCAACCGCTCTAAATTTTAAAAAAAATAACTAACCGTGAGTGCGTTTTTAGTTTCTCCGGTTTTCCTGAAGATATTCATTATGGATGGGACAATACCCACGCCTGCGCAAAGAGCTGCTGCGTGGGGGCCACTCCCTATTCTGGGGAGGACATGATATGCCAACAAAACCTGACCAATTACATTGAGGGTCTCAATGACAAGAACCTGGAAGATAGGTAAAGTTTCAGTTGATCGAAAATACACTTGTATACTATCGTGCTTCGCTTTGGCAATTTGGTTAAAGTCAGAGGGGGAAGAGGGGGAAAGACATAAATCACGTTTAACCTATCTAAAAGTTGCTTTCTAATGAACATATTTCTGGAATTATGCACCACGCTGTAAAACATGTTGCTTCTTTAAAAAGTGTTGAAGGTGAGAAGTGATCGTGTTATACTAGGGGGGCCGGGTTGTGTATAATTGATGTTTCCTTAATGGGATGGAATAAAACCCTGTGTTATGATTTTCTATGGTTTATTCACAAGCTTTCGCCCTGGTTTGGGCTTCATCAGGTGTTTAAAAAGTTGTTAAGGACGAGTAATCTCTTGTGTTTAAAAATCACCTAGTTTGGGCGTTACTAATAACAGCGTTACTATTTGGATAAACTCATTTTACAAATGAAAGGGGTACGTGTCAAACAAAGTTTACCACAAGAACTGTTAATGGTTTGGGCCAAATACGCCTCCTCAGGCATATGAACCACAGACATCGAAGTACCAAAAGGAATTCTGGGGTGGCGAGTATCAGCCAGACAGACCATACCCAACGTACAGTTATATCATCACACACTTCACTCTGTGTTTCCTCAACCCCCTTCACTCCACATTCAGATAATGATGTGTCATTGAGGATTCGTCCACAGATATATGATGAATCATCCGAGGATTTCAGGCAGCTGTACATGTGACGAGAGGGCCGTAGCTATAGAATATTTGAAATAATAGATTTAGCCAGGCGATTCACCCTCGAAATTATGGCCAAGCTATATAAGCAGCAACGTTTCCAAAATTAATGGAAAGTTCAACACCAACAGTACATTCAAAACCAAGATGAGAATATATTTCTCTGTTCTGCAGGGGGCCACTAATATTTATGCTATAAAAAAGTAATAATAGTTACATTAAAATCCTTAATGTAGGTTAACAGTATCATCTACTCTGTATCTAAATCTCCATACTCATTTAGAAACACCACCATTATAGAGAATTCACTTTTGCTCCAGTTCTTAAATTCCAAATTATAGACGGGAATTATTTATTCAAATATTAAATTAAAACGAATTCAAGTCACGAAATGTTCACCTTTCCCTTAAATTAGATTATTTTTGGCTTATTTTACTTAAATATGATATTGAAAATATCTTTTTTTATGTTAGTAAGGCTTTCATTACATCATATCGTATTAAGGACGATCAACCTAAATGCATGAAAATACTTATATTATTGAATAATGATCAATGGAAATATTTAAAGATTCTTTTATAAAACTCGAACCCTACCTGCGAGGTGGCGACAATAAATGTAGCTTTGTGGATGAAGGTACCGAACAGAACAAACGCAAAGCAGAGGAAACCAGTGAGAATCACAAAGGTCTTCTTGACCCAGCTCTTCAGCCAATCATTTATTGTATTACTTTCAATCCGAGGCTCGCTGCGGAATGCATCCCACGCTGGCTTGCTGGTTTGGTATAAATAGGATATGAATATAATTATATGAAGGGGCTAAATATTCATTACACGTACTTAAAATATGGGTACATGATTGGTCAGTATAGCGTAGTTTATCAATTAAATGGACTGAGAATGATGTCTGATTTCATATGAAAATTAAATAAGTTTAAATGAATTTATGATGATTTTTTCACAAGCTGAAAGAACTCTAATTAGAGAAGTTCACAACCTTTTTTCGACACTACACCTATAATGGCAAATAGAGAATCATCTTATGTTATCTTTCCCATTTCGTGAAAATGTAGTATATATCCACCTTGATTCACAATTGGGTCTCTGATCATTTCCTGATCCTAAACTTTCTTCATCTGTCCTGCCGAGGCTCTCCTCACTAGGCTGGGATGCTTCCCGCGCCAAACTGTTCTGTTTTTTGGCTTTCCTTTCATTTCTGTCTGTCTGTACATTCAACACTTCCTCATCAGCTTCAGAGAAATTAACAGTCTTCTTCCTTCTGACATCTTTAGGGTTCTCATTTGTATGATCGTTTATTGGTGTATGTGGGGAAATGTTCTTCTCTCCGAAATCCCCTTCCCCTTCAATTAGACTTTTATCCCTTCTTCCAACAGAAAAATTCAATTCACCCTGGGAAGAGAATATTTCCCCATACAGGTTACTGCACCCGGGCGATGGGGCTGGAGATTCCGTCTGGGAATTCTCTTCGTATCCAGCCATTGGCATGTTGTCCATTTACCCTAATATGACCTGAAACAACATAACCAGGGTATGGATATATTGCGGAAATATTTCTCATCTGGTGATTACATTAACCCGATGTCATCACATTCAGTAATAGTAGATTTTATTTTAGTAACACTAGATTTTTTATTAGGTAAATGAGACGACCAATTGAGGACGAAATATACAAATGTTCTTATTGAAAGCAGATTATTTTAATTTTATGATAATCAGGTTGAAAGTTAAGAGAAAGCTGTGGGAGAGAGAAGGGAAACAAATATGACAATAAATTGGAGGTGATTAGATACATCTAGAACAAGGGGGTCTGAGAATGAAAAAAAAACATTTTGCGGAGGAAATCAGGATGATTGCGACTGAAGAGAGGGCTCAATGCATTGATCGGTCCGATTTTTAACAATTCCACCCCCCTTAAGTTTCTTCAATAAAAATCGATCAAGGGTGAAACCGATTGGTAGAACAACCCCATGAACAGACGATTAGCCAGAATTTTTTCCCGAAAACCCAAAGCATCGAGTTGAGAGTAATTTCAATAGTATTCCTGGAGAGGAAATATAATGTTGAATGAAACAACCACGTTTTCAGAAAGTGAAAATTGTAATGATAACAATTTTATTAACGACAAGGGTAATAAAATAAAATAAAAAGACGTACCTGTCAGTGGACGAAGCAACAAGTTATATTGCCATATCCCCCTCTGAATGGTCTCAGACACAAGCGAATTTAATCATATATATGTGCAAAGGGTAAGAAAGAAATGAATCGCAGATGTGCATTTCTTCACATTATATATGGTACTTTGCGTTAATTTTCTGATTACTTGATGCCATTGGTAACCGGACCATGATCCCATTTAACACTCGTGCGATCTGTTTTTATCTTTTATAAGAATATAAAAACGACTGTTGAGTGCATGCGCTATACAAATAAATGACATTTTTCGGTAACTATAATCTATACGCATAGTCTTATATCTCGTCAGATGAACGATTGTATTACCTATAACGTTAGGTTTAATTGTAATGGAATCGGCATTCTTCACCTACATTTATGTGCTTACATAATTAATGAATAATCTTATTTATTTTCCATTCTTCGTGGTCCTCGAGAACGTTGTTGTTTTTGGTTCTGTAGGTGGGGTGAAGTGGCAAGGTCCTACTTACAAGATTCACTGGCCAATGAATTGGTAGGAACCTGATCAAGAACGTTTTGACAAGGAATTATCTGTGCTGAGTCGTCGAGTGGGTAGTGATAAGATATGACATGAAAATCCAAAATCCCCACCAAATAATGACCGGGAAGTAATTAGCGCAATGAGATCTACACTGGGGAATGTTCTGAGTAATGAAATCAGTTTTGGACTTTTCAATATTTTTAACGTGATGGTTCGGCCAGATTCTTTTTTTCAAATGACAGGTTAATAGTATCTTACACATAGTTTTATTCATGCGGTTAACGCTGAGAAAATAAATATTCCTTTAAACGTTCGTGTCTTTAGCATGTATGCTTAATTGTTATATATCAGTGGGGTAGATCTATTTATCAATGTATACCCCTCTGTCTATATTAATAGTTGGCAATTGGAAGGAATTCATGGGCAATATACTTAGTACTATTTATATTGTACTCTAATGAGAGATTGGTTATAAAGACATGCCTTTTCTTTTTCGTGATTTATTTGAGTATAAACCAAAGTATTCATACTGCGCCCCCTCCCCCACCCATCTTACATAATCTTATTGAAACCCAATAATCAAACAATTTCTTGCATTCCAGCTATAGTCTCTTATTACCCGCCTCACTTTATTATCTGTCATTTGTGTAAACATGTGCCTTACTATAATAATGTATGATGTCAGTTGTCTGTGGATACACAGTGTATAAAATTTAAATAATAAAAATATATGTCTCTTACAAAACATTTTAATCAAATACTTGGCATGGATCCACAGTACCTATAACTTTCAGTATCGTATCGTATAATTATGTTGATTGGTCTCTTTCACTTAGTCAAAAATCGATGTTTGAAACTAACACAGGAAGAATTGCCCGAGTTTTCCTGTTTATTCATGGATCATATTCCATGTCTCTAATTATGTTTACAAGTGTTTGCATGAGGGATAAATTGTCTTATCGATGATTCAAATTTCCATTCATGCAATTCAAGGTTGCGTGGTCTGAGCATCAATTAATTAAGGCGTTCCAAAAGCTTGTGGCAATGTTTATATGATGTACTATAATTGTTGGTGTACATGGGTGAGGTCGTCAGAAAATGTACAATAAGCAGCTCTACACATTTAGCAAATTTTGCTAAAATACAAGGTTTATCGGACAGCATTTGGCATTACGTTCATATACAAATACCTGTTCGGTTATATTGATCTGCATTTTGAACCTTATTTTTGTTCTAAATTTATGTTATTTGAGTGGATTGGTATAGACGAATTGTACATTTTCTGGTGACTTCACTCATATGATCAGCGGTCAGTGAATGGCCAGTTAAGCAGAATCACTCATGCAGAACTTCAGCAATGCCACCATCTCCACTACCGCCACCAACACCCCCAATGTCGCTAACACCACAATAGCCACCACCTCTCGATCACTGACCAGAGTAAGACCGATCAGAGGAGACTTCTCATAAATAACCTCGTTGGCCATAACTAGGGACTGGTCAGTGAGGGCTACAAGAGAGGGTGGTTTGGAGCTCAACTATCCCAGGCCACGTCCACCGCCACACATATTTCAGGGATTTTATTACCTAACCTATTCTACTCACTTCAGATGCTGCTGTATTCATAAATACGTACATAAGCCAGGAATACTTTTCGCCTTGTGTGAACAAGGTCGTGGGAAAATGGGCTTCTTAAATTTATGTAGGAAACATTCAATCATCAAAATAATTCTCGGATCAATATGGATTTTGATATCCATCCCAACTATTTCCACTCAAGAGGTAAGTTCTACAACTTTATGATATAATCTACATAGCCAGTTCCCTGGAATTGAAACAAATTGAGAGTCCTACCATGAAATATATTATATATATTCGTCTGATGGTGAAATTACGAAAAATGATGAAGTAAGAGGAACAAACATGTTATTTTCGCTGGCGGTACCAAGTATGCTTTGCGCTAAAACATACATCATTCACGTGACCGCGGGCAGCAGTAAGAAAAACAATGGACAGAATAATTAACATTCTACCATCTATTCTAGATTAGGCCTTGGGGTAAATTTTACATAAAACCAGCATGAATATTTTCAAAAGACAGACAGGGCAGTACAGTTCATTTATTTAATACTCTGCCATCTGGTCTTCCTCTGTTTTCTGGATAGTATGGTGAATTTCATCACTACATCCAATAGACCGCCGGCTCCCTATTATATAAAGCCATACATGTATCCTTGGCTTGTCATTTTTACGCCCGTCAGCAATCAGTATGTTTGGTACCAATTGTAAAGTATTGTTCTGTAAACATCCCTCAACTAGCCTCGTGGCAATTATAAGAACATATTATATGTAACAACGATGACTTTATATCAATCTGCACTATTTTATCAACAGTTCACGGTATGTACTGTTTATGTACAATATAAACTTTTGCATGGCTTGTCAGTCTTATAACAGTCAAGATTAACAGCGCTTCACAATAACTTTAATCTCTATAGCCTAGATAATTTCCTTATTTTAGTCTTTCTCATTGGTTCATCTCCCCCTTTCCCGGTAGTGGCAATAGTCATTGGTTATTCTTAGTTCTTTGTGTACCCGTTTTACAACTTTGGGTTTGAGAGAGAACGCAAAACAGAAAATTGATGTAAAAGTAATGACTCGTTCGTCTTATTGCAACGTGTAATTGGAAAAAACTATGTCCATATTTACATTAGGGTTCTTATAACCATTGATAATCCCGGGTGGAATGGTGAATGGCTTGCAGGGAAAGGGTATAGTCAGAGGGGATCAAATTCATCTTAACAATAATCGCGAGTGGTGAAGGGAAATCTCAAGGTGTAGAGGCTAATAATAGCCAACCCAGTCGGTGGTAAGGGTACTTTCTGCTGAGTTAGCTGCACAACAGGTCTATCGGTTAAAAATACATTCCGATTTATATACCCCTTTGCTCCTTTGCAATTAGAATACTTAACTTTGTTGAATTTCGATAAGGTGAAAAGACAAAATCATAATTAAAAAAGTAGCTCTCTGAGTTATGTTTCTAGAATGCGGCCTAGTACCATTTTATATATGTCTCCATAACTATATTTGATAAAGTTTTTTCCTTATAATTCTAATACCCGCGGCCTATTTGGTTTTGCATATAAATGAATTACCGAGCCGCTTTGGTAGGATGGAACAATAACGATTGATAACTCAAATTATGTTGTGAAATCAGTGCCTTGAGAGAAATCCAGGTGGCAAGGTAGAAAACACAACGATCACAATCCTGATCAAACTATTCTGGCCAAATCATTACAGAAGTTTCATAGGAATAATCATATAGGCCTATCCCTGAAAAATGTATGTTTCACCAATACCTCTTTACTGCTGATTTAATCGATGCCTAACGTATTGTTAACCATTTTAAAACTGCCTCAACAAAATGAGTGTCGCTCGCTTTAAATGGCACCGTTCATCCTCCACATTCTTAAAAGTATAAACACTAAAAATAACAGAGCTATAGATTCTTCAAGATAAGTCTGTTTTATAGACAGGCACTTCACCCTATTTAGTTATACCGGAATTCGATATCGCAAAATAAGTTGTCCCGAATATAGTTCAATATCAAGGAAGTTTACTCTGCCTACCCGATAACGAATCTGCATGTATTGCCAATTTTCATGTGAAACTATCGAGGGGCCACTAATCACTGGATAGAACTTGATCGCTAATAAATCTTTGTCTAACAAAGAAAAGAAATTGTGGCAATTTATTACGTGTGCGGAATAACTTTGTTGTTATGTCATTTACATAATAAATCATAAAGAAAATGATTATGGCAAAATCTTCCCCCAATAATATGTGTCTTTCCTCTTCTAACTCACTTCATTTTACATTGAAGTTTATTAAAATATTTATATTGACACGATGTGGCTATTTAATTTAGTTTAATTAGTCCAGCTGTATTAAAACACACTACTTTATTGGTGGTATAGCATTATCCTTTCTCTCTAGAAATACCCCCAACCCCACCCCCGCCCCGCACAGACACACACATATGCACACACATACACTCGGTCTATAGGACTATAATGTTGTCCAATTCATTTCATTGTTCATTTCTCGTTCGATTTGTTTATATTTTTAGACGAAGGTCGAAATGTAGTAGGTTTGGATAAAAGATCAGCAAATAGAAGAAAGTGGCTTTTATGACCTGGGGGAGCATTCAAGATATATATAAATATTGTTAACTTGAGTATTGGGAATTTGATTAATTATATGAAACAATTATTATTAGCTCGTACATATTTAAGTCAACATTTCAGTATACCAGTACCTAGTTTATGATAATCTGATATGATCATAACTATGTCATTCCATATCACGGGATTTTAGCAGTATCAGCCAATAGGATTTGAAGTCCTAAAGACTGATAGAAAAGGAAATGTCTTATTCGGTATCAGCACAGTTAGTGCCACGTACCCGATAAGACTAAACTTAGCATTTCGTTGGGAAATCTCAACACAATTCTTTACGCCTTGTTGCTTATGCTTCGTGTGTATTCAAATGGGGCAGTCCTGTGCATAAATAATGACCAATTCACAGACTGTCGTTGCTTGCTGCGATAGTTATTTATTCGTGTGCTTAACTTAACTTGGCGAATAATGGATTGCCACTTCCAATTAAAGAAGGAAAATAGCACTCGTTCTGATGTTTGTAATCATTCTGGTGAGTATCATAGAAATAAAAGAAAATAGAAAGTGGGAAAATTGTGCTAATCTCCGAACCATTTCTTTTAATTAAGAAAAATTGTCTCTTTGTGATTCAGGACACCCTCGTTCATATAATCTACCCGTTTTACCCCTCTCATATAAAATGCTTTAATCAATGAAAATTCATTTAAAAAGGTTTTTTAATCTGCGAGAAGTCTGTTGCCTTTCGCTTCTCTTGTTTTCGTTTTCGTCTTCCTCTCCTTCAGAACACAACCCTTTTCTTAAGGGTGACTAATTTATTTCAGCACTAAATACACGATCAATATATAATATTCTATTTCAGTAATAAAGATACGGGAACTGGTCAATAGTAGCTTCTGCAGAGCAGTTCTTCCAGCCAGACCAAAACCAAATGTTGAATAAAATTCTTACATAAGTAACAATAACAAGTAGCTAGCTGAGAACCAAAATACCCTAACATGATATACATTATTTCAAAAGGTGGCATATATTTTAGGAAAACCTCAGTTGTTTTGAGAAACTATTGGGTCGAATTTGACGATACGCCGATGTTTTTGATTCTTGAATATTATTTCCTTTTTTAGGATCTCAAGAAAGAATTCCCATATAATTGGTTAGCGCCTGGAGAGAAAAGTCTTAATTGCCCCAAGGGTAGGTAATGACATTATATGGAACAACATCGTACCTATACATATTGTCTCAGATGCTTTTTGACAAAATAAGTTTTAATGTGCTATTAGAGTGACATAAAAAGAGGCTATGGTGTTTTAGGAGAAATTTAATTAAATATTTAGAGCTGGAAATCGACGTTTCCTTTTTGAAGTAAAGGTATACGCTGTCCCATTGAAAGCGATGTGGCGCATTAATAGATTCGTCCCTGCCTTAAATTGTTGGGAGGCTATACCCACCTACTGAGAGTAAAATAATTAATAACCTCCATTTCGGGTCTGCTGGTGAAATGTTTTAGTATAATCCCTCGGCTTCGACTCGGGATTATACCCCAAGCAGTGCTCCAGCAACCCTAAATGTAGGTCATTAATCCTTCTATTTAAATGTTGGAGATTACCTGAACATTAACCCATTTCACCTTATATGTTTCTTAGGTTGGGATGAACGAGGGAATAAATGTTATAAAGTGTACACCCTGATGACCACATGGGATTCAGCTAATACAATATGTAAAAGGTAAGTGCAACTGTTATTTGTTTTGACCCTCTCATAGCTTCTCATTATCTAGAATAAAATAATGGCTAAACTTTTCCCGGTCTATTTAAATAGAAATCGTAAAATGATCGATATATTGATTATAGCTGGAGTGGAAGAGCTTCGGTATATAAGGAGGTGACGTGTGATATATAAGAAGGTGACTAGTAATACCTAGTAATGAGAAGCAACAAGCTCGGTCGTATCGAGTTTGGAGATATTCGAATGTTGGGTGTGGGAGTGGAGAGGGGTGAAGGCGAGAGTTGGAGGAGTGGGTAAGGGGTCTATTGGGAATGTCCTGTCACCTTCAAGGACACGCTATTTCATCCCATTCCCTCCAGTATGCCAATGGACATATATTTCGTTTGGGGATTAGAACACTCAGTTCAAGTGTCAGGCGGATTCCGAAAAAGCTGAATAAAACACAATAACCACAAGTATTGATTTGTAATGTGGTCTCCAACATATCTATGGGTTCCCAAGGTGACGTACATATCAGTCAGATATTCCCAAAATTTCACGGAACGTGTTCGTCCTTGATGGGGTATTTGTGAGATGTGTGATCAGGCTGTATTTGGAACAGTGTATGGTGTATAGTATCGACGTCAGTACCTGAACATGTGCAGAATGTTAGATGATGAACCAGTAACCCATGATCAGTCATAACCAACGGGTCGTTCTGTCTGAAGTCATTCAACCATGACGGTAACGTCGGCACAATTGGGAAATCACTGCTGCTGTTGTTGTTGTTGTACATACGCGTGTCTACTCAAATGAAATCCGAGATGGTAATACACCCAGCTTCTTCATAATAGTCAAATATTGGAGGAGGGCATTATTTATAAGGGATTGTTAAAAGCAGAGCTATACAATGATATATATATAGTTCCGTTAAAAGTTAAGTGTACCCGTTTGACTTAGTGATATGCTGAACTATTATGACTTCGGTGGAAGCATTTTATGAACACTCTTTCAGTCAAATGCACGATTTCGCAAGAATTCCCTTGTATTTTAAGAGGGCGGGGATGTAGGTGTAAAATTGCATGTATAATTTCTCAAGGTATATGCAGAGAAATGTCAAGATTGCTTGAGAAATGAAATGAAGAGGATTATGTGAACTTCATTAGGAAGCTAAAGGTAGAGGGACAAAGAGATTCCAAGAACAAGAGTTATGATGACATTTACCTGTATTAGTATATTATTATAATATGTCTTGTGTAAAATATGTCTTGATATGTAGGTTGATCTTTTTGTTTATGATGTGATTGAATAAGTAAGACTGTTTTATTCTGGTGGATGATAAATCCTTAAGATGGAAGTGTAAGAATTTATGGTAGAAATTAATCTAATTTTATCCTGCTAAGATTAGTGGGACTCTCTCTTTTTTAACGCACTTTTATTGTCTGCGTTTTGTTGAAATCGTAGTTACAAGGTAGTGAGGTATTAATACGCAAGGCTCGAAATACGTCGTTGTGAATGACAATCGCGTCTTTTGTAACAATAAATTGTAATTTAATGACTTGGCCTGTAAATGGAATAAAAAAAGTTGCTAAGGGAAACATCTCCTATACTGATATGAGTTTATTATATATATGTATACATTCTTTTCTTATTTCATTATGGGAAATATTGAAAAGAAAACAGTCCCGAAAGTCAATTGCGTGTTCAAGTTTTACACTAAAGCCACAAATGTAAATCCCCCTTTCATTTTACTCCATTTTGGTTGTTTTGTTCTTTCTTGCAACCACTCGATTCTAAGATACATTGTTCGCCCTGTCTTGAGATAAATCCGATCACAAATACGTCTAAAAGCGTCATTTAATTTTGAGAGGGAACAGCTGAGTCATGTTATTTTAGGTCCAATCTTAACTCAAACAGGACGGTGATAACCAGATTACTCAACTCGAGCAACTATTTTTATGTCTCAACAACCGGTCCTTACTAAATTGGCCTAACACCGGGGATAGTTAAACGATTGAACAATATAAAAAAAAAGTAAGTAAGATTTAAGGAGGGGCCACACTGATTTTCAGTAATTGAATACAAAGACATAGACTGGAATATCCACATCAGCCGCATCTTTATACAAAATGCATGCAATTTTATCTAGTAGTCAACAAAACTATTTTGCAAGTAGAGATACACATTTCATATCAATTTGATTTACACTTGCTGGAGATTATTTAAACACGATGTTAACTGCATAAAACAATGACTGAAGGAATTCTAGAATTAAAACCCTTTTGTTCATAGGCCGTATCCACCACAGTGGACAATGCGTACCCAGGTGACCCTTTTAAGATGTTTTATTAACTTGCTGAGCCAGCTATTTTTATCCAAATGTCTGTCCCTATGACCTGTGATCAGGTTGACGTTGTTCAGAAGCCAACTTCCCAATCCAAGATGGATTTCTGTTTTTCAAAAGGACGATTCTCAAGTTCACAGAGAGGGTTTTGGTTGGTATAACCGCAGGGCTTCACTGGTATAGAATCTAAACTACGCCCTACAAGTCATATATACTTCAAAATTATAGCAAAAACGGTATTGACTTTCCATTGTAGTTTGTCCCCCAATCCGTGAAAGGTTGCTGACTAAAGAGATTACTCAGAACACCCGATGAGAACCAAAATGCCCGATTTATAGTCTGCAAGAATTATTTAATTCATATTAATTAATAAATTACTTTAACGCAATTGATTAGCCTAATCTCAAATATTTATGGCATGAGATAAATCCTATCCTGCCCATTCATAATTGGATCAAAGGAAGACATAAGTAAATTATGTTGGTTACGACCTGAGCATGTGCGCAATAGCTTACGTATGACTAGTTGTGACTTATCTTCCCCGACTGACAGTTAAATATAGGTAAAGTGGATCGTGATAAAGATATGAGAAGAACACCTCTCTGAGCGTTATTGTAGTGGCTTAAATCATTCATTTTTTACTGGGACTTGTGGCACAGTCCTGTAATCCAGCTGCTTGGATGTTGAGAATGGTGGATGGCTTGAGGGTGGAAGTCCTGTCTGTTGGTGCTCTGTGTAGATCTGGTGTCCACACCAGACCACCATGGCGGTGATCTCGTCCTGGTAAAAAATGTTGAAAAAACAGGTTTTATGATGTACACACTATGCTCAATTTCGATTTGTTGACTCACCACACCTATCCCTGGAAACAACAGCGCACGAATCTCGAGTTTAATTTAAAATTAATTGTAGAGAAATCAAGCGGAATTTGAACGTACCAGATACAGTCATGTAAATATGTATGATCTAGTGTAACAGATCTCTGCGATATAGTGCGATGGATTCGCACATCACTATAAAGCTTCGGGATACCATTTATAGGGTCATGTGTGGTATATCCCTTATTAATTAAACAATTCCTAAGAACCTATTTGGGACAGCATGGTTATAATGCCTGAGAAAAATCTCAGAAAGATCAGACACAAGTGCCCTCTAATAAATCGGAATTACGAAATAGGGAGGCCGTTCAAATTGGTCTCTCACCCACGTGACTCGAAAATGAGGAGGACATCTTTTTATAGACCTGCGTGGGGATGCATTCTGACCATAGGGCATTGTTATAGGGGTCAGACTCGGCCCACACCCTCCATTCACGCAACCCCTTATAGTCACTCGTGTGGTAACAGTTACTTTCTATTCGTGATCCGTATACCTATACCTTAAGAACCCAATCACTGAAACTGCAAATAACATCTGCATCGAAGATATACGGAACACCATCATGAATTTTGAATGTAAACCAGTTATTATAGCAATCATCTCACCCCCACCGAGTTGTTTAAAGATAGTTAGATCCCATTTCTATTTGTTTTGAAGTTCGATAAAACTCTTTGTTTTCATGGCGTCACACTTTAACCATAGTTCCGACCGACCTCTCACAACTCTATCGAATATAGTATCCCGTTGACATTGGTTACTTGGTTCACCCTTTAATTAATGCAACTATATACTACTTAGGGCTGTACAACAATACTTTTCTCTCTCTCTCTCTCTCTCTCTCTCTATATATATATATATATATATATATATATATATACTTACTTACAATTTGCTCTTTTAATATACATTGTATTTTGAAAAACTGATAAACACGCTTTAAGTGAACCAAATAAATGTCGCACACAATGCCCTGTGTAGATTTAAAATGTTGGTTACCAATTGTGACTGCCTCTCTGAAAAATTTAAGACAATACTTTATACCTTCACTTCTTTTCAGTGTGGGTAGTAAACTAGTCGAGGTAGAGGACGTCATAGAAAATATTTATGTAGCTGGCCTCGTTAAGATTGCGAACCCAGCTATTCCTAGTTGGTGGATAGGTATGTATCTGCATGTGTCTTTTGATTTCTTTTCGTTTAAAGAGAATAGAACAAATATAATATCAGTAGTAAAATAACTTAATGTGTCTGTTTGTTTCAACTAGTCTAAACCTTATCTGTCAAACCTGATGGGCTATTGTGAGACATAGGGTGAACTTTCTCCGCTTTGAGAACAATTTAAATAATCAGTGGGTTAGGAGTACGAATTTTGTGTTTAATATACATCAGTCCCTAGTGTGTTCATTCTTGTTCATACATGTAATATTATATATATAGTGGAAACTATTTCACCTGCTACTGAGCATGCAATCACGGAATTACGCAAACTACAACTGCAAAACCAATATTGATGTTTAGACTTGATTGGAGTTTCATTGGAATAACGTTATCATAGTCTGTCTTCAAATACAGTGGTAAGGCCCTAGTCCACTAAGCCGATTCTCTTGGGGTTTTGCGTCACAGGGGACCCTTTTACACTAAATGCCGTGACAATCGCATGAGAATTTGCTTTGTGGACAAGGGGCTATAGACACTGCAGCCGACCCCATCATCAGGTGGATCCCCCTTC
This sequence comes from Sthenelais limicola, assembly GCA_942159475.1. NCBI lineage: Eukaryota > Metazoa > Annelida > Polychaeta > Phyllodocida > Sigalionidae > Sthenelais > Sthenelais limicola. The sequence continues at coordinate 61,072,038 of OW804095.1, read as the reverse complement.
TTCATGAGGAAGTGGGATCCACCTGTAACACTGTACCCACCTGTAAAAAATATGTACCCACCTGTAAAAAAACCTGTACCCACCTGTACAAAAAACTGTACCCGCCTGTAACCGGTCTGTAACACTGTACTCCCTGTACTGTACCCACCCGTAACTTTAGTACTCATGATTATTCACTTTAGTACTCGTAGTCAATCAAGTTAGTACTCATGGTCAATCAAGTTAATACTCATGGTCAATCATGTTAGTACTCATGGTTAATCACGTTAGTACTCATGGCCAATCCTGGTCAATCATGTTCAATATCTGAGTAATCAGAAATGGACATCCTATTTTGGAAACAAAATAAAGAGTACAATTATACAATCAATCAATATTGTTAGCACTCATGCATGCTCAATCATATTTGCACTCATGGCCAACCACGTTGGTACTCATGGCCAATCACGTTTGTACTCATATTCAAGGACAACAGTTGATGGTTTCCTGACAGCACTAAATATATTGCACAATAAGCTTATAGTTCAGCATTATTTCGTGCAGTAGGAATCAAAGATGCTCATACATATATTCTGGTTTGACACAACAACCAAGTATATTTCTCTAATAATTTAATGCTAGTATGAAATCATCCTGCATCCAACACTGCCAGATACATGTATACGTATATACATGTATGTACATATTGATGAATTGATGATTAATATCTTCAATGTTACTTTTAAAACAGGTTTCCAAACAAAGGGAGCCAATCTTGAAGCATCCTGGAGTGATGGTAGGGCCACGGATATCAGCATTGGTTACTGGGACGAAAATGAACCAATAAAACCCACTGGGCCGAAAACGAAGCGTTGTGGACTTGTAACTCACAAAGAAATGAATCCATGGAGGCTCACAGGGTGTGAAGCAAGCGAATCCTTTATATGTCAGCGGGAAAAATGTCTTGAAGGTAGGCACGCGGCTTTTATGGCGGCTTATCTACCATCCTGAAATATCATTAAGTATTATAATAAAAATAATCTTTGATTGTTAATTCACCGTATCACACCATATTATTTCTTACTGTTCATCCTCGACCCATCTACTGTCCATCCTCTACACACTTTAAGCTACAATATTGAAAGCAGGGCATACGAGTTTTTCTTCCTGAAATCTGTGAGAATATTCATTATCGATATTCAACATATTTGACATTTATGATACTCATAGCTACTCATGGCGTAAGGATAGCGTTGTTTATTGGCTTTTATTATTGAATAACATATATAACAGGACATCCTTTATGAGCTAAACCTGTTAACATGGTCTTTTTATTTGGTCTTTTTATCTCCTCCATTGACACAATTGAATTATTTCATCTGTATGGAGCTTATATTACCAGTGAATTAATATTTAATCTCTTTACAGATAGTTCTCCCTGTAGGAATGGTGGTTGTGTTCCAACATCTGCTCTTTGTGATGGTCAAAATGATTGTGGAGATGCCAGTGATGAATCTGATTGCGGTATGCTTGTCGATTCTTATATCATTTATAGTACAATATTAGTTTGACTTCATTAGAAATGTTTATAGAAAACAAAGTAGTCCAATTGTATAGAGCACCGTATATTTGTAATTGCAGTACAATGTCTCTTATTATACCTGATGCTTTCACTACAGCAGGAATACTGAAATATAAAATAATATTATCTTGATTTTTACAGCTTCTGTAAAATATTGTACGAAGACTGAAACTAAAGAAGAGGGTTCAATAAAATGGCCGACTGCTGGTGCAAAGAAAGTTAATGATGAATATTACTGCACTTTGTATATTTTGGTTCCACCAGGAGGTAAAATTGTTACAACAGTAAGTGACTATTTATTTCTATTTCAAATCGTGGTAATCCTGGAACCAGTTAAAAAGTGTTAAGGCATCTTCTGGGCTGTTTCTCTCGCATTCGATCGTCGTACGGATGAAAACAATTCCCAGACATTTTCCATGACATAATCTTCAGACATAATATAGATCACATCTTACATTTATCAGAAATAGAAGTGGAATATGGCGATGAACAAACTTTCTTGTCACTCTTTACAAGTTGACGATATCTTTTTTCTAATAACATACAGTGACGAATTTATCGTATTTACAATATTGTAACCAACATAAAACGTAGATCTAATGCATTGAGTATTACAAAAAGATTTTTCTTAATGTCCTTTCAAGTTCAAATCGCTCGACGCAAACCTGAATCATGTCAACGTATTTTGTGATGGACCTAGCTTGGATCAAGCAGTTATAGTAGCCACAATATATGGTGATGATCTTGAGGCTAACGGCATTCCTAAGAATATAATGTGTGCCTCTCATCAAATGATCCTACAAGTGGCTGGAAATAAGCCCGTTGCTAAGGAGCTCATCGACATATCATGGGAAACTGGTGAGATATATATCAAAGTTATTTAAAATTATGAATCTCAGAAGCTTCTTTGTCTAAAATCCTAATCATAACTTCCACGAATCCAAATGGACACACTCTTTAAAATGGAATTTTAAACTGACAAATTATGTCCTATATCCTGAAGATTTGGTAAAAATTGTCATGTCTATAGAAATGTTAACGTTTGCCATATCCCAAATGTCAAGACATAAAATGTTAATATATAATTTTTCTTATTTAGTGGAAGATGGTACTGTAGATGGATACAAGATGCTAAAAAACGAGCCCATGGAACTACTATCACCATTTTACGGCATGGAAAAGATGTACGGGAATACCAATGCTCGGTGGGTCATTCAAGGGAACTCACTTAGGGATATGACTTTCCAGGTAAGTTATTTTCAAAGCAAACTGAACCATTGAAGCAAGTGTACTAGTTATAACTGCATGCCTCCTAGTATCAGCTGTCTGGGCAGTGTTGCAGGTACCAGTAAAGGGCGAGGCACACTAGGCCGATTTGATCGGTTGGGGGCACACTGAGCCGATTCTTGACCGATTTGCAATCGCATTCAAAATGCGTCTGAGTGTCTTTCGTCCTTTAGAAGAGGTGCTCCGGACCAGCTTTTCTTGGATAGGGGTATGAAGCAGGTCCCTTTACAAAGTATACCTCATCAGCCTATGGCGATACTTTAGGGTCGACTAGAATTATGGGTTTACATGTAGTAGAAACCTAGCTCTGTGCCAGAGTCGCCCCTGGGGTCTAGCTGATGCTTTTTACTATAGCTGTGTCCCAAGCAGGATGAACGTGTTATCCGGCTTGGCCTCATAAGTGTACATTTGTTGATGGGCATTATGTACACCATTCCAGATTGTCTATCATGAACTAATGATGATGAATCGATAAGAGCACAATTGATGGGAAATCTATGTTATAACGTGTAAGAAAATTATGTTTTAAATCGTTCCCTAAAGAAATTGATACCTTTTCTGTAGGTGATGGAACTTGAATTGGCTCCCGGCCAGGAGCTGATACTGTTTGAGGGCAATTCTAAGCTACGGAAATTAGCGACCTACACATCAATGAGTCGCGTTGGCGACCGGGACCTCCCCATTGCCGTAACAACGTCGAAAAACTACAAAGCTGTTCTAGAAATGACATCATCAAAGATGGGTCCCGGCGGCAAATTTAAGATAAATGTTATTCCAGGTAAATTATGGTTACTTATAACCAAATAAGCGATCATCTTATCTTATTTTTGGAAATTTCAATTTAGGCTTTATGTATTGCAAAGCCTAAGTAGAAATCATTGTCATCGAGTACTTATATAAAGCAATGATCGACAATTTGGCCTCGAAATTGAGCAAATTATTAATCACTAGCAAAGTACCCGTCCTCCAGACAGTCACCCTCTCTCCCCTCTCCCTCTATATATTAGATAGATTATCATGGCGTTATCATGCTGAGGCCATGAGCGCTGCAATTTCAGCGCACAGCGTTTGCTGATCTTATCGACGGGCGATTTCAGATTGTTACGCAGCAATCATAACATGTACTACTTACAGATTTCCAGTATTAAATTTGCTATGTAAGCCTTATGTAAGCTTATAGTTTTAATCTCGGTAGGCATATGTAGGCATAGTGTTTGCTGCTGCGTTTTGCAGCTGTAGTGTTGTTTTTGCGTTCAATTGCGGGATAGGACTCCTACTTCGTTGCCAAATGGTGTTCTCCTCCTCCTCCTCTTTGCGTGATTGGACGCCTACTGCGTTGCTCTAGCCAAATGGCGTTCCCAGCCCTGGAAAATATTTTTTAAATGACTTTCCCGACCCTGGAAAATGTCCCCCCCCCCCCTCTCTCTCTCTCTCTCTCCTGTCGTACTTAGGCCACGCTGACTGTCATTGTATAATTGGTTGTGTTCAGAAATCTCCCCCTCTCCCCCTCTCTCTCCCTCTCTCTCTCCCTCTCTCCCTCTCTCTCCCTCTCTCTCTCTGTCTGTGTCTGTCTGTCTATCTCTGTTGGTCAGTACTTGTACTTATATTTAAATAATATATAATTTGAATAATTGCTAGTGCTTGTGATTCTTGTTAAATGTGTGTTGAATGAAATGTCTTTACATGAAGGTCTATTAAAAATTGTCAATTAAAATAATCAACCATTAACAATTCATTTGAAGGGTGCCACGTGAGACTTAATACCACTCAAGGGATGATTATGTCTCCCGGATATGGCTCAATCGGTGATTATCCAGACTCGGTACTGTGTGTGTGGGAGATCACGCCTTCTGTACTTGATCGTTCATTGAAGATCGAGTTTGATGCCGACCTTGACATAGAGGTCAACGATACTATTACGGTTGGTCTAACTTTTGAGTTTCAACATGGGTTCACGTAAAATTAATATATTTTACGTATATAATACGTATTTGGGGCACACTACACTCTAATTGTACACAGAATTATGTTGAAATTTGTTTGATAATTTCTTTTTTTAATTTGTGTGATAATTAATGTTTTATGTTCGTATTGTGTGTGTGATAATTAATGTTTTATGTTCGTTCATTACTTGGGGTGTCCTTAGTCATTACTGAAAGTCGCGAACCAGTTGGCGAATTCCTTTAAGTCATTCATCCTTTATGGCTTAACAATAGTTGCAGCTGTTAGGCACTTGCGAACTGGTTCATGAAGTTTCTCAAAGTAAGTTGACGAGACCCCTAAGGAATCTGCATTGAAACTATTCGTGCTTTTAATGATGTCATGAATTCATAAATCTACAGGTGGATGGGCTGATTGTGAGCCAGGAAAACTTGACTGCGGTTACTCGGGAGTCGGCCACTGTCATCTTTCGCTCTAACCCACATTTAGCTAGTTCAAAGACAGGCTTTAAGGCCTTCTTCTCCATTGGTGAGTGAACATTAAGTATTTATATACATGTGTATATATGGTCGGTGAATCTGTACAAACTTTGAATGGAATTATACCATTAATTAGTTTTATGGTTTGTTCTTCAAAGATGTAGACAATAACAAAAGATTTATCGAGGTTGCTAAGAGAGATAGCGAACCCGTTTCACACTGGTGTATCATAATTTAATCTCATGATTTGATTTTCCATTATCAGGATGCAGGAACCTGAGCGATGTAGTGATTAACCCACGAAAAGGAGACAAAAAGAATTATACTTGCACTGGAGACGAGGCCTTTGTTTTTGCTCCTTATTGTGAGTATCAATATAGACCCTAAATTTATGTCGGCGGCTATTTAAAAAAAAAAAAACTTAACTACCAGTATTTGTATTCTGCATTTGTGTATTAAAGATGATATCAAAACGAATGTCCGTGGAGTTATAGGTCAATTTATCCAATATTGTCTACTGTCTGCTTGATTGAACCTATCATATATACCTTATACAATATGTTACGTTACAGCTAACAAGGATATGGTTGAAGTCACATGTGAAAGTGGTGGGCACTGGGATATGGATGTGGAATTTGTAAAGTGTCAGAGTAAGTAAATATTGCTTCAGATATGTTGACCAGTGTTTTTATCTAGAAGGTAGTGGTTATTATGTCATTACAACAGTGTTTTTATGGATAATACTGCTTGTTTAAGATATTGTTGCAACGGTCTGATCGAAATATTATCTTTATCCCCGCTCGTGGTGCCGCCAGTGCGATAGTGCGAAACTTCTCTCAAACCAACTTTTCATTGTATCATAGTCTTCCCAAATATACCCAGGGCAAGGAAGATTGGCCTGTATGTGGCTCCATACGCTGGTTAGCGTCAATGACGATTCAGAGGAAGGGGGAGGGAATATAAGGGAAAGATAGTTATACATGGATGACAATGGGAGACAAAAGAAATAATATATATGATACATAATATGTATAGCGAAATTCAATTAAAAAAATAATGGACATAAATTCCTAATCCGAAATCACGCTCCTGTGTGGCTCAGACTTGAGTCATAATAACCAATGGATTTCAAAATCTCAAACCCTAGATAGTGTTACCCATTTTTGGGAGAATAAATGTACAGGTTTAGGTGAATACTGCCACGTCTACCTATCACAATAGCCAGTGGTCATATTGTAATCTATGGGAAGTGTAACCAGGATGTTGATGCAAAAATCACATCTGCCAATGATCACACTCCATGTAACCCAGTTAGAAGTCATGTGCATTGACGAATATGAATGGGAAATGAATGGCATCAGCAAAAGCTGCCACTAAAAGTGCACCACATCGTCATCTTTAGTGGTCCCCAACTTTTTTTTAGCCTGGCAAGATATACTCTTTTTTTGTGTTAATCTATAGCATATGACCGCAAATAAAGGTGTAGCAAATCTAAACAAACTAGGACTGGTCTTTTTTTAATTATCATTCAGTAAAACGTGAAAAAATACCATATTCCCCATCGACTCCCATAGTAAACCACCATTTTTTTCAAGTGGCTCTACAAAAAAAATCAATGGAGTAACATATTTTTTTACCATTTATATATGTAAGGAAAATCCCTGAAAATGTTATGCCAATTGTACTGGTCAATTTCTTTTTCACTAAACTGTCCTGTATATCTTTAAATTGGTATGGATCCTTTTTTTTCAGAGAGAGTTTGCGGTACTCCACCAGCAATAGGCAGTGGTTTCGTTCTCAATGTGACCAGCGTGGATGGAGGAGGTATCGCTAATTACAAGTGCTTCCCTGGATTCAGTCTCAGCCCAAACATACCAGCTCTATGCCAGAACGGCTCATGGGAGAACGTCCCACGTTGTGAAGGTGAGTTTACCATAATGCACTCTTCGTATTTCATGTAAATGCTATCTATCTGGAAGTTTTCTTTTTAAAGGCAATTTGCTCCTTTAACTCTCCAAGTTCCCAGAATGATAGAATTCAAATAAACCTTGCTATTGTAATATTAAGTTCGCAAAAAGCCTCTGGGAACGTGTATTTTATAATCATGAATGTGAAAGAAAAGCCTCTGGTAACGTGTATTTTATAATCATGAATGTGAAAGAAACAACATCCCAAAGAATCCCAATTGTACAACACGAATAGTCTAATATAATGCAGCATAATGTATTAACAAATCATTATGGTTAAAAAAAACTGCCACTCAAGTCGAAAATGTCTGCAAATAAGTTTTTTTTCTGTACACTGCAAGACAAGATTTGTTTTAACATATTATCCTTTGTAGCGATAAGCCCAACCTGTCCCGATTTGGGACCTTTACAGAATGGAACAGTTAGTCATACAAATGGTAATGGAACATCGTTGGGAACAGTTTCAACTTATACTTGCGATTATGGATTTGACCTCATCGGAGATAAAGTAATTGTTTGCAATATCCATGGGAACTGGTCAAAGGATGCACCGAACTGTCGTCGTAAGTAACACATAATTTGGACGGCTTGGAATGTGTATGTATGCACATGTATATTGTTTATTTCCAGTACATGATACACTTTCAACAAATATTTCCAGAGTAGACCATCACTATTATTATATTATAATAATAATAATCTACTCTGGAATTAGGTGGTATATATTTTGTTCATTCAACCATTGATATAATGTAGGGTTACCTATTTTATTCGGTATGATACATTATGCTAAAATTCGTGGAGAACTCTTGAGGGAAAGTGTATGTGCCATGTCCAACTTAATTGGAATTGGCACTGGTAGACTATAGTAGCTGATCACTTGATCAGATTGCTAGTTTGGCCATCACTTGTCCTTGTGTATTGCATCTGACTGGAAGTGTTATATCTAGAATCAAAACTGAAATTAATTAATATTATAGACAATTATTATTGTTATTAAGATAAGGTTTTACATTTAAAGGTATTTCTGACTGCTTCCTAGGTTTTATTTTGGATTTTCTTAATTCATGATTCATAAGGATCTTTAGCAGTACAAACGAATGATAACACATTATGCATATTATACTTTATTAGTTTTTGTATTATGAGTGTATGATGTAGGCAATTTGTGAGAATAAATGTTTTGTAAGAATGAATGTAGTAGAGTTTAGACTGTCCATTAGTACCGAGCATTTCTATATATTCAACCTATTTCCTAACTTCTTTGAAATATGAACAACGGACGGTATACCATGATTGAATATAATTATTTTGATACTCCTTGGAATCGCATCAAAATTGCTTTACAGAACAACACTCGATCGCCAATTAACCTCCCTTTTCTTATGTTCAATTTAGCGCATGTTTGTGTGATCAGAAATTATCCAAGGATGAACATAACTGGCGAAAGTGGTGCTAGAGTAGACGGAAAATCGGTACCATTTGGATCCACTGTGACCATCAATTGTGACCGCGGTTTTATGGTTAAAAATGGTACCTCTCCTCAGCTCACGTGCCAAGGAAACAAGACTCTTGATGGCCACCCGGTCTGTGAAGGTAATGCGTTCCCATTATATAATCATATGTGTATGAAAACCATCTTACTAATTCATCTGATACCAATGAGTGTGTAATAGCCTCTTTGTGAACAATAACGGGGAAAACACTTGGCATGAGTTATATACAATGTAAGGTGGAATGATGCTAAATAGTTAAACTTTTGTATAATGATAGTCAGACACATTCAAATATTTTCCTACAAACATTTAAAAATGAGACTGCATTTAAACGTGTTCCATTACTTGTAGACATAAATGAGTGTGATACGTTAAATGGAGGTTGCAACCAGACATGTATCAACACAATAGGAGCCTATAAGTGTAAATGTGATGAAGAATTATTTGACCTTGGAGAAGATATGCACACATGCGTGGGTAAGTTCTGAAATATTAACGTGATAACAATAAGGAATCAAAATCAATATAAACCTAAGAAAATCCATGTGCAAAAAATCAGAGAAATCCCAACCATTTTTCAACCATTTTAATTAATTGAACTTGTCTTAGTCGTTTAACATTAGAGGAATTCAAACTAAACTATTTGCAGCCCTGGACCTTTGTGCGCGGGACAAACCTTGTGATGAAAGCTGCAGTGGTAAAGCAAAAGGGGGATACACCTGTGGGTGCTCCACTCCTGGGAAGGAACTCTACACCAGCCCCGGAATGAATGGTCATAAGACTCTTGGCAACGAGACAGGGCTAGACTACTGGCACGTCCTCTCGGTCAACGTCTCTTGCGTCTGTAAGTTTTGTGGTTGAATCAGTAACTTTAAGATGCCTTTCTTTAATTTACAAGTTACGTGCTGATTAGAATGTTACCACTTGTAGTTATTCGGCTGAATATGTACAGTTACTTATAAACAAGGCATTGGCAGAGGTTGTTGTGCAACATTGACGAGTGAGCCGTTTGTTGCTGATGGGAGTGTGTACTTGCTTCATTACTCAAATTTCTTGCAGCACCTGCGACTAATTTCTATTGAGCCTAACACTTGAGCTCAGGCCAGTTTGACCAATTCTATAAAGACAACGAACATTTTAAACAACAATGATTAAGACTGGGGTTGATTTACGAAAACATATAATTATGCTTTAACTTTACCATTTGACTTATTTCAGATACCCCATGTCCTTTCTTGAATATGACCATTCCTCAGGGCATTATGACTTCTCGTCATAATGCCTTCTACTACCCTGGTGTGACTGCAACCTACAGGTGCAACATAGGATACGTTATTAGCCAATCCCCCTCAATTGTGCAAGAGGCAACTATTAGTTGTAACGATTCTTCAGTTTGGAGTGATCAACCCCCAACGTGTACAGGTGGGTGATAACTTAATTGTATGTGATCTAGATAATTTCATGATTCCGATATGATCCGATATGATGGTGAGTATAATGATAACCGTACACATATTTATATGTTTCTTTTATTACATCAAATCATGAAATCTCGAATCTCAAATCGGTTCTTCAGAAATCGCAAGAAAGAGTGGGACATTTTGAAATAAAAACAATGATATATTGTAAAGGTTAAATCTTGAAAAGTGTTGTAATAACTTTAAATTTAAATTCGTCTATAACTGAATAAGCACGCAAAATAATTCAATCATTTTCTAAAGGAAGTGTTTCTATGTTCTTTATTGATATATTTGGACATTCGATTGACAGTAAATAATAAATTAACAAGTATTTACGAGCATCGGCTTTCTTTGTAGATAGATTTAATATAATCTGATTTGTATCTACAGTGGCTATGTGTATTCCATTTGACGCTGACTCCAATGTCTACTTGACTGCAAGCACATCCAACAATGTCACATATGGAGAAGAAGTTTCCTACAATTGTTCAGTCCCTGGTGCAAACCAAACACGCTTCAGACAGAAATGCAGCTACGACTATTCAGACAACTCTTACAAAATGGTGGGAGATATCATCACTTGCCGACGTAAGTAGATCAGAGATTTCCAGACATCCCGTTTATTAATTGATGTTAACTTTGATACACGTACAAACTCCACTTACACCTGTATATCCTCGCACAGATCTATGATGGGATTATAGATTGCTTTTTACTGCAAAGCCTCTATCCTCCGAGCCGCTGTATCATTAAATGGTTTAGAAACCAACGTCATCTGTGTGTTGCTTTCAGAGCTTATTTTACCTATCATCATGATATTTTCTACCCAACTACACATACTTATACTATTTACCTTTATGATAAAGTAGTATATCTCAGATTGAGGATACCATTCCATGCAATAGCTTTAGGAAATCCGCGGAGTATCTTTTGTAAAATAAACGAGAATTATTGATTTCCTTCAATCAAACTCATTTCAGCAATTGACTGTGGCGTTCCTAGTGTGGCAGACGATAAGCTTGTTGGGGTAAACTCGACCTACCTGCCACTTCCTGGAAGTAACACTACCTATGGCAGCACGTTTGAGTTCGTCTGCGATACCAACTCAACCCTCTCTGGAAACAGTACCAATAAAGATAGCACTGTTACCTGTCTAAGCACTGGTTACTGGGGCCTAGGCAGTCTAATGTGCAGAGGTAGGTCATTCCAAATATTGGCAACCTGGCAAGTATATCAAACATGATAGTCTTGCATAATGTTTTGTAGCCTACTGATATAAATACCAAGATTACAATATCAGCACAGGTCTAGTGCTTTTTGTGGTGTAGATTTGGATCATCCATCATTCATTACAATAATTCATTTCAGCTAAATATCAGGAAAGTTTACAGTATGTAAATGAGCCATTTTAAATATTCGTGAGTACTACAGTGCCAAACAAAGACCCTGAGAAAAAGATGCAATTTCATATACTACTAAGCCGCATGAAGCTCCACGTACTTCTCTTGCCTGTTATGGAGCTATAATTGGAATATGAATAGCATATCTATCAGAAATAAATATTTATTTACTTTGAACCAACACATTACTCGATCCTTCCTACGCACTAAGTAAAATGTGCGTATAATACCTAACATATGTATAATTATTGCTCAACAATCGTGACCGTATATATATAGAGAGAATGGGACGAGCCGGCAATAATCGAAAATTTATAGGACGAGATTCGTCCACATAAGCACGATGCCGTAGGCAGAGTGCTTATGTGGACGAATCAAGTCCTATAAATTTTCGATTATTGCCGGCGAGTTCCATTCTATATTTATTATATTTGCATAAAATTTGATCATATGTTATCAGATATCACTGAAAAAATATTAAAGAAGTCTCAGAGAGCCCCGCTGCCCCGCTGACAGCCCCACTGACAGCCCCGCTGACAGCCCCGCTGACAGCCCCGTTATTAGCCAAGTTATATTGTTGACTTAAAACGTTCATATCGCAGCCATTTCTTGAGCTACATTAATAAAACTTATATCATTCAATAGAGAATTTAATGCCCTATTTAATGATTTGATTTTTATTATGTATTTCTCTAATCATAGTACCAGAATCCCGGGTGGATTACCGATCGCGGGGATTTGTTTACATCCTTCGCGGAGAGCCAAAACTCCGCGAAGCATATAAACTGAGCTATTTTTAGACAACTACATTCATATAGGACGCGTCCTATATGACTATTTTTATAGCACCCCACTTATAGCACTTCTCATATAGCATGCGTGTATAATAAATGCTCTTATGTATTGGGTATTGGGGAAAGATAGAACCCATAGTATCGGAAACTTCAAGGCAATGATTCCCAATTCAATCAAATTGGTTACAATGCAATGTGAGATATGAATCACGACGATAACAAGTCATCTCTTTCGCTTTTAAAAAAAGGCATAATATATATGTCATGTCGCAAACAGCTATGAGTAGTATATGAACATGGTGCTATGAGTCAGGTTAGAGAGATTTTCAGAGGCAACACTAGAATGCTGTAGAACTTTTATATGCTTTTCACCAGGAGTGAGTGAGAATAGTATAGAATGTATACTGCTATTTATGAATACAATTTATCAAATAACTTTCTTAGTGTTAACGTAATGCTTTTTGTTTCGGCTGAAAACATTTTAATTTTAAAAAGTTCGCTTTTTTCGCTAGACAAGCTGGCCAATTGCTATAGTTTTATTTGTAGATGTATATTTCTCTTTGGTTTCGCATGGCCCAAATGACTGTAATTTACCCAGTGAATAAAATGCATTTACGTTTCTCCTCATGCAGCTCGGAGCTGTCCAGATCCTGGCTATCCTGCCGGTGGTTCTCAGGGTAACGTGGTATCGTATGAAGCAAATCAGTTTGTACGGTTCACATGTGATAGGGAAGGTTACTTCCCCGAACCAGCAGCTATTCAGTGTGTATTTACTGTGAATGGTGTCAACTGGAATGACACGCGCAAACCACAGTGTGTAGGTAAGGGACATTCCTCCTGCTTCTCTAATTAAGCGAACCACAATTCATGATTAGAGAAAGTGTGACCATAATCGCATGCATGTTTTACATTCATATTTTCAAAAAGACTATCATATTCGTAAACGTATGAGCAGACTGGTGTCTGGCGAAATGCCTCCCGGAGAATTGCCACCAGTCAAATGACAATTCACCTGGCGGTTATATGCCTAAATCCGAGCAGACCCTTGACAAGCGAAGATGTAAATAGTGACTATGCATATAGAGTGATTTATATATATATATATGTTTTAACTGGAAAGTGTATTAATAATTAAGATCAAAATAACTTCTTCTTAGGATCTTGTCATTTTGGCAAACAGTTTGTTGCTCTTCGATGTATTGTAGGGTCACTAATTAGTTTTTATATATTCTAGACCGCACCAGCCCGGTATTGTCCAACTGTCCCGATGGAGAGCAGAGACTGGCTATACTGGCAGGCCAGAATCCATCCTCTTACCTGCCGAAGCCCAATGCCACCGATAACACTGCCATAGAAAGCCTCACTTTTGACAACAATCCTGATATTGAAAGGTTTGGTGATGTGAACATAACTTGGACTGCTCAGGATTTCCAAGGAAACACAGCCAAATGTTTTTGGATTGTGAACATCGTAGGTGAGTGAACAGTAAAAACATTAGCCACATTACCGAACAAGGCTCCGATCTATGCGTATTTCAGCAGTTCTTTTAACTTAGAACATTAGGCCTTTTGTGCACATATATTTTCGTTATATATAATAGGCCTATAATACATTAGTCGGCATGACTAGCGCCCATTTTTATACTGTCCATAGTTTTAGTTTTCATGTTAGAGGCAAACATGAAAAGTATATGAGTGGTAAATCTTCGTATCGTATCTTTTCGTTTCGTATCGTCACTACCACATAGGGAATACGGCATTGCTGGTGGCTAGTTCATAAGGTATTTCTGGTGACTTGTTCTGTTCAGTTCAGAATTTTAAGTGCCAATCGTCAGACTCAGTTCAGAATTTTAAGTGCCAATCGTCAGACCAGATTCGTGTTTGGATAAGGTCAAATACAAATTAGGTGTGTTTCCAATGTACTTACCCCATAACTAGCAAAGGGTTTCTCTTGTTTAAAATAACTATCATTTTTTATTTCCTGGAACTGGGAAGGTGCTTTCCTTAAAGAACTTTTTAAAAATTGACATTCCCCCTACCTACTTGTCAGCTACTAGAAAACAGAAACGCCTATTATTTTTTTTACCTGTTGGTATACCTGATTGGGTTTGAAATGTGTCAGACTGTCCCTTCACCTGCCCTCCTACCTGTCATTCATTGCTCAGTGAACCATACGCCCCACTGATGGGTCTGCTTGTTTGTTTCTAACTATGACCAAAAATAGCTTGATTGCCTATTAGAAAGTGTATGGCCTATTTTGATAAACCTTGCTGCTTGTATGAGTATCATTAGGGTTTTTTTTTTTTTTTATAAAAACAGTTGATTTATTTTGTGTAGATGTTGAAATAAGGGGTTTATAATAGCATCTGTTTATATTAGAAGGTACAATAGCAGGTTTGTAATAGCAGCCATTATTATTGAGGTGACCTAGTATGTAAGTAGAATTTATACAGGCTGATTGCAGGGAGGTATATTATTTCGTGGAAATGGTCTTGTTTTAGGAAATATCTTTTTTAGAACTGCTACGGTAAATCCTGAGTCCACATATTGCTCATACCAAGGACAATAAGCGCATGAAAAGATGGCTAATAACATGTGGTATTGTGTTGAAACTTTCAGGCGAAACTCCCTTGATCCTGACCTGCAACACTTCAGTAACCTACGACCTTGAAAATTATAATCGATCTGGCTCCTTGGATCTGAAAGCCCTTTTTCACCCTGTCGCTTCGGACCCCATGGCTATTATCACTTTCAGCCCAAATACCAATGAGCTCTCGGACCTACCAGTCGATGCTAGCACCAAATATGAGATCAGGGCTACAGATGCACATAACCGCACTGCTGTCTGCACTTCAGTCCTTAATGTCATTAGTAAGTTATATTTATGGATATTCACCAAGAACGTTTTTTTACGAAATTTGATTCACTTGGAATGACATGATATTTATATGTTTCGTGTGTATGAAATATGATATCGTATAGGTCCCGGAAACGTTGGTTTGGACTTGATGAAACAAAAATCAACAAGGAAATCGCCTACTTAATTCATTTTTCAGGTCCTCCCTGCCATCCCGAAAATATTGCGAAGCCATTAAATGACACATTCACGTGCTCAGCGACCGGTAATGATTTCGCCTGCACCCACACGTGTCAAGCAGACCATGCTAAATATTCAAGTGAAGCTGCAAAAGCCTACACATGTGTTCAAGGGCAGAAGTTCTCGTATCAGGCAGTATCAAACTGTATCAGTAAGTGCAGTCCATTTGCTTCATCAACTAGGAATTTAAAATGTTGATTGCCAAATCAGTTGAAATGTAGATTACATGGAGTATTTACAAACTATGTTTTTAAACTAGTATTCAACATCTGAAACAGTATAATTGTGGCTTTTTTCACATTCATATTTATGATTATGACGTTAATCATTGCAGAAACTGAGCCGGCAGAAGTGAGGGCGGTTATAGAGGCAGAGTACACTCATAGCCTTGCATCAAATTGCCTCCCTAAAATGGCCGAGCTGCTGGATCAGATTGTAACCGACAACTTGATAGCAAGTTATGAACAGCAGTGTGAATGTGAGGCATCTAGTTATTATACCAAACATTGTTTATTACTATGGCTAAACTATGCTAAATGTAATTTATTCCAATTATAAGGCTTTATGTTGAAGATTCCTTTTTTTCTCGATTAAAACCATCGAATTCTATATTATCCTGCCATCGAGTTTGAAACCTACGTTTTGTCTTTTCAGCTTCTTATAACAATGCGGATTTCAACATCTCTGTCGATATAACCATCACAAAAATATCAGCTGTGAAGGTATGTGCGGTGAAGATAATTTTCATTGATCTATTATTCTGTATACCCATTCGTTGTTACAAAGTGTAAGACAGTTGTTTGAAGTTCCCATTTAGACGAATAAAAACATAACAATTCTAAAGTTCTTAAAAAGCTTTTGAGTTGTATGACTATTGAGGAATCTAATCCCTATGTTCTCTTCTACATTTGAAATAAGCTATACTATATACTGTTCCCCTATTGTACAGGTCAAGACTGGGTTCAGCTACCTCATCGCTGGTACCGGCGGATCCCTACCGTTCTGCGCCAACCAAGTGGGAACTATAATGTCCCTGCTTGATAATGCTTTTCCCAGTATAACCAAAAGCAATTTGGCCTCTGTCGCTAATATCAATCTGAATGGCTGTGACGCTTGCATTGGCAATAATTGCATATTTGATTACAAAGCAAATACACTTGCAATCAAAACGCCTGGAGAGGGAGCGAGTCTTGGGGCTCTGTGCGCAGAAAATACTGTTTTGCAGCTCAGTAATTCGCAGTATGTATGCAGTAAGTAGATTTATCTATCAATAGAAATATTAATTTGTAAAGATGAAAATCATTTTTACATACCAGTTCTAGATCGGCTCAGACAGCTTGTCGCCATTTAAAGCCTTGGGGCAAGAGATGTATATGATCGAAGACACTATAAGAATGACTTACTAAGGTAGTATGAGAATGAACTGATGTACTATATGCTGGGCACATTTGAATATCCCTGGGACATGTAAACCCAGTTGAAATAAAATCTTTTGTATAGTATCCCGATTACTATAGGTAGCCTAAATAATTTATAATGATATAAAGGTCGGTAAATGGCAGAAGACATATTAAGCAGTATGATCGAGTGCTTGCGATTATGTGGAATTTCCCACCTCACAGTAATTATTTTTCAAATATAAACATATCACCAATACATGCTATCTTAATTATGTATATGTGGCGACACACAGCCAGCACCCGTGAAAGCTACCATGCAACTGAAGAACGTCACATTAATTCTTCCGACGTGGGTTACTAAGACCTCATTCGTGCCCTTGGCGATGTCAT
Organism: Sthenelais limicola; assembly: GCA_942159475.1. Classification (NCBI taxonomy): domain Eukaryota; kingdom Metazoa; phylum Annelida; class Polychaeta; order Phyllodocida; family Sigalionidae; genus Sthenelais; species Sthenelais limicola. The sequence continues at coordinate 61,054,767 of OW804095.1, read as the reverse complement.
GGTGACATCAACAAGGGGTTCGCTTGTTGCCTGGAATTGATGTCCAAGCGATTTTAACCTCAATATGTAAACAAAACCAAATGAAGTTAAAAAAGGAATATACATCTAAATAAACAATAGTTCCCACAAGAGATAAAATTGAATATTTGGATTTAAATGACTCCTTTTTCTCCACGGAAATTTCATTGGTTTGGCACTACATGGTTTCGCTAATAATAGCTCGTCAGGCCACTGCGATCCAACGGGATGCCAAGGGGATCCAGGTATATATGTGTTGGTTTGGGTGTATGGGGTGTTGCACCCAGATTTACATTTTTGCAGAAATGAAATCGATATTGGTTGTTCAAAAATACTCACAATATTCAAGATATTATTGAAGTATTGATGGTAGCAGTCCTGTTGGTCAATTTAATGACATCTCTTGAGACCATGTTTTGGAGACGAATTTCCTACACACCATTCGTCTGTAACCGTATGGTAGGGGGTTGGAGCCCTCCGACTGTGATATTTTCACAAATGGAGATTAATCTTAACTGGAATTCAAGGCCAGTATTTCATTGTATGACTAAATCATGTTTTGGGCCTCCTGATATCCCCTACGTTCCCCTCAGATCCCTGGGACAAGGCTATCGGTTGTATGTTAAAAAAGCGGTTGTTTGAAAAAAAAACTAAGTTAATGTTATCATGTACACATTTATTCATATCGGATTCAATGTGTAATCTATTATATGTAATGTTCCTCTCATACCTGCGATTGATATTTCACTCCTAGTCCCATGTCCCACTGGATACTTCTACAACGGCTTTAACTGCACGGCATGTGAAGCAAACACTTTCAATGACAAGCCTGGCCAGAGTGTCTGTACACAATGTCCAGCAGGTACCAAGTCAGACGTCGTGGGTAGCACATCTGTAGACTTATGTAAAAGTAAGAACATTATTCTTTTAACGAGCAAAAACCTTTAATAAGTACAGAAATATACAGAAATACAGAAATATTGTGATATACAGAAATATTGTGCAGGCTTTATTTTTTGTACCGATCGTTCATCATTGACGTGGCCTACGACCTTTAAAGAGCCAAAGCACAAGCGTGCTCGCTGGTTACTTGACTTACAACATTATGGCTTTATAAACAGCCTATAAATAGTCTGTCAAGCTTATTTCATCTAACCCAAGTACTGCTATATAGATAAAATGATAATGATAATGTTTGTTTAAATTATTTATTCGATTGTTACATAATGATATTTTTGTATTTATATATTTCCCCTGAAATAATATAATTTTTTATTCTTCAAATTATTTTCTTACCAAGAACTTTGTTCGGTGGGATTCATTTCACCTGACGGGATGGTACCGTGTACCCCATGCGGAAAGGATGAATACTGGGTCAATTCCACAACTTGTGCTGCTTGTCCGTCGGGCACCATAACATACAACCCTGACACTGGTGCAAGCAGTGTTACTCAATGTAGAGGTGGGTTACTCCCTAAAATCATGCCTTTATAATATATTTTGAGTATGGAAAGTACTATCGTATGTCATTTTATTGTAGCCTTGCCTAGTCTTTGGTGATGAAGCAATGGTCTATTGACCATAATAATGGTTAATCTTGGTACGTATTAGCTGGGATATATATGAAATGGGACTGACTTACTCATAGGGGTCCAAGAACCATCATAACTATTGTAAGGAAATAAAACTCTTACGTATATCCCTTCTGAAGAACTTACAACTGAACCTAAAATAATTGTATAATCGTGGAGTATACAAACGTCATTGGATTCCGAACTTTTCTTTCTTTACAGCTGCATGCGATGCTGGAGAATTTTCACCCAGTGGTTACGATGCTCCTCCATACTCTAAATGTCAGGCTTGCCCCGCTGGCTTTTACCAGGGAAAGAATGGAACTACTTGCTTGGGGTGTGCCATGAATTCTACGACATTGAGTAACAAAGCCCCGAACGACACCCTATGCACAGGTTTGTATTGATTGCAGCATTTCAAGAACACACAAGGTTTTACACTGGTCTTTTTTTAAAATTTTGGTTTGGGGTATCGCCTATCAGAAATTCATAAATTGTGCCGATACACGAAGCAAGAGTCTGGATCGTTCATCCTTGTTTATGTAGTATGTTATTTCATCTCAGAAACAATGCGTAAGATCTATATTCATAAGAATGATAAGAATGTCTTTATACTATCTGTCATTTAAGTGGCATTACTAAATAATCTTCTTATAATATTATTGCAGATGTCCCTTCAATAACGTGTGAGAACGGTGGCGTACCCGTTATAATCAATAGGGGACAAACATGTAATTGTTCTGAAGGTGAGCTCAATATAAGCATGTCTCAGTGCCTTCTATATTTACAGATTTAAGAATATAAAATATTGGCCTATCATATTGTATATTCTAAGGGTTGTAATCAGTGTGCCCCCCCCCCATGCTTCTCATATGCCCTCCCTTTAATGGTATTATTGAGCCTTCATATCGGTTTTGGCCTTTTAAAAAGATATTTACCTTTCATAATAGATCTATATTTTAATCATATAATCCTTCGGATCTACCCAGGGCATCACAAATGTGTAACCGCTCTGCTTAAATGTGTTTATATTATTTTAATTCTTTCACAGGCTTTACTGGAGATCGATGTGAGACCAATCTGGATCCATGTAGTTCTAACCCTTGCTATAATAATGGAAACTGTACCGCTGTTGATGCAGTCTCTTACACCTGCTCGTGCACATCAGGTTGGTGACTTTTTTAAAATATTTTTTTAACAGTTGTTACCTGGACTAGATCACCGCAATTGTGGTCTTCCTCTAGTACCTGGGTGGTGGGGTGAATGTAGCCGCGCCCGGGTTCGAACCCACAACATGTTTATGCCACTGGGCCGTGCCAACGATTTAGGCCACTCGGTCACCCCACATCCCTTAATACTATTGGCTTAATAAACAGGTATCGCAATGCGAACACCTTTAGTTTTCTTTCACTTGATTCAAGAAGTAAGAAATCTAACCAGCAATATAGGTCTAGCCTTATGTCTTAAAAATTGTTATCAATATGGTTTCGATAGATATTTTATAAACCTGAACAGAAACCCATCGCGAGCTTGATGTTTTAGTCGTTCTTTCCATCTATTTTATATAGCTATGAATACATATATGCAAGAATTAAATGATTCTACCAGCTCGATTCGAAAAGCAGTTTTCGATTGTGGGTATTTCCTCTCCTAGTAAATGAAAAAGGCAGACAGACCCATTCATCATAATCAAAATAAATATGGTTTTCATTATGTATATTCTAACTAGGTAGGTTAATTGCAGGTTCGATTTCAACATTTCTCCAAATGGAACCGACCACAATTAACGTGCAGCAAAATCCATGTTATTCATTTATAGATATATTTCATCAAATAATGTAAAATATTCTTCCTCATTTCGTAGAAACTGGCCCTGTGATGAAATTTGTGGAGTTCGATTCTGACTTCGCAGACTTCTTGACTGCCAGTAAGAACGTCACTACTCTGAAGGAATGTAAGGCCTACTGTGTGGGGACTGCTTCTTGCGCAGCCTTATCTTTCAATCCCAACCCGACCAACCCCAACCCACCCGCAAATGTGCCCTGCCTGATATACAGCCAAGCGACTGGAACCTTGGGTTCTCTCAACGGCTACACTCTCTACAAAAAGACAAATGCTGTTCTGCAATGTAAGTTGACTCTTAACAATACAACTTAATGAAGAAATAAATGTGAATAACAATGAGTCTTTTTGAAGAGGTCTATTACTTGTGTATGCATGTGTTAATTAATTGAGTTAAACCTTAATTATACTATATATAATATACGTGTTATTTTACTTTAGACATATTTTCTCGTTTCCTCATGAAATAACCAAAGCTTTAGCACTTTATTATCTACCAAGGTTTTAACTTTTCTACTAATCTCGTGAAACCACACAGACGATACACTTGTCGTTTCATTGATTAATTCCCCACAAAGGTATTCATTGAAAGGGATCGGACCAAGACACTCTATCAGACTTTATCTTCACTAGGAACTAGGACAGTGTGTCCATACTAATTACGCCCATAATTCTATTGATCATTTTAACAGTTTACAATGGCTCACGATGTGAAGTAGACCCAGTGAATGACTGTGATTCGTTGACATGTGGCAACGGTGGGCAGTGTAGGGATCAGCCAGGCTATGCAGAATGTCTCTGCTCTGTGGTGGATGTTTTCAGTGGAGAATCGTGAGTACTTTGAATGAATTTTGTCAGTGAAAGTGTCATCTTTAATGCAATTGGTTTTGCCACGAGGTTAGTAAAGGTATACGTCATAGTGCAGTATATGAGCTAGTTTGTCATTCTCCATTTTACATTGTTTCCCTCTTGAGAGGTTTTTATTAATTGATATGGATAGCATATCCATCATTCATATCAGAACCCTGTATAGCTAGTAGAATCAGGCATGTTAAACTAATGATAAAATTATGATAAAATGAAAATAAAATGTGAAAATAGGAAATCGTTCAGGGAAACAGATCAACAGGCTATTTTAAATATACCCCATGGAACACTCATTCTATATAAGTAATCTTCATGTAAGTGTCAGCCGATTTTATCATTCAGATGCACAATAGCTACTAGCATTTGTGAAAAATCTCCCTGCCAGAATGGGGCTACATGTATCCCTGAGAGTCAGATTCGCCGACAATGTCAATGTCCCGCTGGCTACACCGGTCGCAATTGTGAAACAGTAATCGGTAAGTGACACTTATTTGTATTTATTGAAATGTTGATCTCCGAGTATGACTTTGGAATAGTATACAATTTCAGCACAAAAATGGTCCACCATTGCTACATTATATTATGCTACGAATCATAATTATTCTGTAATTTGTTTTAAAAATGATTGAGATGGTGCTCGTAAATTTTCAGATAACTGCAATCCTAAGCCATGTCATTTCGGAACCTCGTGTAAAAATAGTGTCAACAAATTTACCTGTGACTGTGAGTTTGGCTTCAATGGCACCACATGCTTGGATAGACCTACTCCTCCATGCGATGCAGCGGACTGTGGCAGTGGACGGTGTACCAACAACTATATCAATAACACAGCAGACTGTGCCTGCGACAAGGGCTACCGCTACAACGCGACTGGTAAATACACCAGATTAAGCTAGATTATGTTTTTTCTGCTTTAATTAACAAAGGAGCTTATACTATTCTTTGGCTTTGCTTTCCTCTAAGTATTTTCACCAGTCGAAAGTGGAGTTAAGAACTGCATGGTGCGATGACCATGTAGGAATTAGGATGCTGACAATTAGTCTAAGCCATGAAGTGGCCAGTGTTTTAAAGAGGCCATGATCATCACTGCTTATCCCCTAAATGAATCGTAATAATTGATCAAGAAGTGGCTATATTGGTTTAGTATATTTGGGGAAGTTACAGTAGTTATACTTAATATAATTGTTACAATAATGATTTGTATTCTGCGATTTACACTTTTTACCGCTAATATCTGGGCTAATTGTTTGGTAATTCAATCCGTTACCCATTCCTTGGAGATTATGTCAACTTCATCTATTTACACCTGGTCCATGATATCAGTTAGGACATGTGAACCTCTGGATGCTTGCAAGCCTGATCGATGCCAGAACAATGCTATATGCCGCCATGTTGGAGAGACTGGATACGTATGTGATTGTAAACCTGGTTATGAAGGAGTTCATTGCCAGCACGACATAGATGAGTGCATGCCCAATCCCTGCAAGAACCATGCAAAATGTTCTGAAAGCATTGGAAACTTCACATGCAACTGTACTGAAGGTTATGAAGGTAGGTACAGCATACAACGTCCAATATAAATGTGTCTGGGTTATCAAGTATCTATATACCCCTTTGCCGTCCTATTGTTATGAAGCTAGATCAAGCGATTATTCGGGATGAACCCGAGCCGTACAATTATTTCAACTCATTGTGTTCGTCATATGGTTTGGCAACTACTGGATATCGGTGGTACTTCATTATTTCCTATACATTGTTTGTAATCAGTCTTTGCTATTCTTTCTTTATGTAATTTTCCAATTCTGTGTTCATCCATCATAACTTTTAAACCATGTTTAAATTCGAATTCAAGGGAAATTATGTGAAGAGATGAAGAAATTTTGCGATCCTGACCCTTGCGACCCTGTTGGTAGTCGTAAGGACAACTGTACCTCAGTTCTGAATGACTTCATTTGTGCCTGTAAACCTGGTTATACTGGCAAAAACTGTTCGGTAAGCAAACATGAATTGCATATTAATGGCTGATCATTCATTTATATTAGAAACATTCTTACAAGAAAAATACCCCACAAAATATCAATCGAAGCTATATATGTATGCAAATAAATTGAAATCTATAAAACAATAATCACTTTTGTGTCTCTTTGCTTGTAACTTGACACTTCTATAAAGACGTCTGATAAACCGTAGTCTGAAAAGTTACAATGTATTGAAAATAAACTGTCATGCAATACTTAACTTTGTATGGGAAGATGTGTTTGAAGTTGAATCTTGTCACTACGGATTTCTAATGAAGAAAATCATGGAGCTCAAGAAAATATTAATATGGAAGGGCCTTGTTTAAAAAATGCTTATTCTCAAGCTATGATTTGATCAAAACTTCAAACCAATGTAAGCAGGATCGCCCATACAATGACCATACAAATTCGATTCAGCTGCAATCCAGATAGATCGAGTTTAGTACATGTATGTATACATACAGATGGTATTTCACCTGTTTCATTGTTTACCCCACAACAGAAGGAAGTGGATGAATGTGCTAGCATACCCTGTCAGCACGGAGGGGAGTGCGTGGATTCTATCGACGATTATACCTGTACCTGTAAACCTGGTTGGACGGGGGAACATTGTGAGACCATGATAGGGCTCTGTACCCCCGACACGTGTGAGAACAATGCTCAGTGCTACAATGTTTCTCGTCTAACATTCTGTCAGTAAGTAAATCTTGCATGATAACAATTCGCCATTCAATTCTTTTGAATGGAATCAATCAAATTTAAAGTGTGGTATTTGTCAACCTTGAAATTGTGTGTTTGTTAAAACTGGTTTTGTATGTGTTACCTCTTACTGCAGTACAGCAGTGCTTCTTACTAGTATAACTAGCAAGTAACAACTTTGCCGCTTTCTCTTCATACTGCTATTGGAAATCAAAATCTAAAACATCTGTCTATTCTGTATTGAGTATCGTAGTACATCCTGTTCTTAGTCTAAACCTCAGAGTGGTTTCAACCAGTTGGTGGCCAACCTTCACAATTATTTTCTTAGTACTGTAAACCATAGGTAATATCAATATGTCCTAGTATGTAAGGGTATACTCTGGAAAACCTTATATTAAATCCAAATGTGTATACATACCCATTTTACATTTTAGCTGCAATAAAGAATCTATCTATCTCTGCTCAAGTAATCGCAATAGTCTGGAATGTAATAATGGAACAAGTAAAAGGTAGCAGGGAATAATTATTTGGTTGGGCCACCTGTTCTAAAATAGAGATCAATGGGATCAGGCTTCAAAGAAACTTGCTGGGATGCTCAGTAATACATAGATTATTTGTACACTTTTATGTGACCCATGTGATTGGAATACAGGTGTGAGAAAGGTACATTCGGTGATAGATGTCAGGAGGCTCCTGATGTATGTCTCAGTGCCAACCCATGTCAGAATAAAGCCAAGTGTAATTCAACTAATGGGAATATTACGTGTGCTTGCCTCCCAGGTAAGTTTATGACTATTTGTGCTTAGATTTTGCATGCATGTATTAAATGTAATTGTCATCTACGGCTTATGGTCCACCTCATTATCATGTGGAAAATCATAGCTTAAACCAAAATTGATAAACCACAAATCATCCATTGATTATCATACAAAGATACCCATTTTCCTAAACTCATGGAATTACTTGTTGTTGACGGTAAGGACTGGAAATAAATTCTATGATAATATTTGAATAAAGTTAAAACTTCCTCTAGTCCTTGCTGGAGAACTAATTGTATCATCATGTAGTGTCGCATATGGCAAATAATTAGTGTAAATACGATATGATGCAAAACAATACTTTAAGTCTTTAAACAACGTAAAACATTAGGAAAGCGAATTCGCGGTTATCCCTTTCTGGGATGATGAAAGTGACAAATTATTTGTCACATCTTGCAGACCCAATGATTGTTTCTTGAAGTTGTTTCTGTTTGACTTGCAGGATGGGAAGGCCAGTTTTGTGAGTTCATCGCAGATGTGTGTTCCAAACCTGGCGTATGTATCAATGGAGCAACCTGTGTTCAGGATAAACTTGATTACATGTGTCACTGCCCACCAGGTAAGACACGTGCCCTCTTTATATGTTCTGCCTCTGTATACATACGACCTCTGTTCATTCACTGTGAGAATCTACTTTACCGCAATATAATATAATAATAACAATGGATAATCTTTTAGACGTCATCTATATAGTTATATCATAGATGGAATAATGAACATACATGTATGTATAATATGTGCCACATATAGTGATGAATAGAGAGACAAATAAATTATCATTAACATATCATTTATCTGCTGTGCTATTCCTTTTTGTGTAGGATTCAAAGGAAAGAACTGTGATCTCAACATAAAGTGCGAAGACTTCACCTGCGACAACGGTGGAACTAAATCTCCTAAGGGAGATGGATGTGAATGTAAATGTACAAGTGCATTTACTGGTCCAAGATGTGAAGTCCGTAAGTCCAGTTAGCATTTTTTAGCCCTTTTATGCGTTGCTTGCAAAGCATTATTATGGCTCAAGACCTCTTCACAGTGGTTGATGCTGCATTTTTCGTTGCCGTCAAGAGACCGGGCGTCACGCTGCTTGCCGTGTTAGTTCCCGTTTTGTTCGGTTGAAATTTCTTTTTACGCTCACATAGGCCTGTTTCCATAGACTACTGGCATCCTTTTCATACTATTAGACGTGGAATTTTCCTTCTCATCCCGCTCTCTGGTGCTCGTCCATGTCTTCATCCATGAATAAATGAATTAATCTCTCTCTCTGTTAATGTAATGATAGCTTACCTTTTGAGGTGTGGCTGTCTTGGAAGTTCACTTTGAATTTGTTTTTCACTGAAACATTACGCTGCAAGAATGAATTCAGTGATTGGACACCACCTGCACCAATGGCCTTTTTGCTGGCCCTGCAGTAGTCATCCATAAGCTGGATTATGAGAGAGAGAGAGATCAAGAGAGAGGGTGGGGGGAATGAGAGCAGACAAGTTTAGGCTCGCAGCCTCTCAAATCAGACCAGATGTAAGCAAGTAGAGGTTTCAATTTGTTATTATGTAAGTATTTTATCATTGCAGTAGTCAAAGACCTCGCTCCAAACAACAAAATGTCGTTAGAATCCCATTCAAATTATTTTTTCAACATTCTTCTTTTGCGTTTCAAAGTTTTGGCAATATTAAGATTGAACGTTCTGTAGTTTGGGCATTTCGAACATTTGATATAATTCAGTCATGTTTGAACTTCAATTGCAATTGAAATAAATCCAACAGTACAAAAAGTTCGGTCCATCTGATATCTGGTGTCCTTGCTTTCTATTCAGTTTCATACTTATTATTAGACAAAAAATACATTCGAAGGAACACATAATTTTGACCGACCCGCTCATAAGTCGCTCAAAGGCTCTTGTTAGTTTCTGCCTTGAACAGTGAAGGCGCTATATATTTAACCACTTTATGCAGATTCTAAAAGAATTAATAAACGCCATTTCTGTCGTCATGCCAGTCATCAATCTTTACATATGTGGTCAGATTAATTTATTTTAGAAACTTTGCTGAATTTATTAATTCCAGGTACGGCCTATTTACGATTTTCAAAAACAATAATATATATTTGCAGCCGCACAATCAGCAGTTCAGGTTGAATTTTATGGCGATGGACAAGGCGTATACAGACCGTTCCCTCTGAGCAGCAAATTCTACACTCTGAGTTTGTTTGTCTCTTATTCGAAGCAAAGACCCAATGGTATTTTCTTCTGCCTTTATGGACTGACGTAGGTTTAAGAGTTTTCTGTCATCTGATTTTAAGTTTTTTATTTTAGTCATGTCATTACATTTGTGAACTATTGCCGAATTTGAGTGATCTTAATTGCCCTTTTATCGGATAAAGATTTACCGTGACGATATCGGATAGAAATATTCACTCAAATATATTGATCCAATACATTTTTTTAAAAAGAAGATTATGATGAAATCTCGTCGATTCACACAGGTCTGCTGATCAGCCCCTTTCGGAAGGAGAGGAAGTGGTTTGCTTAGGAGAGGGAGATGGAAATAACGATGGAAACGAATACTTTATAGCTCTTTTATGGAATGGACAGCCGACTGCCCAACTGCGCGTTGGCGTTTCCATTAAATACGTCTCAGTGAACATGTCAAAGACCTTCACTCAGTAAGTTTCTGGATATTATCAAGTGTTGCAATAGTAATACTTATTTGGAAAAATATTTTCAGGAAATTGCTAGACAACTGGACTAGACTGGTTTTAACTATCGATGTGTATGTTATTCCAGTGGTTTTGCTGTTATTGGTGGAAAGTATGAGGATGGCAATGATGACTCGGATCGCTTCATGGGTCGCATAAAGTCACTTCGTCTGTGGAATCTGTTCTTAGAAAGTTCTCTCACTCGGGTAGGAGATCCAACTAAAAGTAGATATCAATCGATACAATTTGGTGGAACAAACATGTGTATAGTATTAATCATCGTACAGTAGCAGTAGAGAAAAAAAAATATTCACTCTTCATAATTATGGATACTATTCCTCAATTCCCATTTGTATACTCCTTTACAGCTGAAGAATTCAGGGGATATGAGCGAGTTTGATGATTACATTGCAATACCTGAAACAATTCCCAGTCTTACCGGTAAAGCGCGGCCAATCCAAGGCTTCCAACCTGCGCCGTCAAGTAAGTATTTCAATCCAAACAAACTCCATTTTTTCAGATCAGTACTTTTAAAAATTACATAATAATTTTATTTTTCCGAACCTTAAGCTAAATATTCTAATGACAACATTTTCCTGACATCCTGCAAAGCTGCAAAAGTGGCGATTGATGATTTGATTAAAAGATGATGATTAAAATATGTTAATTTTCTCTAATGCAATGTTATGTTGTACAATTAACAGTGTTGCATGAAGCAACATATCACCATAGGGTTGATAGGGTTGATCTATTCAGGAATGACAATCACATAACCCCCATAATAAGTCAATTTTGTCACAATTGTTGTCACAATTGACATCGCCTGATGGGTAATTTCATGCAGTGTTGCATCATGCAACACATCATCATAGGGTAGATCCTTTGTACGTTTATATAATCTTCAAGAATGACAATCAAATAACCTGTCCCCATAATAAAGCCAATTTTGTCACAATTGTTGTGTCACAATTGACATCGCCTTAGGGGCAATTTCATGCAGTGTTGCATCATGCAACACATCATCATAGGGTAGATCCTTTGTACGTTTATATAATCTTCAAGAATGACAATCAAATAACCTGTCCCCATAATAAAGCCAATTTTGTCACAATTGTTGTGTCACAATTGACATCGCCTGAGGGGCAATTTCATGCAGTGTTGCATCATGCAACACATCATCATAGGGTAGATCCTTTGTACGTTTATATAATCTTCAAGAATGACAATCAAATAACCTGTCCCCATAATAAAGCCAATTTTGTCACAATTGTTGTGTCACAATTGACATCGCCTGAGGGGCAATTTCATGCAGTGTTGCATCATGCAACACATCATCATAGGGTAGATCCTTTGTACATTTATATAATCTTCAAGAATGACAATCAAATAACCTGTCCCCATAATAAAGCCAATTTTGTCACAATTGTTGTGTCACAATTGACATCGCCTGAGGGGCAATTTCATGCAGTGTTGCATCATGCAACACATCATCATAGGGTAGATCCTTTGTACGTTTATATAATCTTCAAGAATGACAATCAAATAACCTGTCCCCATAATAAAGCCAATTTTGTCACAATTGTTGTGTCACAATTGACATCGCCTGAGGGGCAATTTCATGCAGTGTTGCATCATGGAACACATCATCATAGGGTAGATCCTTTGTACGTTTATATAATCCTTTATTCAGGAATCACATCCTATCCTGACATATCAGACCTTTAGTAAGCAAATCAAATAACCTGTTCAAATAATAAACGCAATTCTGTCTAATATATTTTCATGCAATACTTCAAACAGACCTAATGATAAGAGAATTAAACTGTCCAAATAATTGGTCAATTTCTAGCTAAAACCGTTCCTTTGTTGGAGAAGGATGGATGCCCATCTGACAGTGCTATCTCAGTTGCGGGTGCCAGGAGTGTGGTAGCTAATTTTGAGGACACACGTTTCGACCCTGCCACATATTCCACCACCACTGTGAACTATGCATCAGGTAATTTTCTAAAATTATAACAGTTGATATGAAACGTTGAATGTTAAATCGACACAAATGTCAATTTTAATACATACATGTATAACTATTATGGTACATGTAATAGAAAGGTATGGGATAACGGTATAAAAATAAGGGCAGTCTAATAATTTGATCTAATGGAATTCATATATTTGCAGGCTTCCCACGACAGACTGGTATTTACGATATCATGTATCTTGCTGAGAAAGACGACTCGTATACCACATGTTCATACAATGTCTATGTCAGATGTAAGTTGACATTATTTTTTAGATGTTAGACATAATAGTCCGACCAAATACAAAATGCAGGGATATATTGGGGAACCCATGCAGTTATACCAAAATGTCTGCAATACTACTATTGATTGGACATGTTGTTTCCGTTTCACACAAGTTTCTAAATTTTAGGACTTCCCATTATGGTGCCCTACATGTAAATATCTTTAAGAATAATAATCTCACAATTTCTAAGACCCTACTCATCTCATATGACGGTTTGGGGAAAGCTTTTGGCTTGCCCGTTTATTTCTGTATCATATATATTTGTCTGCGTCTTTATTATTGTGATTAATGTATTATGGCCTTTGTTTGTAATAATACCAAGATCATAGAAGTTAATTTCGTCAATAGTATTAACAGGCTTCAAACAACTTCTACTGGATAACTCGTTCTAGTAAACTTGTCCCTATATTCGTTATCTTTACTCATCATCTCATATTAATATTGTATTTAATCAGTTGGATCATGTGATGAACCAAATGCGCCTATTGGAGGAGAAGATCCTGTCTGTAACAGAACAGACAGCAATATTCACACTTCATGCCAGATTTCGTGCCCAGCTGGTAAGGCTTTCATCCACCCCATTCCAAGAATCTACACATGTGGAGCATTAGGCAGCTACAAACTGGACAGACCCAACAGACCTTTCTCATTCCCTCCATGTGGTGGTAAGTTGTACATCTTAAACCAATCTAATGAGGTAAACTTTGAGGCAGCTATTCATAGAGGCAGCTTGGGGGAATTTTACAAAGAACAAGTGGTGTCAGGGTTATGATACCGGGAGAGACTGGACTCAATTGTGTAGCTTGTGCTGATGTGCTCTGCGGGCATTTAAAAAGGTCCGGAACACCCAGTATATGAAAGTTAGACATACCTAGGCTCATCGTTCATTGATAGCAGAGATGTGTCTGACCTGCTGCAGAGTTTTGTTTGATTTAGATCAGTTTACACATTGTATTCTTTGCAGATGTTCTCACTGATGTAAAGAAGGATATCACCATCAAGTTGAGCTACACCGTCAAGGACGAGAAGGCTGGGGCTACAACCTCCCCTTCATTAAATACCATCACGAAAATTATTAAAGATGGCATTAACAGAATCGATGCCACAACGTCCAACCCTAAGATATGCGATGGTACCTGCACAGTGGAAATAAGTGCTCAGAATCCCAAAGACGGCCTTATCTCGGTCGAAGTCAAGCTTATCAAAGTAGCGTAAGTTTAGATAAAAGTGTTCTGCGTGGCTTAAATGATTTACAAAGGAAAAAAATAGTCGGTGGCTGAGTTAAAACTGACTGCTTCTCCAGGAATCGGATGAATTGAGCTGACCATAATTAACCCCTATATAAGTGGCGACTCTCTCATGCATTCTTCCACCTACCGGATCGATTTGTCCACATACATATAAAATATTGGAAAACTATATGATAACATAAGTATTGTGCATGACTTAAAATGATTTGAAATATTTTGTGAAAACCCCGTTTTAACAGATATTAGTATGCATTTTAGAGATAATAAGCAATGAGTCTTTAAGTTTACATTCATATTGAGCATGGGTAGAAACATTTACAAAATCTATAACAAACGCTGGTCTTTTCAGGGCTGTTGTAAACTATGACGTACCCGTCGCTGAAGTCCTCAAATTTGCCATTCTGTCGCTAGATGAATTTAATTCAGCATCAGTTCCGGGAAAATCTGTGAGTAAATGCCCTATCAGATATCAGATTCTACACCTATATTATATTAAATGCATTTCAGAGGTCAAAGGATGTAATGTCATTTTACATTTAGAAATGGAATATCGTTGTTTTATAGTTTGATTTAAGACAATTCGTTTAGAATTAGAAGTAATAGAAAGCAGTATATATTCGGTTCCTCACCATGTTATGTCCTCTTCCTTACTGTCAGGGTTTTGATCCCTCAAACATGGACCTAAGTGGTAAGCTCAACCTAGAGATAGACGTATTGGCTTCATGTGACCGGCCCTATCAAGCTGTGGACCAGGTTTGCGGTGCGTACCATTATACATCTAATTATAAAATAATTGTTGTGTGAGTTGTTGTGAGTCATAATGAATTATACCATCATACGCGGGGGCGTGTTATATTTAGGACCCATTCCATCCCTCTCTAATCCACTTGATGATTTAAAAGAACATATATATTTTATTACGGGATAAAGTCAACGATTCTATTCTTATCTCTGTTGCAGTTCAAACTTGGCGGTTATTAATAAAGTGCTTACTGGTAATGACTGATATCTGTCAAATAACAGACAAAACGTTTTTCTAAAATGTTTGATTGTGTCTGTTTACAGTCAAATGTACGAAGGGAACTTACTACAACTCCACATACAGGGAGTGTAGGTATTGCGATGTTGGCACATACAATGAGATCGATGGACAAGACCTATGCGCCCCCTGTCTTCCCGGGCAGACAACTCTGGAGAAGGGATCCATCAATAAGACAGATTGCCGCAGTAAGCACCCATGACATCATATTTTTTTGTCAGTTTATTCTGAAAACACTAGGAATTGAGGATCCTTTTTTTCAGGTCTTCCGATTTTAGCATATAATTACAAGACCTATACATTGAATGGTTGAAAAGATGACATAATATCTATTCTACCATCATATTATATAAATGTATTGCAACGTACATGTAGAAACTTGCAAATTTCTCCATGTCTTTCTTTATAACTATAAAGCTCATAAGAATTCGGGGGACTCTGACTCAGGTGATTTAATGCCAATTTATTTCTTGCTTTGAACGACGGTAGGAAGATTATTAATAGATGCACCAGTGACTTATGAATACAGAAATATTGGTCAGAAATGTATGGATTGGGAGAGGAATGCCGTTAATACTTTAAATCGCAATTTAATACCTTATAATATGTCACAATTACTAAAATAAAAAAACCCACTAAAATAATGTCAAACAGAATAATAAAGATCACTTCAATTCATCTCAGTGTATCTTTACATTCAGATGTCTGCGAGGCAGGGTACAGATTTAACCTCACTGACGGTGAATGTGTTCCCTGTGGACGAGGTTTCTACCAACCTGAGAAAGGACAAAGGGCGTGTATTAAATGCAAGGTTGGACAGACTACACTCATGCTCAATGCTACCAGTAATACTTTCTGCTTGGGTATGTCTTAATTAAGCCATTAATTGCACTAACAGATCCATAGTAAGCCTGGAGCGTGGTGAAAAGCAGGATTACAATCGTAGTACTCATAGATCGTATACGCAATAAGTGGACGTTAATTCCTGAAAATTATATGAACTCTTTTCAAATTAATTTCAATGTGTACTAACCGTTAGATTTCTCAACCATGATCGAGGTTGGGCATTATGATAATCTCACAAGACTAGTGTGTTCACTATGTCCTAATCCAATCGCTTACAAATGACTATGCTTCACTTGCGCTTTCCGTTGTCTCATGAACATAATTCAATATGAATTCGCGTGATGAACTAATAACGTTTGATATTTAAACGTAGATTAATCTTTTCAAGTCTCCTCGTTTAATGCATGGTTATTATGGTTTGTATTTGTTTTGTTTTTTTAAATATTTCAGATCAATGCGAAGCTGGACAGTACTTGACAGTAGATCAGAAATGTCAGAAGTGCCCTGTGGGCACCTTCCGTAAAGTATCTGATGAAACTTGTCAATCTTGCTCCCAATCTACTTCGACCAAAGCTGCAGGCGCTAAGGATCCAAGTGAATGTGATCTACGTAAGCGTTTATTCTTGACTTAAATTGTATCATTTTCTTTGGGAAGCTCGAAGATAGAGTTTCAATAAAGGGGCGCATCCCTAGAGTCCGACAGCAGAATCATGCAAATGAATATAAAGTGGTATAACAATGAAATTGATGACAATAACACTTCAAACTCTTCAATTTTGATCTTCCATAATAAGATTCTTAAATTGCTTATTCTTATTCAGACAACAGTAAAAAGAGTGACCTATATCTAATGCGGCTCTCAACTTGAATTCTTATTGAATTTGATATTTGTTTATCAAAGATATCCTCTATCTTTTCAGGTCTTTGTGCAGCGGGACAGAAGAATGTAAATAACACATGTGAGCCATGTGAAATCGGTACCTTCAGTACTTCACGTTTTGTCACCCAATGCACAGCGTGTAGTGATACTGGCAATAGTTCTACAAAGGCTGCAGGGGCCTCCTCCCAGGATAAATGCGAACGTATGTATACATATAATTATTTGAATATTCTTTTAATCATGCTTTTGATTTTGTTTAAAATACTACAGATTTGGGCTTTATCTGAAACTCTTGATGCAGAAAATGCTTTCCTGCATATGTCTTATTATTTTTCCCCCTGCTGGGAAATTTAGTCATCACCAATTGTATATTTCTGAGTTTTTTTGTGTTTTTTTTATTACAAATAAAGCCAATACAATGTGTTCTATTCAGTTTCATACTTATTATTAGGCAAACAAAATGCATTCAAACTGGTGGGCTCTTGTCTCTGTGAGAAATGTGTTTCATACAGTTAAACAAATCGACCCGATATGAGAGTTATCAAATCCTAGCACTGTAGGCTGTACACTGTAGCTTGTTTAACTGAATTTTCGATCTACTTCAATTATTCAAATCGTTCAGAAATTTCAGTTGGTAGGGACTTCTTTATGAATCATAAATACCATGTGTAAACAGTGTGCATATACATTGTATATCCTTTAGTTTTCCACACTACCTATCCTATCACAACTAACCATCTTGTGCCCATATTTTCATGCAGTGAAAACTTTGTCTGTCATTTCAGCTTTTTGTCTTGCCGGTGCCTTCTTCAATGTAAATACGAGTAAGTGTGAGGCTTGTCCTCAAGACAGTTACAAAACAGGTGACTTCATTCAAGGCTTTAAGACTGCTTGCACCCCATGCCCAGATGGTTTGCGTACAGAAGATGAAGGGAATAAGGCAGTAGAAGACTGTAATATCCCAGGTAGGGTATATTTTCCGACTCCAAAATTGATTCGTTTAGTACAGACAGAGATACACCAACATGTTTAAAAACACGATTCAGTCATCGTTTTTTATATGTTCCTCAATTATTCTGATTTGGCTTCGGTTCACAGATTGCGGAGAAGGATTTGCAATCAACTCTCTCTTCATGGAGTCACCCCAGACCCAGAAAAATCCATGTCTCAAGTGTAACATCAGCTCATATCAACCTTTCCCAGACGCCTACAACAGGACATGTCTACCTTGTCCAGGCCTAACTTTCACCGCTGACATGGGGGCGAAATCAGTTAACCAGTGCATACGTATGTATCCCCATAGTATACGCCCTACTGCATGAAATAAGGCTTATATTCCTGGCTAATTGTTTCACGCTATATATATATATAGATTTTAATTTTTATCAGAAACCCCGGTCAAAGAGCTCATTTTTAAGAGTCAGGGCAACTTAAAATTTTGATTTATTTAATAATGAAATGCCGCTCAATACGGAGCCTATCTGGTGGGACTGAAATCTCTTCTGGGGGTTACCGAATAATAAATACAAATTTAATAATGCTTTCTTCCCATTGTGAATCGATATTAATGTCCTACATGCTTAGTCCATTTTACAGGTTGATTCCAAATATTGAAATTTTATTTCAGCGTTGAATGCTACTAGGTTGTCGGCGGAGATTAAGCTTGATAAAGCATGTGATGAAAATACGCTCAATCCTGACAATGCAGATACCCAAAAGCTCATCAAAGATTTGGAGGACCCCGAAAATCCTGATTCTGTAAGTGAAATGCATTTTAATAGAAAGTGTTCAGAGTATCTGTAATGTTTTCCGAATGTGCTCATATTCGACATTTAATAGGGATGATCTTGGTCACTAATAGCAACAAATCGCGTGGGTATATAAAACTGCAATTGACCACAAAATATTGCATTGGTATCATTTTAATGCTTTGCGATCACTGCGATTGTAATCGTTATCTCTTTATCAATATAATATGGCAAGAATTGATTTGAATTTATTCTAGAATTTGTTTCCTTATGATAGTTACTTAACGTGGTGAAGAAAAAAATGGGCAAGAAAGCTGATAACGTAAAGGCGGTGGATGTAAAGGGATTTAGGTAAGTCTAATTATATTTCTTTGAAAAAAAACCACATTAATTTACTTTACAAATCGTGAAATTAAATCAGAATAATTACAACTTTACCGTTCTTTCTCTCTTCTACTTTTAAGATGTGGAAGTATAGACGTCAACTTTGATATCCTATACGTGAGAGAAAATGACAATGGGCAGCAAGCCACAGACAACGATGTTAAGAATGCCTTACAGGAAGTGGCAACCCTGGGCACCACGATTGCAGGATCTCCAGCTATACCCAACTCCGTGGTGGTGGTTCCTCGGGATACAGGTATACATGATGATTTCACACTGCATCTTTCCCATACCATCGCCTCAGATACATACCTCAAGAATACTGAAGTAACATGAAAAGATATAAAACAATGATATAATAATTATTACAGGGATATATATTTAAAGAAAAGCCTGATAATTGATCTGGTATACATGGCTTACCAAAGCCACTTCATTACCATGCAGTTTTACATTCACCATACTCCTGTCTTTACTTTTAGATGTGTGTGAACCAGGACAAGGTTTGAATACGACATCAGGTGTCGGTTTGTGTGAGGACTGTCCCAAGGGCACCTTCCAGTATCTCAAAATCCAGGATACTTGCGTTCCATGTGCAGTTGGCTTCACGACAAATAGCACCAAAGAGGTGTGGGACTTCACTACAGAACCTACCAAGAACCCTTGCAGGAGTGAGTAAAGCAATCTAATTAGCACGAAAATTAATGGAGAAAATAATAGATAACCGTTCCACATGGTCACAAAAAGGTAACCTTATTACATGTCGAGTGCATGAAATCAGCATATCTCTCGAAGCTGCAATGGTGGTTGAGACCAATGACCGGGACATCAAATGATGACGACAATTTAAAAATATATTAACGTGGGTCTATTTCTCCTCTCTCTCTCCAACATTATTTACTACTTATTTCCATGACTGCACGTCTCTGTCCCAGAATTTATTTATTTGCAGTAAATATTCTGTTATCCTCCTTCTTGCAATTACTTTATTTTCTGTACTATATTCTTCTCAATTTGGAGGTAAATAAAAAATTCAATCAAATATATTTCTTTACAGAGATATGTCCTGCCGGCCAGGAATCAAAGGACAATGTGGCCTGTGCACCATGTGGTCTAGGGAGTTACAAAGAAAAAGAGGGAATTCACGATTGTGTCAAGTGTGAACCTAACACGGTCACCATTAATCCAGGAGCAATTTCCTCCGATCTTTGCATCGGTAATGACGAATCTCTCATATATTTCCAATCAATTGCGGTGGACAACCAACATTATATTTCTAGCTAACGTAACTATATATATGTTCGCATCATATGCACCAATATACGGATAACATTAAAAAGCAACATTGTAATATACAAGCATATAATAAAACATTGCATTAACACATTAAAACATTTTATTGCTCTTTTTATTCCAGCCTCCTGTGAGCCTGGTTATCAAAGCACCGAAGATAAAGGCAAGAAGGTATGCTCATCATGCCCTGTAGGTACTTACAGTGAGGAGAAAAATAGCGCCAACTGTACTGCCTGTGAATCTGATTTCTATTCTACAGCAGGAAACGCCAGCGATTCAAAGTCCGATTGTTTAAGTAAGTCCTTCCCTTTCACAATCATTTCCTTGCTTTAGGTTTTATTCGCCCCCCCCCCCCCCCATTGTTTTTCTGCGCCAACTGAAATATCTTGACATACACTCCAATTACAGAATCATTGACATAATTAGGATGCTTCTTCCACTCGACTGCTGACTATGACTGTGTGTGTTTACGGCCTACTGACCAGTAGCATGCCAGTTCCTTGAGACGCAGTATAGTATCAACAGACATCTAAATAACCGCTAACATAGGGCCTACCTTTTTATACTGCCACTGATTACTGCAACCGTATGCATCACAGATGGCATGTTGGCGGGGGGGGGGCAAATGAAATTCAAGGATAAGGAAGATTGAGACAAATCTTTTCTTTCGGAACGCCATTCGCGCCGCATGTCTGGGAATATGTCAGAATATGCCAGATTTTCCACTAATAAATGCCTCAACCTCAAAATGCATAAAATGATCTATTAGCCTACAGGGAATGATTATCAAAAATATTGTTTTCCCAGCGTTTGGAAGGAACATGTGCTTTTCTTTAAAATATAAGGGCCATCATTTTTGCACTACCACAATTTTAACTGTCGGAATAAGGGAGGTCGGAATCTCGAATGTAGGTATCAATGTCTAAAATCTACGTTCTGAATGCTGAATCGAGATATCAAAGTCTTTTATTATTTTCTGTTTTAGCTGTTTGTAAACTGGGAACATACTGCCTCAATGATGCTACATGTGTTTGGAATGACGAGACGGAAACACCATTTTGTCAATGTAAAGTTCCCTACGTAGGCGACAGATGTGAAACTCGCGGTGGTAAGTGATATATTGGTAGAACTATTATTAATTATAGTTACACTTGATTCTAATTATACTTAGTATCTACTTTACGTGATAATAAACAATTACTTTGTCTATATCTGTCTCGAATAATGATTTGATACGATGTCATGCGCAGAACCACCAACGTCCCAGACGACCATCATTGTGGCGGCTGTCGTTGGAGCGGTCGGGGGCTTCCTTCTCCTCTTCTTCACCGCATTTGCCATCATTGTGTACTACAGGTAATTTCTTTTCTTTGTGGGGTATTTGAGAGTAGACACCGTTTCTCTCCCTTTTCTCAGTTTGTCAATTGTACAAGAAAGCCCGCTCTGCTCACCAGCGAACTATTTGTAGCAAAATGATATCCTGTATCGGATCGGTCCTTTAATTTAGACCTGTACACAAAACAATCATTTAGTTCAGTGGAATTTGAATAAAACGTAGGAAACCACATATCTTAGTAAGGACACAAACTTGAACATCTTTTGCTAGGAGGTTAAATTGCAAGGTCATGTTCGTTTTTCTTTGAAATCCATTGCAATAACTTATTGTATAATCTAAAATCATCTAGAAATAAAACGCCCTCGTTCGAGCGCCTGGAGTAAGTATATTAGACAGCCTCCAATAACCCATCCCTGGTTTTAACCATGGTTTTTAAGTTCATATTTCATTTGTTTTCCTTAAGTTATAATTATGCCATGCACATGTGTTGGTAGCATGTTACGTTATGTTATGAAAGGTTTACGCGTTTACGCATAATTAAATGTTGGTGGCTTAGTTTAAAATTGGTAAAACTATTTGACTTCCGGTGTTGATTAAATATGTTTTCCGCGGGTCTTAATTTTGACTTCCATAGGTTTAATTGCGCATGCCTTTAATATTATGTCAAGATTATATTACGCCGTTGCCCATATTAAATCTTAATTTTTCAGGTGATCCAATTGGAACGACTCGATGATGTTTTTTCTTTAAAAAAAGACAATTACTTACACAAAGATATATTAGTGTAGTGGTTCAGTATCTTGTTTTGTTTCTGATATAATGAATACACTTTCTGAATGTATTCAGATACGTCAGTTTTCTAAGTGTTATATAAGTAATATCTATTCATGTAAGACTTCTATTTTGTTTATATACAAATCAGCAACCATTCTATCATATATGATACAGTGTTGAATGATGTTCTTCATACCCGTTCCCTCTACTTTCATTTCCTTGCTTTTTCTTTAATTCATACAACGAAACCTTATTTGATTTCCAGGCGTAGGATGAGTAAACGTCCACGTAAGGCACCCCTTCCGGAACGCATCTACGGGAAAATGGTTGGCGGCAACATGGGCCCAATCTATGGCCAACGTCCCCCTGAGGGGCCCATCTATGACAACACCATCCTTCCTGGGTACTACCCAATGGGCATACCTTACCCACGGAGATACCCTCTTATTCCCCACGTTACTTACAACAGTGTTGCCAACCTCCAGAAGTCCTTGCCTCCTCCCCAGATACCCCAGCAGGTGGTTCTTAAAACGATCCCTCGTCCATTAGAAGAACAATCATCCAAATTCATGTTTTATGAGGAAAAAGAACAAAACGGGGGAACCTACCAGCGCCTGCCCGGTTATGGGGTAGAACCTACTTATGGAGGTTCTCAACATGCCACCTATCAATACAAGTCCCCATACATGAGGTAAAGAGCCTTTCAAAAGAAAATGGGATCT
Source organism: Sthenelais limicola (assembly GCA_942159475.1). Lineage (NCBI taxonomy): Eukaryota > Metazoa > Annelida > Polychaeta > Phyllodocida > Sigalionidae > Sthenelais > Sthenelais limicola. The sequence continues at coordinate 61,031,667 of OW804095.1, read as the reverse complement.
TTGCTAAAGATGTCTGTGAGGGGAATTTTGTCCAGTGTATGCAACGACAGACTGGATTAAAAGACACTCAAAGGATTTAATTTGGTGCAGCCAATAACAATCAGGACATAACTAAATATGCCTTACCAGAGACTTCCAAAGAATATATTCCATAAAGTTTCACATACATTTGATTCATAAATGGAATAACACGGATATTCAGTAATCTTTCCTAAGGTATGTTTACAACTGATATGCTCAGTTCGTAATAAATTAGCATTAAATCAAGTTTGGTATTAGTACTCAACTAGTTGGGAGTATTCCAGAGGGGCTGAAGTTCTCATAGAAAATCAAAATTAATCGTAACGACAAGTGAACAAGTACCCCACCACACACCTAATATAGAGAGAAATCTAGATGGTATTCTTAGATAATATGTGTTACCATTGATCAGTATAGTTTCTTAACGAAACTAACAAACACAAGTGGCTGTGGTTACGTCGATCTGTGTTCTGATGCTAAATCATCGGTGTTCTCCATGAAGCTTTCAAAAGCAACGTGGCTATATTTATAGCGTCAATAATGAAATTCTTTTCCCAGAAAGAACTGATGACAATTATGCACGTGTTTTGATGCTACAGAAGCTAGTTCAGCCTAAGAATTTGCTCCTTATTCCAACGATAAATAAGTATTCGAAATTGGCATTGTCATATCAAGAGAAACCTTGTGATTTCAGATCAGGTAACTCTTATCATTTCGAAATATTTGTATAAAATCCCTATGTTATAAAACTCTCTGTCTTTCATTAACATTGTAACTCTTTCTTATATCATTATAGTGTATACTCCTTGTAGGCATCTATAGTAACACGGAGGTCCAGCAGAGCAAAGTAGAAATTATCATAAAATATACATGTATGTTTAGAGGTATTTCCAATAGAAAATGGAAATATAGGAAGCATGAATAAGCTATATTGAGCGATTCAACTATAAATATGTTTTGTGTTTTCCTCATATTGCGCCAGGGTGTGTGCTTAATACGTAAATAAGGCCTTATATCACGAATCTCACCTATTTTTATACATTGTCAATTTGTGAATCATTGTTAAAGATTGAAAGTCTGTATTTTCATACTTTGTGACCTGTGATGGATGTAATGATATCTCTGCCGATCGCCAGTAAGCAGCTGTAGTCTATATAGTACTCACCACCGGATGTTAGAGTCAGGAATGGAACTTTATATTTGGCCTCAAGTTGAATCCTGAACATTTATACCAGAAATAAAAGAAAACTGATAACAACAAGACTACTTGTATTCTTTTATTAGCCCATTCCTTTTTCACGTATGTAAGATAATTGTTCATGTTGTATTTGCCGAATTGCTATACTGTTCTGATCCATACATGTCGACCACGTCACAGGCTGCCATATATGTGATGTGTCACAGGAAAATGGGTCACAAGTCACAAAAATATGGCAGAAAAATGGATTTTGAGATATCCTCATTTTTTAAAAAGATGAGATCACGCGAATTCCAATGATAGTAAACATTAGGACATCTAATAAGTATTTTCTTTTTTTTAAATATGTATTTCTATATTAGTTATGTATGAAAAAATAGTCGGCCATATTTCTTGATGGTCACTCACTATATAGTAAAGTACAGGTCTAAATATACTCTTTAGTATGACCTGAGAAGCATAGATATATTCAATACATATGTGTATTGAATATATGCACTAAACTGGTGCATGTATTCATGCTACCATATAGCAGTGCTAAGCATCCCTAAAAATGAAAACATTCCACCAAAGAGATCTTGCGAATAAATCATTTTGAAAATACCAATGTTGCTACTTGTGAGCCATTTCCCTGTGACACATCACACATTATTATGTGTGGCAAGATATAGACATACATTAAGGAGGATGGTTTGAGATGAGTAGCGGTTACAGGGCGGATTGTACAGGAAAAGCTGACCAGTGAAAGCAGAGCAAAGAAAACATGTTTAAGAATAAGGATGGGAAGAAGCGGGCACATTAGACAATCGAATTACATGTTGTTGTATATTTGATACTAGAGTATATTGTTTCAAAGGAAGTGGTATTTAACTGTACCGGTGAAGCCGTTTTATCTTCAAATACCATTTATTATATGTGCATCCCTCTTGAGAGGTGCAATAAGTGGAGTGCAATAACAATATTTTTATGGTACGCGTACAATATAAATGTAGTTGTCTAAAAATAGCTCTGACGTTAACGCCGCACTGCAGGCCTATGCCTGTGGATTTGTTGACATGCTTTGCGGAGAGCCAAGGCGAAGCACATCAACAAATTCATAGGCATAGACAGAGTCAGGGGTTCTTGGACTGTCTCTGATACTTGTTTCATACTTTTTCAGTGATATCTGATGATATTTGATCACATTTTATGCACATATAATAAATATAGAATGGAACTCGCCGTCATAATCGAAAATTTATTTGACTTTATTTGACCATTCGTGAATCTCGTCCAATAAATTTTCGATTACTGGCGGCTTGTTCCATTCTCATCACATCACATCACATCACATCACATAAATGAGTCGTTTCATCTTATTATTAATTGTCTGATATTTGAAGGCATATAGCTCAACTGAAGCGGTGTGTGGGTTTTTAATATACGGTATGTATACATCATTTAATTTCGTGAAATATATGGCATTCATGGGATAATTGCCTGTTATATATCACTTGTGTGATTAATTTAATACCTGGAAATATTTGAGTGAAATGAATAAGAGATAACCACGTTGTGTTGAGAGGCTGGCGTACGTATTAAATCTTTTACTTCCTGAGTATACAAAGCTGGAATTAGACAGTCCGATCAGGGCAATTACTTTGATAGCCAATGCATAACATATAGAATGAATAACGAAAGTACATTACAGTATGGTGCTAGTCTATGCTTTAATTTCTCAGTCCATTCGTGTTTCCAAATAGGAATCACTTATATGCTGCACCTATAGATATAATATTACATTTTTTCAAATCATTTCTTGCACACGCATATCTTTAAGCTATCACTTTTTATATTATGAGTAGAAGCGGGACTGAATTCGAATGAATTATGAATTCGGAACAAGGCAAAGGGAGCGTGAGCGACATTATACACAGTCTATGTTTCATTAGTAACAGGGAAAGCAGCAATAATTACACATGTTCGATGTTTGCATTTATACACATAATTGTTTAATGTGATGCTATGGAATATCCATACTATACCCTGGTAGTCGTATATTCTCGTACTATGAGGCACCATTAAAGAAGTATGTGTCTCGATACTAATCGTGCATTTAGGCGTTATAAACTTCGACTATACAATTCAGCTAGATTCAGATGGTGTTTTTGGCACCTTTGATATTTTTTGTCTTTATTGGATTTAGGCTATACCAAACCTCTCCAATAGTTCTTCTGGTCGCGATACATTTAGCACTCTTTGATATTATATTTTAAAAGGATTTTCTTACAAACAATTCCCGAACCTGTCAGAAACACTTTCGGTGTATTATGACGGAACCAACCTCTTCATATTCTTCGCTTGTGACCCATTTCTCTTCAAAGGACGAGAGAGAAGCAAGGATAGAGCCTCCTATCCATACGGAATACTTCCGCTCCGGAGGAGCTACTACCCTAACCTTTACCCCGGAAGGAACCATCATCTCTAGGCTATTTGAGATACGTTCACGCAGGCCAGGAAACATAGTAGATCCCCCAGATAATACAATATTTGAGTATAGGGAACGTCTGATGTCAACATCGCATTTATGTATACTTTGTTGTAGAAGAACATCTATTCCTTCACTCTCTCCCCCTGAAACATGAAAATGTGGGCAAATTATTAAGGCAAATCCTCCAATACAACACGACTTAATTTTTTATGTTTCTCATAGAAATACTCTTCAGAATAAACTGCATGTTTATTGCACCTTTTTAAGATTTTTTTATATGTGGGACCAATTTAAAGAGGGAGGTCCGCATTTTAGGTATATGAAGAGAACATTGGGACACAATATTAGAAAATTGTGGATTTGTTATCTGATATTTGTAAGATAATACATTCAGTATGTCGCGCACTATCCTCCTCTGTGAGAATTGTAAAATATAACCTGGTGATTAAAACTTGTGAAAGAAATAATACTAATTAGTTGATTTTTACTAAGTTGTCTTCACTCAATGGAGTTTTCTGACTTCTGACTTAAAGTGTGATATAGCTTGATGAGAACTTTTACCTAGGAACGAAGGTTGGAACATTGCCTCTGGACAGCGAAATCTCTCGTCTCCAATAGTGATCACATTACCATCAGGCAACTCGTACGTTTTCATCCACTCTTCACCCGTGGCTCCATGCAGGAACTCCTGTTCGTAATCTCCCGTGACATAACACAATTTCTCTTTGATGTCGCGCACTATCTCCCTCTCGGCAGTGGTTGAAAACGAATAACCACGTTCTGTGAGGATGGTCATAAGGTAGTCTGTGAGATCCCGACCCGCAAGGTCGAGGCGAAGTATTGCATGAGGTAAGGCATATCCTTCATATATGGGTATAGTATGTGAGACACCATCTCCCGAGTCTAATACTATACCCGAAGTTCGGCCTGACGCATAGAGAGACAATACAGCTTGGATGGCGACATAAATGGCAGGTAAGTTGAACGTTTCAAACATTATCTGAAATGCAATTATTTATTATTTAAACTCATATAATGTAATAATCAATCAAGCCGGACACTGCCATGGTTACATTTGTGTTCTATGCCGTTTAAAGTTAAAGGTGGGTCAATTTTATATTATAACATGCCCTATATTTCATTATTATACATTGTTCTTTTCCAATAATGAATATGTTTGTCCTGTCAAACTGATTATTTTGACGAATGTGAAGTGATGGTGGCATTTTCCAAGAATTAGATTATCCCTTCAAGTTATTGATCTTCCAGCCTTTGGTTGAATCTTTGGATTGTATAATGACTGACGATCCCCCTTACCTATAACCTAACCCATATTAGGGTTTAAAATATATAATTATAATTGCATACTTCTTTTATAAAAGCTATTTTGTCTAATAGAAAGATATTCCACACATGGAAAATATAATGATTGTCTCCTTGTTACATTGACTACCTCCAACTCAGAGAAGAGAGCCTTTATGAACTATTATCTACTTCTCTCGGACGTGTCTGACATTTATCTGGAGAAAATAATGCTATATGTGGTACCCAGACAGCTTTAGTACAAAAGCCCCCCATCAACTACCACCCAAGAACGTTTATTCCCTCTGACTCATCCCTTCCTCTAGTTCCTAAACATGGGCGTCACTGTAAGTAGTAGAGAAAGGACAGGGGCCGATATCTATATGTGTAGAATAAAATCCCTCGCTTGATGTACTTCATCTTCCATCAATTCTCTATAATACTACAATTAAAACAAATCAAAATTTGACGTGTGATTTCTGGCATGTTATATGCACCCATGTAATATTCCTCACGGATACTTTCAGTAACTCATTATTGCACCGGAAGTAAAGCAAGAGCATTACGTGAAAATAAAGCAAAAGGGTTCGTGGGAACCCCACTGAAACCGAAAATAAAGGTGGATTTGGCAAACGATGATATCATCTAATTGCTTGCTAACAAAAACTGCATGAAAATAGTCCCATTAAATATGTGTATTGACCCACTTCAAGACGTGTTTGTTCATACACCCCACTGTGCATCGCCAATCTTTAGCTTTCTTTACTAATTGGGACGATTTGTAACTCTAATCACCATTCAGTAATTTTAATACAAATTTACAGAACTATGGTGAGATTCCAGTGTCAAGTTGCAATGAAATTGGACAACATTATTATGGGCCCCTTCCAACTAAACCAAAACAAACACGAACGAGAGAAATCTTAACATTCAAATGTCCGGATGATGGTATAACAGTACAAAATGTTGGTACAAATCAGATAATAATTTAACAGCAACAAAATATCAAACATTTCTCCAGTTTTGATGCCATTCCACAACTGGATAATTTTAATGTTGCCGGCATACCTTGATTAATTAATAATGATTAACCTTTCACATTCCTCTGAGTACTGTCCCTCTGCCACTTTAGCCTACATGTTGTGTTGCCCCTCTCACCCCAATCCCTACCCCTCCCAGCCATGGGCGGCATGGCACTGATTCAATCACAAACAATGAGGGGGTGCCACTGATACAATCACAATGAACGAAGGGGATTGGTAACGATAACCTTATTGTTTACACTGATAGTGACAATAGTGAGATACAAGATGAAATCAATGATTTACAGGTATCTGGTAGACTCAGTCAAGACATCAGTTGTAATAATTAGCTGTCCGTGTGGGTCGCATCGGACCATGGTCCAGCCTGTCCCAGAGATATATCTGTGAGCCATTTTGAACAGGGTCTAAAAAAGTAAGCAAGTTAGATGGTATTTTATGGTACCACTTATCCAGTCGCCCCAACTGGTTTTACTGATATCAGTTGTCATACTCTCAAACCTTCGGCCACTGGTAAGGTATTGCTGGTCTGGACTCAAACATATTGCTGGTCTGGACTCAAACAGACAGCTGATGGCACACCAGTGCACCTTCACTCACCTGAGTCATCCTTTCTCTGTTGGCTTTTGGATTTAGTGGTGCTTCAGTGAGTAGCACAGGATGATCCTCCGGGGAGACCCGTAGCTCATTGTAGAATGTGTGATGCCATATCTTCTCCATGTCCTCCCAATTGCACACGATGCCATGCTCTATCGGGTAATGTAGACTCAATATACCCCGCCTTGACTGAGCTTCATCTCCAACGTATGAGTCTTTCTCTCCAGCTCCTAACATTACTCCCTTACAAATAAAAACACTTTTTATTAGCCTAGGTTTTGATTGTGATGGCTGATACATACATGTACTGTACGGGCCACTGCTGCCCAGTAGGCGAGATGATTCTATTCACAGAGTTATTATAGACATAGGCCTATGCATTAATAATATGAATAGAAAACATTTTTAGTCATAAAGTTGAATTATGGCGCTAAACTTGGTCAAAAGCGCATTGGTTGCCTTCACTACCACACGTGACTCACTAGTGACATATGCTCTGTGCATTACTCAAACTAGATCGTTGTTCTCAGAGCAATGCCTATATAATAAAACCTGATATCTGAGATTCGCTAGCTAAAGAACCTTATAGTTAGGCCTACCTGGTGTCTCGGTCGTCCTACAATCGATGCAAATACAGAGCGTGGGGCGTCGTCTCCAGCAAATCCAGCTTTAACCATACCTGAACCATTATCTATTACCAATGGCAAGAAATCACTGTCAGTCATAACTCGACTAGGCTCCTGAAAAGATAAAATGGAAGATTATTTGCTACATCCTGTCATAATAGTGTAAAGCATCACTAAACATTTGTTAGCCAACAATATGTCTTTCTGTCCTTATTTTTTTGTTGGCATATTTGTATACATGTATATATATATATACATATGGTGTGTATTCCTGGGGGCCTATTTATATAAATCTCGAGGGAAGTGACGGTAACGAACAGCGCGGGAATCAAAGGACGTCATCAGAGATCACCATGGGGGCGGCAGCGTCCCTCCGCCTAGTCCACAGTCGTCATTCCAGATTCAAACTCGGGCGTCGAGGGAAGAGGAAAAAATTAGTTTGTTCTTGTTTTCTCTTAAAAGGGGCGTAAGCTCAAAGCTCTTCCTCTCTTTATAAATATTCTATTAGAGTTGAGGACAATGACATTCTTAGGACAGCGCAAGGACTAGCCTATAGGCCTACATTAATAATTCCTTATGAATTTGCCATAGGCCCTATAGGGCCAACTGACTTACCTTTATCTTTACCTATCTACTGCAATTTATAGGCCTATTCATGTTCAAATCTCTTATGCAGGGACTCCACTATGGGAAAAACGGCAAAAAACGAATTTTTTGCGACGAAATATCTAATCAAGTTACATATTTTGCAATTGTTGGCAACAAATAAATGTGTTGCCAACAACCTATTTTACCCCTCTTCCACTGGTGATTTTTGTGCGCCGATTTTTTAGGCATGTCGGCGACATATTTTGCCTGTCGGCGACGTTTTTTGTCTGTAGTGGAGTCGCCCTATTATAACCTAGCCAAAATTAAGGTTTTGCCCCAAGAAGCTTCTTAGAATCGCATTACGTTACTACTTGTAGTCTACCCCACGCTGAATTCACATAGGCTATCATGTATGTCGTGGTAGGCTATAGCACATAGGCCTATGCCTAACAACCTTTAAAAGAACCATCTTTTCGAGTGATTTATACATTGATTAGGCTAGGCCTATTACAAAAAAACAAAGTACACCTTTACAGCCTCTTGATAATCAACGCATTGTTTGCGATGACATAATCTGAAACCCAGTTTAGGTAGGCTAACGATGGGAAAGCATGATATATTTCATTTAACAAGAGAATAAATTAGAATAATAGGGCCTATATATCATCTTAGGCCTACCTATTATTATTAACCCTCTCCATTTTAATCTCATCAACTAAATTGAATCCAGTATCCTATTATGCATTTTCTTTTCAATTTACGCAAAACTCAACTTACTGGTAAGTTTTTTCATCGCATCCTTTTCATGCAATCATATCATTACTTTATGAACACTGTTGATTCACCTCTTGTCATCAGACGTAGGCCATCGATAGAATTGGCATAGGACCAGCTGCTGCCTAGCAGAATCTCAGTAGGTCAATGAGGAATAGCAGGCCAACAACGTGACCTAATTAGATCATGATTGTATGAGAACTGCTCCACCCAGCACTGGTGTTGATGTGTAGGCTATAGCATGTAAATGGAATTGAAGTCATGTCGATACCTTTAACGGGGTATAAGCCTACTAGGAGGGTTATTATAATTATAAAACACCACATTGAGAATACACTCCTTGATTCATTGTTTTATGAATATGAAATATAGTAAAAACATGTACAAAATATGAAGATGAAAGGAAAATTCCTATAAAGGACCAAAACAGAAGAAACAAAGAAACACGTAGCCCATTTCAAATGGTATACGATGAATTAAGAGAGCCGTGTCCAGTGACGTACCGTAGAATTTATAATACGATTTAAAATTCCTTTTAGTAAATAAACTCACATTTGAAGGTCCGATGCACTTTGCTTCTTTGTCCCTAATATAATATAATTTGTTACGACAGTATATATACAAATGAGGAGAGACACACAAATCGAACCAGTAACTACAGGTCATAGCTAAAGATTATGATAATATGCATACATGGCATGCCCACTGTCAAGTCAAGGTCTGGTAGCCGACTTTTGTATCATGTATTTGTATTGTTTGTGGTGAAATTTTCTTGCTGCCATTATTTCTATTTATCATGCAATGCCGTCATCAAACCTTATAAAAAGCTTCATGGCAGATGTGCTTCAGAGTGATCACCGAGAAAGGAACATTCACGCAGGGAGGGAAAAACGATAAGAACGCTGCCGATTTCGCCTAAATATGACAATTAAAAGACACTAAGAGATACGGTGTAAAAACAAAATAAGATTGTTTTTAGGAATTACCCTCTCAATATACTTAAATTTATGCACATTTGGATTTATTTGTCAAATACGCAAACAAAAACCAATTCAATGTTGGGAATTGGTTGCACCAATACACCGATATGATTATACGGTACATTCTTGCATTACGTTCTAAGAACTTTTTACAGACTTTTCTCGGCCTTCCATTTGTTAAATCATTTAAAATTTTAAAGTCCAGCTCATGTCTAATACATACATTATGTATGGTAAGATAAACAAACATCCAATGTTAAGCAATCGATATTATTTTTAACAATTTTGTAAATTATGGCAGACGCGTCTATGATCCTAGCTGACCTGCCTTTATTTTGGCATGTGCTTAAGGAAGCCATTCCTTAATTTGGAGCTTCAGCCATAGGGTTTACCCTATAACGTAACAATATAGCTGAATGTTTTGACCAGTATGTGCATCAAAACAGTTATACCAGGGAGGAATATAATAAACATATGTATTAATCATATCACTCGTTTTATCGTCTCACATAAGCAATCAGTTTCCCATTCTATAACTCATTAATGTAAACAAGTAAACCATGCAATTATCCCTATCGCCTCCGCGGAGGAAAGCTAGGAGAACTGTGTATGTCCTACTGGTAATAATTCGTCCTCAGCGACGTCCTGACGCTGCTGGTGACGCTGTCGCCTGGAGGAGGGTAGACTAGTTGGCATGGTGAAGTATTGGTAATCCCGCCACTTACCCTGCTCTAAGGTTTCGTTCATCTTGATATGAACTATCAATGCAGCAACTTCATGGAATGACAGACAACAACCTACCGAGGGTTACTGGACAGGAAAACATCTCATGGAACTATATAGGCTAAGGGAAGGAACGAGTGGTTGATAGAAAAAGTAAAATAGACCTCCCATGGTCCTATTACAGTTGGTTCAAAGCATGATGACCTACAAAACACTAATCAAACACATTATGGAAGAGTATTTATATCTAATCAGTTAACATATATGTACGTCCATGGGAATGTAATTATGTTGCTAATTTGGCATATATCTATATATTGTGTTATGACAACTTAACGGGTATAACAGGGTTAATCAGGTCTGGGGAAAGAGAATATCTATAGGCAGCAGTAACTTGCTCAAACTGTAACAGGCAAAATATAAGATTAGATAACATTATATTACTATATTGTCTCATACAAAAATATGAATGTTCTCTAGCTGAGAAAATGATGAAGATAATCTGGTGTAATTACATGAAAAACGATTACCTACTCTTGTATTCTAAACATTCAGATATTCCAAACTTAAATTCTTTCTATTATAATAAATGCATGATCGGAAAAAGTAGTCTGTATGATGTTGAATAACCATTTTGTTTATATTATTATATCGTGTAAGACCTAATAGACTGACATGCTGAAGAGATACTCTACTATATAAGCATTCAAAATCTGTGTGTCTGTGGATATAACCGTCTCATTCTTTTTTTAAAAGATTGGAGTTCATCGTCATCCTTATATATGATCCATAGCGATATTACCAAATTGTTTATGTACTTAGTCAACTAGTCAAGCAAGAAGTACACTGATAACCTATTTTAAAATATTCACCAGTAAAGTACGGATATTTTGTAATCACCTGGGAAAATTGCTTTTGTTACCAGTTGGTTGGTCCCTTCAGTGCCAGAACAAGAAGAGATAAGAAGGTTCATTGTTTTACCTGGATTCAAATCCACAACATTCCCAACAGGCCTAGCTAGGTTGTCGGGGTCCAAGGTCAATTGGTGAAATAAAACCCCGAAACTCTCGCTGAACGTTGAGGGCGTCAGTTCTCTCTAAACGCTCTCTTGAGGTTCATAAATAAAATCAATTATTGTGTGTAGATACTACCAATGATGAAATATCAACCATAATATCTGTATTACCTTGAACGTGTGGTGTTAACACCCGTAAACTGATCATGTAAATGTATGATCCTACAATTACACCTCGATGGGGTACATAGATAGAACGAACTGCAAAATGTTCCTCTCGTGCAAACACAACTGTTGGGTCGCTATCAATCCATTATCAAACGATCTGCTGCGAACTTTAAATGATATCATTGTACTTTATCTGCTAGTTGCACCACTATACATATGGTCATAGAAACATCCCATTAGTTCGTGTCGTTAGACGGGGTAGCTTTCAATGATCACCAATACACGCACACAGTGATGCATTTTCCTGCTTGAATGAGGTACATAATACCATTGAAGCTTCATACAAATCAGTCAATGCTCAAATGACGAAATATTGATCAGCATGAGACTAATCTTTGTTAAAACCGGGCTTATCGGTATGACTTATTGCGGTGCCATTCAAGATGCAGTTCCGGTGATGCTGACCAGTTTTGGTAGTTTTAGCCAGTGGAAACCTAGAGGCTTTTATAGTGAGCTCTGATCGGGCCCTGGTCCTGATAACTACATGGAGCTACAGTTACTTATGTTAATGCATTAGATAGGCCCAGGGGTTTTTGCATAATGTGTATGGCGGCTTAATTAATTGTCCTTCAGTTAATTTTGTACAATGAGACTTTCCAAACTTTCAATCTGTATGTGACGAAACAGTTATAGGTGCTACATGTATAACCACATGTTGACAATGCCAATGTAGGCTATAACAAACACACTATAAGACAGAAGTTGGCACAAAACAAGAATGAATTTGGAATAACAGACTGAAGGCGGCACCACGCCGTTACTTCCGTTTCCGGTTATCATTAGATCTGCTGGCTGGCGCCTCATTGATCTTAATTAACGCTAATTTATTCCAGACACGTCGAGTTAATTACTCTTGGAGATAAAAACTTGTTCATAAAATTATGAGTGATTCATATTCTATACACTATGAGAAAAAATCCCCTGAGATGTCAAAGATAATATTTCATTCATTTATCAAAGCCACACATTCCCAAACGTGAGAATTCTTTTTATATAGGTTAAAGCAAATGGAGTGGTCACGAATTGAAGAACAATGATACACGAAGGAATAGATGGCCTGAACGATTCAATGTGTGCAAATATGAGGTTGAGTGTGTCCCTCCTTGGATTTCCAACCAATTTCTTTATTAATTTTCTCATTTCGAACAGCTCTGATTTTGACCTTCACTTCTTATCAAGTAAAGGCCATTGTATTTGAATAGGTAACATTACCAGAATGAATGACGCTATACCAATATATAAGAAGTGGTAAAAGTGTGAACGAGTCGGGGGAGCCCTATTTGCAGGCAGTACTCTCCATACCTTGGTATATCCGCTATCTTTTTATCCTATGCTAACTTGGTATTTTTCAGATTTATGAACATTTTCATTAAAATAATACATGTATAGTATTGTTTGTCCCTAGATGGCAATTGGATATGGTCTTTTTCATTCCAAATTCCATAGTGCCATACAATGTTCGTTAATAGACACAGAAGAGTACTTTTAGTTAGCACAACCACCCCCACCCCCGCCCCAAACACCAAATAAGTCAGTAACTCCAAAAGAAACCCGTCTAGATAGAGGCAAATAGATCTATAGATGTACTAAAGGCAATAAGTCCCGTTAATACGTTCATATAATTCTTTTTTTCTTCAGCTTACTAACGTTACCAATGCAATCAAATGATCCAAAATAATACTGAATATTTACCCATAGGTCTGTTGATGAACCCGGAAGGACATAGTAGGTGGGTGATCCAGGTTCCGGGGAAGGTAGAAGGGCATCAGAGGACCTTGACCCCGGTGTGGGCGAGAGACACGTGGGGTCAGTTGCTGTGTATAGGCTGCGTGGGTCAAAAACCTGACTGCGACGTAAAACGGGGGGTGGTTGGTGGGCAGAATCTTCTGATGGAAATTCCTCTTCGGGGGTCCAGCCCCCGGGGATGACTGCTGCCCCACCATCCTCACTAGATTCACTAGAATCGCTGTGTATTATAAAAGAAGTCTCCAGCTGTTCATCTTCGCCGTCATCAAGTATATGTATGAAAGAAGGCACTCTGTGAAGGTGTTGACCAGCAAGGGCAAAGCTATCTATATAAATGGTATCTCCCTCAAGACTATTATCTCTACTTACACAACATACCGCATCGGTTAATCCGGAGGGATCATTACTCCATCCTCCGTCTCCTCCTCCCACTTCAACTGTGCCATCATCAGCACAGTAGTATTGAAACCCAGGAGATCCGGAATGCGTCCCTCCAGGGTTTATGCCATCAGGGGATGGACTGGAGTGTCCGATATTGATCTGACGCGTAGATGTCCTGCCGTATGGCTCCGGTTTCAACAAAGCCTCTTTGGGAAGTCCATGTATGGTATTATTATCACAGTGTTGTATATCAGAGATAGCACCCAGTATGTATTCACTATTGTCATGTCCTTCATTTTGATTTCCTATCCCAATTACATCAATGTCACTTTCCTCAGAACAGATATCAATACCATTGCCCTCTATATCATAAATACTCCCAGCCCTTCCCTTTTCGCTTGAATTCCCTTCTTCAATTTTATCTGTATCTTCTACAATAATTTTGATGGTTTGTATACTAGAATTAAACTCAAGAGAATCATTTATTTCTTTAGTACTTTCAATGTCATCAATGCACTTTTGTCTCAGTTCTGAAGTGACAAGAGGTGATATGGGATGTGATGTTCGGTAAATTTTCATTCCCCCGCAAAGATCATAGTTTTTCTCAGGACCTATGTTCATCGAAGTCGCACATGGGGGACTATGAGTTATTATATTTTCTGAGGAATATGCATCAATATGGGGACTTTTCTTTGCGTCCTCCACTTTTGTGTCATTGTTTTCTCCAAAGATGTCAAGGTCTTTAATCAATACCACTTCTGGTTGGTAGACGATGTTGTAAGAATCAATATGGCGACGACTTTCCGCCTGAAATTGTGTTTTCTTGCTTCCATTGCATTCATAGGTTGGAGAAACCTCTCGTGGAATACTTTTTCTTTCACTCTTGTTGGTGCAGTATTCTCGAGACAAGTTCTCATCCACCAGAGTCTGTACTTCATTGATTTCTGGTGATTTTGTTTTCTTTATAGAGGAACCACCGTGTTTTAATATTGCAACAGGGCTTATTTCAACAGAGCACATATCGTCCTTATTGATATTGATATTCTCTTGGCTTTCTATTCGTTGCTTTAGCTCTCTGATTAGCGCTGCTTCCGAAGCAGTGACCTTCATTTGACCTTTAATATGTCTTGAATCTCTTGAGGACGACAACTCTTCTTCTTCACTTGTTTTGTCCTCTGATGGACCTCCGAGGTCATGCTCACACCCTGTTTCACAGAAGCAAGGCTCAAGAGATGTGGACGTACCCTTTGCATGACACTTAGGGCACTTCTCTGTGGCTTCACAGCATGATTCTGTATTGAGGGAAATTGGTAAGTATATAGCCACAGAATGGTCTAAACAACTCCCGAGCCTTTCGCTTTCCTCTTGTAAATCCCCTGGTAATCTTTCCCCATACGTTCCGAGGCTATCTATTTTTGTTTTGGATTCAGTCAGCGGAAGCTTCGTAATCAGCTCAGGCCCTGTTCTGGCATTTACTCTAGGATTTCTGAGATCAGAGACAACTGAGTGACAGATCCCCTCCTTTTTAGACGCAAGAACTGGGGGACATTTACTAATTGACTGAAAACCCTGCATTTGCTGTTTGCCTCCCCATAATTCCCCATTTTGTCCATTCTCTTTGTCCCAACCTTCATTTTCCTTGGGTTGGGTAATGTTTATCTCAACTTCTTGACTGTCAGTTGATTTTTCTTGTTCTGCAGAGACAATGCATGTCAAGACGGATTGCCTTGCATTATGGTGTGCTTTGGAAGATGAAGTAGGGTGGCCTGATTGATCCAGGTTCTCTGTGAAAGCAGACGTGGATGGATGGCCGATATTGGGCGCCGGAGGCAGACGGGTATTTACGTGTTGATGCCCATGACTGACAAGTTTCCATGTAAGGCTTGGTATTAATGTTATCACTACATGATGTTGCTTTCCCTGCTTTAACGGGCTCCCCTCCATGTGTTCCATCTGTTTTTCGATGCATAGACGTTTACTGTAAATCTATTCTGCCTGCCAGTCTACGACTCTTATAATTGGTCAATGGTCCATATCTCAACATCTCTCATTGGCCATTGCGCATTTCATAGTCTCAGTCCTGAAACATATTTGGATGGATTAGTCGTCACCAGAAGTAATCAAATCATATATAACAACTCAACATGTAACAATATTAAGTTTACAATAGGCACGTACAGTTAAATCATAGCATCAACACAATAATGATAAATTCATGGACACATTAATGATTGAAATAATTGTTTATAATTATGATTAATTTATTATCAAAAACAATTGTCTGAATACCAAAACTGAAACCGTATTATCAAACCTATTTAGGTAAAATTATGCTATATATGCTAAATTGATTAAATATAAAATACATATTTTATCAATTTATCAATATTAATTTTGTTTGGCAACGTGTGTTATATTGAAATAGTAGCTTCTAGACAGGAAATATCCAAGTATCCCAATAGATTTATCAGACACTGCTTATTTTTGTAAGCTTTGATTACATATCATATTGGCTTTAAATGAATAGAGAAAAAAGATTCATCCAGCAGATACTAACTAAGCGAAAACAAATAGAAGGATATCACTTGGAGTAATGAACGTTATCCTTTGATGATAATAATTAGCAGATAGTGGGGTTTTCTGAATGATTTGGAATAATCAACCGTTCTGAAGCACAGGCACCGTCTTAAAGACCAAATGTTATACAGTATTTATGGTTTTACTTTCTCAATTAACATGATCTGAGAGATTGGCAGAGGTCTTCCCGTTTACGCCCCATATCAGAGGCGTAGGATCCAGAGGATCACTTGCTGCTCATTCTCACCCTTTATGGCTTTTTGTCGGCAGTATCTCGTGACTGCTGAATCATATCGAGTCATGACGTCACTGCCTGATGTCTCTATATTTCCTGATGGTTTCAGACTTGGGGACTGTTATATATATATTATGATATATTATCTATATTCATTGAGTATTTTTAACGTATGAGAATGATGGTTGGAGGCAGATGCTACGTCGAAATATATATATGCTTTAAATTATTTTGAGGAATGTTGCTTTAAAGCATATGTTGCTATTAGGCCAGTCTGAGAGGCATAATATAGACTTTAAATTACAACCGAGAATTTGTGGAGAATCGGCTGAAAAAGAAATTAATTTTGTTTGTTTGGCCACATGGTTTTATTTATAGCGATGTGTCAGTTTTTTATTGGACCTAATTATCATTCTTCATCCACAGCTCACTACCCCGGATCACATTAGTTGATTATTGAAGTAAAGAACAATTTCCTCTCTCCACTGCAATCAACCCTTAATTACGTCCCTGTTTGGCATCGTGTATCCCTATTGTTCTAACTGAGTGTCTAGGGTCAGACGCACTTGCATTTACATTAGAGAATTTGTTGGATAACGGAAAGGGTGAAAGTTGCAAGCATTGAGCTTCTACAGGACTGCATCATTGTGAAAATTGAGGACAGTATATTTACATGAAATGAACTCATTTTCACTGTCTCTTTTATTTCGCTCCAGGTATTCAGTAATATACCGCTTATTAAGAATGATTTCTTCGCTAATACTTCACTAATATAAACGTGACATGTTCCATGAGAACGGTCATTATATATAACAAGCGATGGGACGACAGTCTTGTGTCGTGAGCAACGGGGAATTTTGAATTTTCACTGTGGAAACGCCACACTCCGTTATCTCGGTCTCCGCGTGTCAATATTCCTTTAACACGTTGGAAATTGTAATGGATGAGAAAATATAAAAAGATGTATGGTGCCTATTTGTATAACACCTATATACACAAATAAATAATGTTTTGAATTGAATTGAATTAATAGTTCAGAAAAAGATTTGACATACAGATTTGATATATTCCAATATTTCAAATTCCTCTCACTTTCTTCTATAGCTCCGAAATCATATGCGTTACTATAGTGTTCTATTTCAAAGAGACTAACCAAATACATAGCATTATGTTCAAATGCATATATTAATTATATGTATACAGTGCATTATGTTCAAATAGGCCTATAGATGCGTATTATGGCTGAAATAAATACTGCTCAACCTCAGACATTGAAGGCATAATAGGGGCTGCTTGACACGTAGATTCCCTCTAATGCATATACCATGTAGACCTAAGGATGGGTAAGTTATCCCTACAAAAATAGTATTCATTCTGATGTATGCTTTGCATAGTACGATGGTTCATTATGCATCAGCATTGGTGTTTACGGGCAGATTGACCACTAGCAGCTGTGTGTGCTTTTGCAAGGGATATAAGGCGGTATATCTTTGACCTTCCTCGCTGATATATTAGTATAGGGTTCACTGTGGTCCGAAAAGAACCAATGTAGCAAGCATTTACTCACAAAGAGACCACTTCCAACAGTTAATTCAGTAAGGCGGTGAAGTATTCAAATGTGGCTTAATATGTGACGGGAAGTTATGTTTCTCTATAATGTTTTAGAGTGTATCCATAAAATAGTAATGAATCACCAGAGAACGATTCACGACTCAATATTGGAATAGATTAAAAGCCTGGGCATCGCAACTGTGGGATCATTGACATGCATAAATCATAGTGTGTCTCAATACCTTCCCACTGTGGTGTGGGCTGATGTATTACTGTCAACCCGTATCTGAAGTAATGCTGGTATTGAACCATAACATTCCAGCTTTAACTATAGATTTCCACTTGTATGGTATAAACAAATGTTGCATAACATTGTATAGACACCATCATAAAAATGCTGTAATTATTCACCATGCAAGTATTCACTGCATGTATAGTAGAAGATATTACCCCTTTAAACGGATGCCCACATTTAATACATATTCTAGTATTGCTCTAAAAGAAGAGGATATTAAATATCAGAAACACTAGTAAATGCCTCAACCATAATTCTCTCCATATGCTAGTATTGCTCTAAAAGAAAAGGAAATTATACCAGAAACGCTAGTTTCCTTTTTTCAAAATTATATTATTTCTCTCAATTCAGATAAATTTGGAGGATAAAGCTGATTCAATTGTGGCTTCATGTTTGTTTGATGGAAGTAGTAATTATTAGCAACCGTTATTCTGAGTGGTCTGAGTAAGAAATATTCATAGTAAAGGGTAATTACTTGCTCACATTCATGGTTTGCTTCTAGAAAGAATACAAGATTACGAAATAATGAAGAAAGAAGTTAATGAACAAATCCTTTTTGAAGCAATATCAAATTATGGTACTTTTAAAGCCTTTCTCCTGTCCTTAGCCTTTTAGTCTGGGGAATTTCAAACAAGAACAGAGCTGTCCCCTGTTTGTTTTTATCAATGGTCGATCCATGAACCGATTGTTTTAACTCGCCATTAAGGATTACAGTTACAGGCAATTTACCTAAATGAATGGCATGCATTGATTCCCTTTAATTCTCCCGCTTCTCTATATTTGCTTCCCAATATTTACAAGACTATGATCAAATAATATCATAGTAAATTTTAAGAAAGCCATACAATTCTCATTTTGGCAAGGGTAATTTATACTTTACCGTTATTAATCAGATTTTCCATCCAAAGAAATAGCCCTTACGCCTGGCTTCCCTTTCCTCCAATGCATACCAATCGCAAATATCCACTATTACACTTTATCTATATATATATACTATACTTTCCACAGATCCTTCCATGTCTTTAAAAATCAGAGGTCTGTCCTGTTTTCTCCACTACGTCAAGGCATTTAAAGATACGGGATCAACAAGTATTTACCTATGTTTGTCTCCAAGTTCCATACTGATATTATGATCCTCCGTTTGAATATCATTATATGATTAAGCGTAATTAATAGGACTAATCATATAATGAATACTTACATAGTTGGCACAGTGAATCTGCCGGTCTTCCACACCAGTATATATAGACATTTGAATATAATCCAATTTAATTGTTTGCCTAATAATCCTGCTGGCTCGTTCAGTGCTCCTCCCCATGCATAGGGGTCATCCGGTGACTGTGACTGGCTCGTATAATGACAAGTTGTATCCTCATCCAGCAATTATACCACACATGATATATTCCTGGATGGTCAATGTTGTTCCCCTCCATGGTATATCACCCCAACACCAGGCAGCAATACCCTCTGCAAACAGAGCTTTATTTGCCCACCACTCTGCACACTGACATGTGGAGCAGACGCTGGTCTTCTACCAGTTAGCTGCCTCCTCCTCCTCTATCAGTGGGAATCCACCCTGGAGAACGCACGTACAGCACATGTCACCAGTCGCCTACCTTCAGAGCAACAGGTATGATGAGTGTCCCAGGCGACAGGCACCTGCTATCTTTGGTATTTAATACTTAACATACATAATCGCTGATATTAGATACCATATACTTTCCCTCCATGGGTGCATGTATACACATATGAACAGTTTTTATGGGTTTTGTTATGTTCATATTGTATTTTCTAATAAGTTTTACTCCATACTAGTATGACATCTTTCCTCAACGGTTATGGGTATTAATGATCCAACTGCTCTCACCGCAATTCCCCACAGAAGCGTGGAATGAAAATGAGAATACATAATTATATCTGTACCCGTATACAGAGACAGGACAGCCGCCCCAGATGACCTCGGGCCCCGGTATTATCAATTAGTTGGTATCCCCAGATGTGTGTTGGATTCAGTGAGAGTGATGCTTGATGTGATGGTTGTGGTGGTGGTAGTAGCAGTGGTGGCGGTGGTAGTGGTGGTGGTCCTTGGGTGGCCGTGTAAGCAGTGGCGCCGATAATGGTGCCCGCCTGGAGGAGAGCAAGACGGGAGGTAGTGGTGGTATGGAGTGCTCTGGTTGGTGTCTGGTTTTATTATTGTAGGTGAGGCAGAATCACTAGTGGCTGAAGTTGAGTGACTCACCACGTGCCTACTGCACTCTACTATACTACTCACGTCTTGAAGTGATTTATTCAATAGTCCTCTCCCTTAAGAATGGACTAATGTGTAGCCTTTTAAATGTGCATTTGGAGTTTCTGCATGAAAAATCATAGAGCAGCGTCATAATACATCGGTAAAACTCCAACAATGTATTACTAAATTATTTATCATACCATATAATGGGCCTAATATTAGCGACTGCTTATATACAGAGGTAGCAATTAAATTGTGTATGATTAATACGTGCGAAATTCGAATTATCCTAAAATATTACCAGTTTACGTGTTGTCGTGGTATACTGCACCAAATAGGTTATCTATGTTTCTTAGTGTAGGATAGAGGAATCCTCCTATAGCATAATATTATCGTGAAGCTTCGGAGTGGTACGGGCCAAGCAGGCTATACCAGTATAGGCCTCACTATTTTCCATGTTACGCCCAATATCATTGACTATGGTTGATTTGATGTGACTTTAAGCTCATCCCCACTTCAGAATTAATTCTTATATTAGGCTATATATCCGTAACAAAGTACCGATATGTCTTACTTTCTACTTACATTAAATTCTCCACGCCAAATTGCCTTTTCATTACAAACACAATTTCACCACGTCCACTGCACGAAATAGACACTCGACTATGGGTGAATTGTCAAAGGGCAAGAGTGGGCGCCGACGAGGCCTAGGCCCTACACCACTGAGGTACGAAGGTCTATTAATTATGGAAAGGCATTTGTATGCACATACATTGCCTCCTCAATTCTGAAATGTAGAGAGCTAGTTTGTAAAAGTCCGGCGAAGTGGTCATAGGAATTGCATACGAAATAGAAAAATTGTTCCCTAGTCTGCCTCGCAGTAGGTCCCAACATGTTCTGTCCTACTCCTCCTTTTTAATACATTTTAGAACTTTCCTAATTCTCACCAATTTTACATCCAGTCGATTCCTAACTTGCATTTTGTTTCAGCAAGCTTACATTCTTCTTTCCCTACTTCTCTTTGAAATAGCTCCCACTTCATCAGACAGTCACGCCCACTTTGCAAGACATCACGCCAGTCTGCAGTTCCATCACTTCCCAGTTTGACACACCTACTGCTAATTTGCAACACATCACAATGTTTACACTACTTTTTCCAGTCACAACAAACACTCATTACAATATTAGCCCCGCCACGCCACGCTCCACCCCATACATGAACAGTACACACTGCACAGCCTACTAACCCCAACCCCTACCATCACGCATATAAACCTCCCACCTACTCTTAATTTCTTCTATAAATCACGACAACTAGTCTTCATAATTTTTTATACATAAATACCTGAAATTTGAAAATAAATTCTGTACAATGAACATACAATTTATCCAGACTTTTACCACAAATAATGAGCCTTATTGCGTTATTTCAACTTGGTTATGATATTGATATTCATCCGATGCTAAACGTTTCTTCTACACTTAGAGGAGTCATGAAGTCCGGGGCGGATCTGGGGGAGTCGGGGGAGTCTGTCCCCGAAATATCATCATAAATGGCCGGTAGGTGGCGCTTATTTCACATTTCACAGAGTATCGGCTAACATACTAATCCTACAGCTTTGTTCATATTGAATTATTTGTAGGCAATACAATTACATTTCGTTTGATATATAATACATTATTATATCATGAATAGGGCATGAGGTACATCATTTTGGGTTTTCGGTGGAAATTTATCATTTCGGTATTTTTTTCATAAAGAAAAAAAAACTATTCTCCCCCGTTTTCTAACATGACCGCCAATCACAGTGATACGATAATAGTGGTATATTAACTAACTCATTAATGATGCTTGATTAAGTGTCTGAACATGATTAATAATGTGATTTACTGTTTACAGAAAAAGAAATTAATGTTCCATTTTGATATTGTAACCCAAGCACTTTTCATTGGATCGCTCCACTAAACTATTAACGATCCAGCGACGACAAGCCTCATGCAACACTGGAAAAATTATATCGCCGCCGCCATGCCCCGTCTCCGTTAAGTTGACGATATCTTTACGATATCAAGCATTTATGGTGCAACGAGCCCCAGGGCTTATTATCAAATATGAAATTATTTCAATTATGTTGATATTTAAGCCTATCAAGGCCTTGATAAAACACATAGGAAAATGAGTTCTGCCATTATTATTTTGCCTGGCATATATATGAGGTGCATATGTGAAACATGTGAAAATTTCACGATACGCGAAGCTCACGATACGCGACGGAATTTTCGGAAATTATCAGTGGCGTGTAAAACGCTCATAGAGGGAAAGTTCTATCAGAAAGAAAGTAATCGTGTACATAAAAAATCCGCAAATCTGTCAGGAGTATAGAGAACTTCGAATCATCAAGATCCCTTGAGATCTCTTAAAACTACAGCTGTTTTCCTAACCTATGTTTATCAATATTACATATTTATTTGTGAGAAAAACATCTGTATTGATTAAGGCACACTGGCCATTCGGATTCCGTACGAAATAGGAATATGGCTGGCGGTTTGTAATTGAGAGAAGTGTAGCCATTGATGTTGCATACGAAATGGGAAAATGTTCATTATTGTTCCAGTTCTTAAGATTAGACAATTTAGTCATTGAGAGCAGTCTAGCCATTGACATTGCATACGAAATGGGAATATCATTATTATAATTCAAATTAGGGATTGAAATTGAATACGAATTAGGGATATGATCTGGTAATATAATTCAACTTTTTCGGACTAGAAAATTAGGCATTGGAATTGCATAAGAAGTGGGAAAATGATTCATTTTTGTAGAATAGAAAATCAGGCATTCAAATTGCATACGATTTAGGAATATTATGTTTAATGGGAATAATTATGTGTCAGTGTCAGATAGGTGATGGACGTGACGTAAAAGGTGAAATGGTTGAAGAATCGGTTGATTTTGAAAGGAGTTATATGCAAATATTATATAAAACAAATTAGAAAGTGAGAAAATAACGAAGAGTCTGTACACGAAATAGAATATATGAGCAAAAGGATTTAGATCGGTAGACAGCAGACAGGGAGAGCAAATGCAAGAGTTAAGTGAGAGTGAACATTATACGGCATTGACATTGCATAGCAAATGGGAAAATCCTTATATTTGGCATATAGCATTTGTGTGACTATATTGGTCTCACTCTCCCGACCTACAAATGTAGGAATCGGGAGATCTCTTGATAATTGTATTCATTGTAGAATGCATATTAGCAGATCATTAAATAAAACGATAATATAAGATGGGAAAACCGCACCTAACACTAAATTGGAGATTAGTTATTTTATATCACTTTATTTCTCAACCTTTCGGTCTGTTTGACCTTTGTGAGGAGAGCACCCTACCCTACCTTTCTGGTAACCATATACAGGGAGCTTAGCTAGAGGTGCCCAAACCATGACCAACTCCACAACTTGATCACCTACCAGGACACAGCCTGGATCAACAACAAATACCGCCCCCGATATGCTATATTGTGGTTATAATTATCAAAGCTTCCTTTCCATATATGGGGAAATAAGAGAAAAATAATAACCCCCCTCCCCTACGATAGTTGGTTCCATAGATGGAACCTAGCAAGGGGGAAGTCTGTACACTTGTTATTGACCGAGGGAGCGCGGGAAGATAGAGGGCGTTAGCCCGAGATCTTCTGGGCTCCCGAGGTCACTAACAAGTGTACAGACTTCACCCGAGCTTTGTTCCATATTTATTACACCCCATTAATAAATAAAAAATATAATTAATTAAAAATAAAAGAAGTAATTTAAGTTTTTGGTGGACCTACTTGTTGTATGCGCCAAGGTGACATAACTCACATGTTATGCACCACTTTGACCAAGTGTGACATACAATGCTGAAGGTATAGGAAGCAACATCACAGGGGTGTAATAAATGTGCCGCCTCCTCTTACCTCACCTCCCTCCCTCCCTCCCTCTAATGTGAATGTAAATATGACTTGGGCACCAGTCTGTCATATTTCTTTATTTAAAAAACGATCCATTTTCGACCCATTTTATTTCAAATTAAAATCTAAAATGGATTATATCATATATGTTATTTGTAAACAGTAAGGAAATCCAGGCCACATATGTATCTGGACCTGGAAATTCTGACTGTGAAGGACCTGGACGACGGAGGAATAATAGAAAAGTTAGATGCTACAATTGTGGTGATTTCGGGTACCATATTGCTGCTGCATGTCCCCGTGGTCCCATGCTAAAAAGATGTCATCTCTGCAAATCGGAGGATCGCCTATTTGCTGCCAGCCCCAAAAGATACCATGATCAACGTTCGGGTATGAAACAACGTGTTTTCCCATTTCTTCAACCTAGAGTAGGCCTATGATATACCCTCTATTTCAATAGAGGGTATATCAGTGAGTATGGATGATAACCTCTTCAACGAGACAGAACGAATAGAAAGAACTGTTGAAACGCCTAAGAAAGTGGGTTGGTCTCATAACCCATTCTTCCAAACCCGGGAGACGCTTCCCAGCTGTATGTAATGCTAATTGATATTAGTGGTATATGTCTTGAATATAAATCTGTAGTTTTTATGATGGACCTATTTCATGATACGTAGATATCTAGTACGTAAAATCTAGTATGGTAAAATCTTTATGGCTTTACTAGTATCAAATGTGTAATGAACTCTTATTGAGATTAGTTTCAGTTGATTGGTGTAAGGTTCAGTTCACCTGCTATTGTTTTGTTGTATTTCACAGGGAAATGTATTGGATCGAATGTATTGACATACAGTTTAGGTAGGCGATAGTTATAGTATTCCCAATTGGTCAAAACAGTATATATGAGCTAATGATATGATGCATGCACCACAAACAGTCCAATATATATACCTGCATCGAAAAATAAGTATAACACAAGAAATACATTTATAATAAAACAACATACAGTAAAACGCAAATATTGAAGACCATTACTTAAGAGTATAGTATAGTTCTACTCGGGTTTTGGCTCTCCTAGTGACTGCTTGAGAGGCAATAATAGCGCTTGATATCTCTCTGATATTGAGCTCCCAGTAAAATCGGGTAATAAAACATCTCTTAAACCTTCTCTTGCTGTGGGACTTTTAGAACTGTATCTCTATCGCAACAACCAAGGGAAACATGAAATGATGAATAAGTATAATTTTGTGAGAAAACCCTCTCCTCTTTGACTGATGCAAGGGACAAGCTTCTGAAATCACATAATCGGGTACAACTCTTCTTCAACACAATATAAACTGCCATATCCAGGCGTCTCCAAACTGCTATTATATCGTTGGAATTAAGTAAAAATTGATTTCGTTTCCGCACCATATTCTCCGGGGCTAAAATATATAAAAGTTACCATGGTGAAGGCCTTACACCAAAGAGTTAAGCACTGCTTTCCCCGGAGAATATGATAAAAAGATGGCAAGCTTCTCTAGGTACAACACATTAAGTGAAGCCTTAACATTCAGAGGTTAGTTAGGCCCTACTGCTATATATTTCGTGTAGATACATGCATTATTTATTGCATGGCGAAATATCATATAATTATTTATGTTTATTCATTTTCCTTGTTATTGGTAAGTATTATTTCTTCTAAAACCACAATGTATAACTATGTCCAAATATATGTATTTTCCTTGTTTCCTCCAAACAGGCTTTTGCAATTTGGCCAGTCTAAAGACAAATACTCCCATGCTGATATGAAGAAGTACACCAACAGGAAATGATGAACCAAAATGATGAAATGATGATTTTTTTGAGCATTAATAAAAGACTGGGAGTGCGGGAGAGGGGGCAAACATTGACCTAACAAAAGGGAGTCAAAATGATTTGACTCTGTTTCTAAGCGAGTCCAATTTACTCTCTTTGAAAGGGAGTTAAAATGATCCAAAAAGGAGTTATTCTGGCGACATGTGCTGGACTCCCTTTTAGAGTCAAAATGACTCGTTTCATTTTCTCTGTGTGGTTATATACTCGATTTGTGTCTTTATAGTTTAATTTTGGAGAAATAATTTTGTCTCTGAAGATATATAAGAAGGGTAGAAGACCCAGGAGTGGTCGGGACCAGAGACTGGCCAGTCCTTGTTATGATGAGCAACAATTATGTAATTATTTTAGTGTCATATTTGCATATCAAGTGGTGCATGATACATTCCCTGTAATTTATTGATATTTTAGTTTATTTTCGCGCGACACGGGGCCTGCGAAATAGAAGTCCATATGTGAGGGAGCCAACATAATTATGTCATTCTCAGTAGTAACTGTGTTGTTGTTTTGACACCCTGAGTGGGTAGCATTAATCATGTGTGGGTACAGTAATTAAGGCTATGAGAAAGCCATATATGTGTGTGGGAGCCGACATATAAAATGTTTTTGAGCAGTAGGCTTCCAGTTTCAAATCGATCCAACTTTGTGTTGTGAATATATGTGTAGGACGGCCATTTTTTGTATATCTTAATTATGGCTGAGAACCAGAATCGGAGGTACCATGATTATATTGTCATGAACATAAGAATTGTATTAGTCTTGAAATATAGGCCAAGTGTACCTGGTATTGGTCATTGAATTGATTGAAGGACGGTTTTAGTGGTGACTTTGATATTGGAATTTCAATACAGGTGCAAACTTATATAGAATATGGTGTGTATTTACACAACAAGCCTAAATACCAAGCACGGAGAGGATACCCAACCCTGGATAAACTCCTCTCCAAAATACCCTGTATTCAACCTTACAAAAGTAAAAACTAGCCGTATGGCAAAGTACTAGCCCAATTTATTATCATCAACGTGGCAAAAGAGGCAAAGTCACAACTAAAAAAAAATTAGAATATACTCCCATAAAAATCCCTCAAAAAATATATATTATAGGGACTAGGCCTAGATATGCAGCCACAGCAAATATTAAAAAAACCCAGAAAAGTTCAACAAAGGTCGCAAAATTGCCATGTACTTTTCCAGAACATCTCAAGAAGACTTGAAGCAGCAATACCATCGCAGGCCTGCACGTCACGTCTGCACGAAACATCACTCCTGCCGCACCAACAACACGCGAAACTGGCCAACGCTGCTCCTCACCAACGGCGCGTCCTCCTTCCATCTCCGATCAGCACCAGCGAAGACCGGCGGGCTCACTGCCACGCATAGGGCCTATAAAACTGGGTCAGCGAAGTATGATAGCTGCCGTGGTTGGTGCAAAACAATCCATCGCTCGCTAAAGCGGTGAATACACAGTCAAGATTTGGGGGCCGATTTGGCATCCACGATTCGTCGTACGATTTAGAATTGTCCATTTGAGATCGTACATCAGATCGTGGGTCCCAAATCGTGCCAAATGCCCTACACATGCACGATTTGGATGTACGATTCATCATAGGGGGAAAAAATGGTCTTCTGCGATTTCAAATCAAATCGTCGCTGCTTCTACGATTAATCGTCGATGTGTAGAGAGTGCTGCGATTTATTGTAGACCTCTAGAATGAGGTCTACGATAAATCGTAGGTGCTTCTACGATTTTCGGATTTCTTCGAAAATCGTGGGTCTATCTGCGATCTGGCAATATAAAAGAATTGAATTATTTATAATTTTACTTTGAAATGCTATAACTTTACTAATTCTTGGAGTATCAACACAATTTTTTCACTTTTATAATGCAAAATCTCCCTTCTACACATGTCAACATTTGGTCTCATTCTTCTCATATTTTATTTTATTTTATGCGACAATTAAAAAGAGAAAAAAAAACCACCAGAAAATAGGTGATGTGTCACAGGAAAATGAGTAACGTTATATTTTATTTTATTTTTACAGTTTTTTACATTCTTGTTTGCTTCTAGGGTCGTTTTTTAAAACAATTTTCTCTGCTCTATATTTCAGAATCTCAGATCAAATCTTGACTGCCAACCCACCTACGATTTCACTTTTTACCCACGATTTCACTTTTTTCTCCATATCGTGAATGTGTAGGTCCAAAAATAGGCACGATTTCAGGCAAATAAGCACCCACGATTAATCGTAGATCCCGAAATCGTGTCTGATTCCCAAATCGTGACTGTGTATTCACTGCTTTAGGCCCGGTTGGTTGGTTGGTTGCCTGTGGCATGGTACCGCAGGATTCACACTGGCGTTGCCAAGACCTACAGGCTACAGTTTGCAACTCAAGAAAAAGTTCTTGAGGGAAATACCCAGCAGTGGATCCTGACTGGGGGATTTCAGCAAGGCGATACCTTTATAATCGGTATGAACGAGGACAAGTTGGTTTTAAAATGTATCTATATATATATATAATAATGTGCTATACTCGTATTCTGGGAAGTTAGAAAATCACTGTCTTGGAAAAATTATTTAGGAAAAACCAATACCCAGGTAACCTTAAATGACACCAAAGGAAAGCACCCTGAAAGATAGAGCCCTGTACATGCAGCTAGTAAAAAGGGTTTAACAACTATGTACGGAGCATTGAATTTCGTGCATGACAAATAACTAGTGTGGATACTAAAAAAATATTATAATGCATCTTTGATATATATAATATATACACATGTATAAAATACGTTTTAAAGCTCATTGACCAATGATAATTAGCCCCCCCCCCCCGCGCACACACTTCTCTCCCCCATACCAATCTGACGAGGCTAAAAGGCGTGTGAACTTTACTTTACAGGTGGAAGGCTCTTGACAAATTATAGCAAGATTATTGTTTTTAAGCGATCAAGTTAAAGTTATTTATTGCAAGGGTAAGCGAGCAAGTGTATCGGTGTTGCTTTACCATTACGCGGACCAGAGCAGCAAGGTTAACACCAAGATCGTTCAATTTGCCGAAGACCTAACTATCACTGTTAGGGACGAAGTCTCTCTGGTAAACGCAGCAAAACTAATTAATTAGTTCTTCTCAGCATCAGGCCTTAAGCTCAACCCTACAAAGTCTATATAAGGGTTTTAACATTGGTAACATCACGTTGACAAATGATAGTATGCTGGGTCACAGAAATGAAGATGCTAGGGGTCTCTCTCCTCTACCCCCAAAACGATCAAGCATTGTCCAAGATTAACTTCGCAAAACTGTTGCAAAAAAATGAAAAATGTTATTAATGATAGGAAACGAAGGTCCCTCACCTTTGAAGGACGAATCCTTGTATCTAATGTATTGTTATTACCCCTCCTCCAGCATAGACTGTCCTGTGTATCGCTAGGTCGGGCTATGCAAACGGAAATCAACACAGCTGTTATGAAGTTTATATGGAAAGGAGGTTCTCATTTTGTTAATGTTGATTTTCTAACCCAGAAAAGTGATGAAGGAGGCCTAGGCTTCAGACACATAAACGAGATTATTGAAACTAACCGACTCAAATGGGTACAACGGTTTCTAGACGAAGGAAGGAGCGTAGAGAGTATTTTCATGAGCAGATACCAACCTAAAGATCCGTTGAATAGGTTTTATAGGGATATATTCCTCTACTGGAATAGATACTATTATTCTAAATCCCCCACTACCTGCGAAGTGGTCTTGAAAGAAAGAATCTGGAGAAACAGATTGATGAGGCACAAAGGTAGAATGTTCTACTATGAAATGGGAAGCAAAAGGTTTTAACGTGATAGGTGATCTCATTAAGGAGAATGGTCAGTTAATGAATATTGTCGAAATAGACAGAGAATATAACATTTCATCCTTTTATCATCTAAGAAAAGATCCCATCAAGGCAATTCCAAATGCCTGGTGCATGGAGAGTTCTGAATAGAGGCAGTCGTACGATCACTGAAAAAATAAATGTATTCATCGGAAAGATTCTTATAGACGCCAGATCTGCTGGCTCCAAGATAACATATGACGCTCTTAAATCTCAATGATGACGATTTTGACCTTGTTGATTGGAAAAAGACCTTTAGTAGGCTCCAAGGAGGTCACCAAGGAGGCGCGATTACATGCCTTTCAATATAGATTACTCCACATGACAATTACATGTAATTCTTTCCTAAAGAGCATAACAGTAAAAAGTTCAGCCGAGTGTTCCTTCTGCGATGGAAGAGATGACATCAAGCACTTTTTTATTAAATGTAAGGCAACCAAAATACTACGGTCGGAAATATATAATCCCATTGACTGTTCGGGACATCTTAACTATAAGCCCAATGGCAGCCTAATTTTAACAAAACATAACCAATCGCTTGTCATAAAGCCATAAGATATTCTCTTTGGCATAGATATAAGAGGACACAACACTGTTATAATTAACTGGGTCATTCTCCAGGTCAAAGCGCATATTCACAAACAGAAGTTGTTTTACAAAGGTTCTTTGGTGTTTAAACATGTGGTTGCTGACTTGAAGTCAAGATGCACAACTGTATTGTACGAAAATCACATGAAAAAAGTGGACGATGATTTAAGCAAAGCCTGGAAAAGGTTTTATAACGATCTAGAAGTCGATGTAGGTAACAACCCCACTATTATTGTCTAAACACCCCCTCCCCTTGTAATAATTAGATCACAAAGCGCCATATGAAACCTTACAATGGTAATTATATATATTCCTGTCTGAAAAGAAGTGCCAGACCCCACATACTCTATTTTTTACCTTTTAAGAAGCGGAAATCTCCTATATAATTTTGTATGGTGCTTGACTCATTCCTCAAATGCTCATAACCATGTTTAGTTATGTACACGCCCATGTGGCAGGATGTCATTATAAAAGCTTAAAAAAAATAAAATCATGCATAGTGCTCAATGGATTCGGAATAAGTGAACGTCCATGGTGATCAATGTTAGCTCGGACCACAGAATTATCTGTGAGATGAGCCTATCAGAAACACACAACGAGACGCCCCTGTGGGTAATCTGAGAAGTATTCATGATTTCTTTCAGGACCCTATATAAGATACAACTTTGAATTTGTTTTATGCACGTGAAGCACTGCTGCAGCAGACCCTTATGACCGATTGCGATTAAGTCTTATTGTCGCGGGAACGTCACTCTTCTAATCAGTAAATTTAGCTTTCAGCCAATAGGTTAAATTATGAATATAACATTGACTTGGTAATACTCAATGAGAGAACTATAAACGAGGATGCGCTACCTGAAGCTTCACATGCTACCGTAATTACTGCAATAATTTCCTGGGTAATGGTACCTTATGACATATGGACATGTTACTTAATTAGGATAATAAATATAATAATAATTGATCATAATTATTGGTCATAAAGTGGTTACCCATTGTTACGTCATTATTGCGTAACATGATGTAACTACTCTCTGTCTCTGTGTTGTTTCCTACTTGCGTCTTTACACGGCAAAAGTGGGCGTGACAAGTGATACACACTGCGAGAGAGAGTGTGTATGGGTGTTGGGGGTGGGGGTGGGGGGACCCAACATTGATTGGTCGGACGCTTAACCCCACAGGAGATTTTCTCCAGAGAGAAGACCTGTATGCAATAGAACTGAAAGTGGATATATTCCAGACTCCTTACTGGAGAACCGCAACACCATATATCTTTTACTATTTCCTTCCCATTCAAGCACCGTTGGTTAGATATTGCAAATTAATTGTTCATTTTTAACATCACTTGATGTCTCTTGATTTGAAGCTTTGCATTTGATCTTACTTGTACCCTATATTTGTTTTGATTTCCTGTCTACATAGTCATGATATAGAGACTCGACCATAAACTCGTTTTCTCTGTTCTAACATCTTTCCACTGACGGAGCGGTGGCTTTTCTCACTGGGGAGGACACCAAACTGCAAAATTATCCTCCTGCTATAATCACGCTCACGGCCCCTCGGCAGGCCCTACTCCGCACCGAGTACGTACGAGGCCCTGTCCCACCAATAGCAATATCGGTGGGAGTCGGTCAGCGCTTGGATCAATGACCCAAACGTTTGACACAGTAGGTTGCATGGAAGCTGACCATAGGGCCATGCTAAAATAGACACGTGCACCTGAAAATCGTAGTGCGTACTCTCTCATATATTTTTTTAAAGACTTTATTTCGACAGCTTCTCCAATGATTTAACATGAGAACAAGTTTCTTATACATGAAAACAAGGTTTTCGACTTGCTGCTGAAGTGAGAGCTACAACTATGATGTGCAATTATCTAAGGCTATCTTTAAAGGATAAAAAAACGGCTTATGTTAAATGAGCTAACAAGCTAACAAGTATAGAATTAAGACAATAGATGAGTAATGATGACAAAGGTGAGACAAAAGAAATAATGACATACATGGCAATTTTAACAGTATTTTGTCACAGGATTGATGGACAAGGTTTGGACGGACGTTTGGGATTTACGGATGAGGGGGGAGAGTCAGTGGGATGTGGGTTTTGGCTTACTGTAGAAGGAGGTGTTTCTTAAGGGCTGATTTAATGGATTTTTTATCTTGTATTTCTTTGATGGGTTTTGGTAGGTTGTTCCAAAGGGTTCCACCTAGGTAGCTGGGTGACCTTTTGAATGTTTCGAGGTTTGGGCGTGTGATCGGCAGGTTGAGGACTGATTGGCTTCTGGTGATTCGTTGGGGTTGTTGCTTAGGGACTGGGCGTTTGTTTTGGGAGTGGGCTTTCCTGTGGGCAATCATAAGGATTTGGATATTTCTTCTTGTTTCAAGGGGAGAATGTTATACTCGAGCATGGCACGAGAGGGACTTTCTTTTCTTTTGAGCAGGGCTGCAATTCTGACGCCTCTTTTAAGAGATCTGTCTAGTTTTTGTTTAGCTGAGCAGGGGGCCATATTCAGGAAGCATGAATTAAATTCTAGGTGGGGAATCAGCATGGATTTGACAATTTGGATTGCTGTTGGTTTCGAAAGGAATGGTCTGATTCTTGCTAAGCTCGATAGTGCAATGTTAGATTTGTTTATTGTTGAGTTGATGTGGGCAGTGGCATTAAGGTTCGAGTCAAGTGTGGTCCCTAGGTATTTAAATTCTTGTACAATTTGTTTTGATTTCCTGTCTACATAGTCATGATATAGAGACTCTTTCATATGCAGGAGGTGTTTGACCATTCCCATGAAATTGGGAGCAATTGTGGTAGGGTGTAGAAGGGACACACTGCCATAGGGAGAATGGTCATAATAAAACAGAGACATTTAAAACATTTATCCTTGATAATTTAAAGACGATCATTCAATCGAGCTTAACTCACATCGAATGTGTTATCACGTCTGTAATATCCATGATCATCGCACCACGTCTGGCGGGACGGGGGATAACCTCTGCTCCAGCACTGTTGCTGCCCAAAGCAATCATCACACAAATTCATTAAATTGTCTACTTTAGTTTTATTATTATGTACCTTCCATATTATCTAACTTCTCAAAAACAACCCTGTGCTGTTTATGGTCTCGTTAAATTATGTACTCTTCGAGGTTATCTCTCTTTTCTACAATATTCAATATTTATGGTCTGCTATTCGCCTATAATTATATGTGACATATAATTTCTTCTTGTTCATGTCATGATATGTTGTATGTATGTTTCAGGGTGTAACGCCCGTGATCTAGTTTGGCTGAATTCCGATTCTCCAGACAAAGACCTCTTAATTTTATTGGCCATTTTATCCTTATTAATTTCCATAGGCAGAAGGGCTCACGCGCGACCATTAAAGTTATGGAAGAGCTACGCGGTTGAGATGTCAACTGCACTCACCACGGCAGCCATCATACTTGTGCCACACGAAAGTCCGAGCTAAACTACCCGAGTTAAACTATCGCGAAGCGTTGTGACTCACGGCAGCGCTAGGCGTGTTTACCGCTCGGATCCTTCTGCTTTGCTGATTTATTTGAATTTATTTTTAAAATGAATGTTTTTAAAATTGCAAAGATATATATGTATTACCCATTCTCGAAATTTGGTACATATAAACAGGGCTACATTCCCCAAGAATGAAAAACATATTGAGCAAGCGTTCTTGTGTGAGAAAACATTGAAAGGATATCACTTCTTGCGACTTTTGACGCATTTTTCTGTGACACATTATATTGATCTCTAAACACTGAATAGTTTGACTGTAAATAACTGTCAAAGAGACGAGCATGTACGTGTTATGAAATTTATCTTTCTAACTGATCACATGCCTACGGTAATTTAATAATATGTCGGTAATAATGATAATTATTCTAGGTGCTAGAACTTTTTTCTTTCCCTACTTCTCTTTGATCTAGCTCCCACTTCGTCAGACTGACTGCCCACTTCGCAAGACATCTCACCAATCTGCATTTCCATCACTTCCCAGTTTGAAACACCTACTGATGACTTGCAACACATCACAATGTTTATACTCCTTTTTCCAGTCACAACAAACACTCATTACAATAATTATAAGCCCCGCCCCGCCACTTTTTCGGGGGTGGTATTTGGTGTCGATTAAATGTTCGTTTAATCGGGCTCTTAGTGTTCGTTGTGTCTGTCCTACATATTGTTTGTTGCAGCATTTGCATTTGCATTTAATGCAGTAGATTATGTTTGAGCTTTCGCAGAATATATAAGACAGATTTTATTTAACTTTATTTGGGCGTTGTAAAGATGGTAACCACATCAGCACAATCAAAGTAGATTTAATCCCTGCCAGCCTTACACCTGTCCCATACTTTGTTCTGTATGAATTTTACAAGTGTCTCTTGTTCATTTTCTATACTGAGGGAGAGAGGAAGCAGGTTTCTGGGTGCATAAATTTCCTTCTCCGATGCGGGAAAATGTTGGAAAATAGATGGTTATTAATTGGTGATTGGCGAATGTAGCTCCTAAAAGGGTTAACTTGTTAACCAATATCTTTGTACAAAAAGACTAATGGGTACATACTGTACGTCTGAACGACATGGTCCAATCTTTAAATTTTGAAAATCCGCCGCCCGATGATATAACACAATAAGTAATCTAATAATCTGAATTGAGTAGTGAGTCACAGTCACACTATATTACCATCAAACCCAGCTGTAGATTAGAACGTGATAGAAGACATTCACCCTTACCAACACAGTCTCTCTACTTAGTATATGTTGACTGGTTATACTTCTCTGTACGTCCATATGATGTGCGCATATCTATCTTTTATGTTTTTATGTAGGCTAATTATCAAAAATCTATGTAGAAAAATTAGTTTTCCATTCTGTCGTAATGGCACAGAAAGGGACATTTGCCTGTACATAGTAGTTTCGGTTAGACCAAAGATAATTAGTATTAAACCTCTTTGGTTAGACCAAAAGACTTAAAACTATAGTTCCTGGTCAATAGATCATACATTCATACATATGAAGGTAGTTTACCTGTATTTTATACCCCTGGGTTACCACTCTTTTTCTTTCCTCACTCATCTTTGCTGTGTTTATACTAGGATGATTTATATTTATATTTTTTGCATTTGTCGGAGACAAGATAAATCATGTGGGTAATGTGAGAGTGATACCCTGATATAATAAGAATCTCAAAGTTCTGTAATGCCCAGACCTCACCAGGAAATAAACACTGGTTCGATAAGGTGATTCTCGACAAGGATACATTGAACATAGCATCTTATATGGGATTGGTAATTTATCATTTCCGTTAGCTTTTTATTTACTCGTTTTTCATGTATTTTTGTACTTTTTCCTTTTCTATTAGCTTATGGTAATACGATTAATAATCATGCAAGAGTCAACGCATGAGAACACCAGGGTAGGGTACTGCGTCTTTTTCTGTATATCTTGATTATTTAAATGTGATTGGCCTTAAATGAATTTTTTCAAATTATATAATCCGTCTCACTATATCCTGTACAGTTTCTAAGGTAAAATAAATAAATAGAGGTACAATATATGGTAACCGTGAGGTATCTAAAATGGACCGATTTAATGATAACGATGATAATGAATCTTAGGCCCCATCCTATTCACCATTTATATTAATGATTCTCCATTCAGTGGCTAAACATGCAAATATACACCACTTTGCTGATGACAGTCAGTTGTTATTATAACGCAGACGTCACCACACTTGATACGTACAAATTTACAACAGGACTTGAATAGCATTCTCTCTTGGTGTTCCACAAACAAGCTATCTAAAAATTCCACAAAGAAATCCTCTAAATGTAAGGATATGTCTTTCTCAGTTAGCTGCTCATCACAATCAAGATTGCATAATTCACCCGAATCCTGACCCTTGGTACTTCCAGCCTAGAAACAGTGCAACAATATTTATAAATATCTCGGTTTTACTTTTACTTACATTCAAACAGTACATAAATAACACCTTAGTACCGTACCTTCGCCACATATATTGATATCCACATATAATCGTAGTCGCATTTTAGTCATTGGAATTGCATACAAAATAGGAATAAAGTTGATAATGGAGAGCAGTTTAGTCATTGAGATTGCATACGAAATGGGAAAATGTAAATAGGGGAGTGTAAGATGAAGTTCATATACTCCTGGAGAGGCACAATGTGGGGGGCTGAAGGGGCGGGACTGAAGAGGCGTTGTTTATTTATTTGTTTTGAGTACAGTGAGAGTATAGGGCGAGTAATATGAAGGCAGGGAGGGGGGGGGGGGTATACTATGGAATATTAAGTAGGAACCTGTGACGTTTCGTTGATGGAGGGCTATGCCCCATTATAGGCGGGGCTAAAGAGGCATGGTTTATTTGTTTGTTTTGACTGGAGTGAGAGGGGTAAGAGTTGTATGAATGCTAAGTAGAAATGTTGTGTCCCAACGCGCTGCTTGTTTGTTGCAAGTTGACATGCAGTGGGCCTAGTCTGCAGCGATGTAGCGCCAGTTTGGGTGAACTAGGGTGCCACTTCGAAAAGCTGAATTGAAGATTGGGAATTGAAGAATGCAAGTTAGCATTAGTATGAGCTAGTATGCTACTGTATCTATGTGCATACAAATGCCTTTCCATAATAAATACAGCGGATGGTTATGCAGACATAAATCACCGGGAGGCAAAACATTAACGGAGATTTTTTTCTCAAAGATTTAAGCATGGATATGAGCAAGATAAATTCTCTCAATCGATTCAACCTCCCAGATCAATGTATACCAGCAGCAAAGAATAGAAAAAAGAGACCTCTTATAGCC
The DNA here is from genome assembly GCA_942159475.1 of Sthenelais limicola. Taxonomy (NCBI): domain Eukaryota; kingdom Metazoa; phylum Annelida; class Polychaeta; order Phyllodocida; family Sigalionidae; genus Sthenelais; species Sthenelais limicola. The sequence continues at coordinate 60,994,007 of OW804095.1, read as the reverse complement.
CAACCACCAGTTTTTCTTCATCATCAGTAAGAGGATGTTCACCAGATTCTCGACCAGGTTTATTTTATTTGACTGAATTTTGAATTAAGAACTTGCTAACTGTATTCAAAATGTTCCGTTCTAAGACAATGTTTGTCTTGTCCCCTAATGCAATATCTGGCCTTGTGGCTTAGTTGGTTAAAGTGCCTGTCTAGTAAACAGGAGATCCTGGGTTCAAATCCCAGCAAGGCACGTGTGGAGTTCTATGGAAAAACAGAAGCGCACGTAATGTCAATCAATAGCCAATGCCTCACCGCAGTAAAAGAGTCGATCCACCATTTACACTGTCCCTAAATTCCCCAGTACGCCTACCGCGGGATTATTTCCAATATGTCCAGGGAATCTGTATCATAAATTAAATTTAAATGCAAACTTGCTTTTAACATTGAAATATTCATTTGACAACGCATAGCCCAATATAGGGCGACCCCGACAAAACTGCGTTCTCAGCAAAATCGTTCAAAAAAATGTTGTTTTTGTGTGCATTCATTTTGCAAATTATTGATTTGAAGATTTCACAATAATGAATTATGAATAATCAGTTTGTCTAGTTTGCAGTTAGCTTATATATTTTACTAAATCTGCGATAGTACAATCACAAGTTTATCAAAAAAGAACTCTTAACGAATCGTCTATCGTTGAAGAACATTATCCCTACTATGGATCGTCTTACAATTATGTTTTGGAATATTTCCTATCGGGAGTTGCGCCAATATTTTCGACTTACATCGGCGAAGCAAAAACTAAGAAAGGTCCACGTGATCTCAATATAGACAATGATAGAGGGCTCATCAATACGAAAGGGAAAGACAACATTGTGATTTATGAGAAAGAATATGGCAGGGGGCACTCCTGTAACATTACATTTCAAAATAAAAGGTTTTTCAAATAGAAAGTTCAACGATAGCAAAGATATACATAGGTCATGTTTATTTTTTTTTTATCTTTTTGTATTTGTTTTATCTTTTTTGCAACATTTACAATTATTTACAATTTACAATACCCGCATTCAAACAACACAAGATACACTCATTCTCAACTCCTCCTGCCTCATGTATCCTATCCCAATCTCAAGTGATGCCATTCATTTTACATTCGCACACCTTTTTACAGAACAAAGTAGTCCCTCAATATTATACATAGGCGTTGCGGCCTCAAAACATATTTCATATGCTAGTATCCACATGTATTGCGGTCCACATATTTAAGGATGTGTCAATGAGGGAATTAAGTAAATGCCAAGCCAGTTAAATTAAGCCGTTCTCACGTAAATGAGCCTACCTTTGAATCAAAATATATATATGAGAAACGCTATTGTTTGCTTATCTTACGTGATAGTAATAATGATCCATGGAATCCAAATAATGCACGTGATAAAATATTAAAATACTATAGTCCTGCAAAAATACTTTGAATGCGAGGTACATAATTTACAAGATTCTGATAGAACTGAAGCTATTGATGAAGTAATATCAATTCTATTCTATTCAATTCGATGATGAATACATTATCTGTATATCTAAATAAAAAGATACATCTTAATATCGCCAGGTGGCCAGGACCAATTTATGTTAGCGCGCACACCACTTTCACCCACACATAAACACCCAGCTAGGTAAATAATCTTATGCATTCGCGTAATTGCATTTAAGACTGGTTACTCTCACCTTGTCTAATAATAATATTTTAACATGCTCCAATATGTATTCCAGTGTGTCCTGGGTATGCAGGTTTTTTATTTTGATTCAAAGGATAGTTTTTCTTCGAACAATATATGAAAATTTGAGTCCGCATGAGTAGCTGAGTTCTTGGAAATAGCAAACGAGACCTCATGAAATAAAACAAAATAATACTACCAAAAGTAGCACTTACATATTTATAACAATCGTCCTAAGCCAAGCCTAGGATATTCCATACGAGGGAAGCACGGATAACACTAATCTCATTATAAGTGCGATCCATTTTCTTTGATCACCATAAAAATGGGAAATAAATAACTCGCTTAAACCAAATCGACATCGACAATTTTGGCATTCAATAAACTGTATCTATTGATATTACCAAGTACTGATTGTATACACATTTTAAAACCAATTAATGATGTTACGAAATTGTTGATAAACTTCTATGAATTACACAGAAGTGGAACATTAAACGTTATGACAATTGTCCCAATCATGTGTATCCAAAATTAGAGAGTAGTCGAAGTTGCCTGCAAAAAATATATGATGCTTACTCGTTGTGTGCCAGTGTCTTTCAGGGCATGAAACATGTGTGTAACATTTTGGCAAACCTTTAACAATATGCTAATACACTCACTCACAAATGATAGGTGAAAACATTACCCTTGGAAATAATATATCGACTGTACAATAATCGTTATGCTGAGTGGGAGAGATGATAGCATTACTGCTTAATCTAAAGATGAGGAGTGATATATTTCACGGCTAAGTCTTACATAGCAACACATTCAAACTATGAAAGCCCCCCTTTGGAGGGGTCAACCGTGTGGCAACAAAATTCATAATATAATCTTGACTATCAACACCCTGAGTCGTGTTATGAATTATTGAGTAATTAATGTAATATAATTATTCATTTGACTTGTGTTGACGGAATATTGTACCTAGGCATATTAGTGTACCCACATATCATGATACATGATATGAATACTATAAGTTAATACTTCAACTTTTATACGAGGGCTTAAGAGAAAGTGTAACATGCCTTGTACTAAGTTGATAGACGGGCTTCGACACGAAGTCCATTCAATGAGAAATAGGCAGGCTGTATTGAGGTAATGATTATAGGGAAAGGATTTCTAGAAACCCGGCAAATGAACATACATGTTCCTTCATGAAAAATATTTAGGTGCTAGTCAGTTATTAAACACATACACAAGGCACGCAAACGAAGTAAACAATTAAGAAGAGTACTCCCATGTCTCTCATATCATTGAGTTAAGGAAAAGCCATTACTGTTCTCCAGTGCATACACGGTCGGCAAAAAAATGACTTTAATATTGAAAAACAATGTTGAAAAAAAAACCATTTCTTTTAGCTGAGTTACTCTTTTCTATTTGTCCACAGATGTTTCATATAACATGATACGGCCTAGATTCAAATTAACTCTGCTAAAGACACATATCCATATTATAAATATAAGGAAGATAGGATTAACCTCGAAAAATTAACTTAATATCGACCACAGATAAAACTTGAAACGTTCTCGTAAGCCTCGCTCCTCATTGGTCAGTATATGGCATCCCCCATCCTCCTGTCACTTCCGATAAAAACGTGTTTAAACTTAAAAAATATCTCAAGCATCCGGAAGCATTGTGAGTGTAATATCAAGTATTGGGAAAGGCTCTATGCGACTCAAGAAAGTTGCAGCAAGTGTAGGGAGCAGCATATCCTGAGCAGGGTAGAGCGGGCCAAAAGAATGAAAACGTCATCTAGTTGCGTTTACATACATCCCAGTCAAATTCCTTTCGATGAGTAACATTTCAAAATACAGGTATTATATTTCGAGCATTACCATGCCCATTCCTATTCATATATACTTCACAGATTCAAATTTACATACAATTCTTTTCAAAATACAACAAAGGAAATGTATGTAATAAGTCCTCCCTTCCGCGCCCCATTTAATACTGCTAGTAGATAACTACATTCAACACCGCACGTAAAAGAGGCTTCATCACAGATGGATAATGGTGGTTTTATAATTAAAATATAAGTCATCAAAGGTTTGTGCACCAGAGGCATTCAAAAATGTATTAAGCCACGACCTAAAATATACTGTATTTATGTCCAGATTCCATATTACTATTCACATTATTATGGGCGTATCCTCGTAAATTAGACTCTAGTTTAAGCACATAATTGTGCAAGCAAAGCACATGACTGAATTGCATTCAATCTAATATCTCACATATATTCATATACAAATTACTATGGATTCCATTTCAAAAGATCATTCACTACAATTGTAATTTCAACAAACCCTTTCATCCTTCAATACGTTATATACAAAGGAAATGCTCTCTTACATCCAGTGGAACAATTATATCATAAAAAGGCATATAGTCCCTCCTATGGAGTCATTGCACCTAAGCGACCACAATGGTCGAAGAAGTAAACCATGACATGATTGCAATAGCCGTCTAGTGACTAGAACGTGGACTAGCCTACCATCACAGATAATAACCTTGGTTATTCCCTCTATACTCTCTCCATGTTTCGAAACAAACTAGAATTCCATCTCACTATATAAAACATACATTTGGGCACCCCCTCCCCCCATTCATTTAGAACACAGCATACAACTTCACTGTATCAATATATATGGGGTCATTTTCACTATTCTTAAAACGGAATTTGTCATGTATGTCCAATTATATAATGAAGTTTTTTCTACTAATTGTATTGGTCCCTGTTTCACGATTCCAACAGCTGTTTGAGTGATATATTCGAATGCATTGAATGGCACCTGAAATGACCTAAGTCAAGAACTCCCATTGGGTCAGTTCACCCAATATTACTATAACTAACGTGAAAGATGCAGCTTATCGAAGAATTGCCTTCAAGTATTTCATGTCAAATATATTTCGAGTAATGATATACCACACCTTCTTCAACTAGGAAGAAACAGGAAATTCCAAACTTAGGATATTTTCAACTTCCACGGTTATAGCACTGAAAGCGTGATATCGTCCATCTGCATTGATAACTAAATATAACAGAATATTTTCTTGGAATGTTATCATAATTCCATTCTCAATCAATTCAAGGTCCTCCAATCACAACAATCAATCTATTCATTGACTCATATTCTGGATATATATCTAATTCTCTGGTATCAATTGGATTTTACTAAAAATCAAGTTTCATTACGAGTGCATGGGCCAGATAGGTACTACGTACGCTGTTGACAATCCTTTCACCCAATTCGTATCTGGATTCGATATGGAGACAAGAGTCCCTTTGTACCCATATCTGAATATAACAAAGCGAGACAAACAATACAATAAAGAAAAAATGGATAATGGAATCTCAAATAGCAGATTAACAGCTCCTTGTGTAAAGTTTTCCCTCCCCCTTAAATCAGGTTACGCAACCAATATGAGTAAGTTGGAAAACCGTTTGCTTCCAATGCTGATTATCACATTGGTCCCTTATCCCTGGACATAGCCTACTACTTTACACATGTACCGTAATCAAATAACATTATGACAATTCATTATATCCCTATAGATAACCACTGCTATAGCTCATCCTTCACCGGCACTGAGTCAGAATCCTGGGTACTCGCTTTTTCTAAAGTATCACCCGATTCTCTACTAATGTCTTCATCAGATTTAATTTCTTCCTGAATATCGGACTGTTCGAGATCGCCTATGGCGACCTTCAATTGATGATGATTGCGCAAAAGACCCGAAAGTTTATGCTTGTCAATGAAAACACCTTTTGAAGTTATCAAGGCCTGGTGAAGGTAACGTGCACTACGATACTCCAACTGTCTTCTTCTGACTTTTCTCCGTAGCGAGTACACATATTCCTGCAGGATAAGGATACTGGCTTGGTAGGACGACTCAGCACTCTTGTCACCAAGACGTCTGAGTTCATGTTTCAAGTTTTCTAGCCTCTCGCCAATGACTTTGGCCCTCTTGTGAAGGCGTTGGGCGTGAGAGTGGAGCTCCTGGATGCGAGCTGCGGTACTGATCTGGTTGTTGCGGATGCACGAGCGTGAACAAATAGACAGACCAGTCATAAGGCGTAAGTCTGGCATGGCGAAGCGTAGCACGAACTGGATGAGATTTGGCAAAGTCATTCTCAAGTGATGTGGAAAGGACACACTATCCTCTTTCCTGAAAGTAGGAAATAGATACCAGGATGAAGGCTTTTGCTTGAACGGAATCCTCAAAACATAATATGTATGGACTATAATAACCTGTTATTTTGAGAGAAAATGCAATATATATATATATATATATATCATATTTTATTCAGGAGGATATGTGGATATTGTTATACGTAGTGTAACACAAATTGATAAGGGGATGTAGCGTAGATTATCGTAGCGTACTTTATTGTAGTAAGATGTTAAGTGAAGTGTGAGGGATCACAGCCCCTCATTATATGCGAGGGGTGCACGGTCAGACAGACAGGTGCACCCTGATTGGACGATGAAGTCGTCCAACCAATATGTAGATTGAAACAGTTGGGCCTGCGCCAGCATGCAGGTAACATGTAACATTAAAATTTTAGATATGACCTCTTATGTAACCATAAGGTACAACAATATGTTAAATGGACATAGCTTGGCGCAATCATTGTCTTGAGTGAGTGAGTGATGGTTGCTTAATGCCATGACGACATCAAAGTGGAGTCATATTCATGGCAGTGAGGGTTAGTGAAATGAGATGAGATGAGTTGTCTTGATATCGTTAATACATTATTTGCACAATAAAATATCTTTAATTGAATATGAAGATATACTAACCTATTAGCAGGAAAGAAATGAATCGTTGGGTAGACATCAACAGTAAATTCCCAAGGCAAGTCATTTTCATTGGCGTCAATCCTTGGAAGATAGAATAAAACCATCATGTAGATTTAAATTTTAATGATGTATCAATATTTACATGGATGACGCCTATATATGCACCTATGCTAGACCTAGAAAAGATTTGTCAGAGATAAAAACAAATATTGTTCAGGATCCATAAATCTTCCTCATATGTAAGAGTAGAAAGTTCAATGGTGCAGCGTTGACTATGACCATGACACAAGCCATAATGCACAATATGTCCAAGGATAACCGCCAAGGAACAATCATAATAATTATAATAAAAATCCCACGTTCTAGTCTCCAGATTCAGCAACTTCCTATCACAAAGCATGGATACTTCTTACATATCTGTAGGTCTAAGGCTATTATGAAAGAGCCCACGCCATACATTTAAATCAAATCATCAACCTGGTTGTGTAGAACGTCTGCCCTTCTCACATACGACACGTCACTTTATTCATCACATCGGAGAATTTATTTGTGAAAATGCAACGTATACACATACTTAACATCCAAATGTACAATATCAGATTCATACAAAGGATAAATCTAGATTGTCCAAAACACTTACAGTCTAGATTGATCATAAATTAACCAAGAGAATTATATGTATTAGAAAGAACGCCAAAATGAGGACAATATAATATGATAAGATATTATAACTGTCGTTAACAGAAAGCAAAGGGATAAAAAAAAAATAGCTGTTGAATACAATCATTCTTGCAGAAGAGATACTTAAGTTAAGCAGAACACACCTGGTAAAAACGATATTAGGAGAAGACCGGAAGTAGCGAGATAGCGTCAGGTACACGTGACTAAATGATGCACAAAAGCCACACCAAGGGGCGTAGTAGTAAACGATTACATCCTAGAAGAGAAAACAAATACGGTGCTCAGGGAGAAAGAGAACAAAGAAATCAAGACAGTATAGTTTAAATTACCGACCATGAGCTAGCCTTACAAGGAAACAAAATACAGGACAATATATTTCCTTTTATCAAATTTACCAAGGTTGTAAGATGTCATTTGTCTGAGGATGCGTTGTATAAATTTTTTAAAGAAATGATGATAAAAATAACTGCAGGACGAGTGCAAATTCAAACCCTAATATTTCCCAACCTCTATACACATTCATGCCAGGTGGCTCATAATTATCAATTTATTGTATATACAATATATATCATATGGGTAAAAGATTGAGTGGAATACCGCGGTTACCTTTTCTGAATCCATAACAACTTCCTCATATGTAAGAGTAGAGAGTTCAATGGTGCAGTGTTGACTATGACCATCGGCGCACTCAGCGTGTAGCGTTTCGTGTGATCGCAGAGACCTTGGTTGCGTGCCGGCACTCACGTTCTTTATGAATGACACTGTCAAAAAGGTAAGTTTCATAATATATGATAGATCACTGGAGAAAAGAATCTCATATGATATATAATATATGCATGCACTTGTAGATATGGAACTAGATTTGACAAAATTAATATTTTCCTTTGCTTGATATGATTTCTTAATGAGTGTACATCGGAGGGCTTGATGACGTTTTGACTGAATTCCTTATTTCATTTTCCTTGTTTGTTTTTTCATTGGTGTATTGCTGATATTTGTACAATAATGTTCATTATTTAGTTTAATTAGTAATACAGAAAATATTTACATATATTTGTGTGTGTGGTGGTGGTGAGTGTGTGTATTATTCACAGTACGAGCACAAATAACTATAAAACGTAGGAAGTCAGTTCGGAAATAGTTCAGCATGCTTCATGGAAAAATGTTAGGGCGAGGGTTAGGGTGTTTAGTGATTTGGGCGACCATCAACGAATAATAAATAATGTGCTTACATAAATGTCCCTTGGTAAACTCCTCTTCCATGACAAACTGCGCCTCTCTCTGCAAAATCGAAAGCGTTTTGAAAAATACCAATTTCCGAGTTGATTTTTAAACCAAATCACATTACAAGTGACAGACAGAAAGAAGCAAGGGGGCCACACTGAGATTAGTCATACTTAGATTAGGTTGTTAAATTAATTAAAGCAGCATTAATACACGTTCATTGTAAAAATAACCTTCAATGGGCAACACATCTATAAGTCGGTACGCCGTTATTGCACACAACATTATTATTTTCCCTTTTCTGTCTAATCTATGAGCGTGCATATAGGCCGCAACCATATTAGAAACCGTGACTCAAATTTGGGGTCCTTTGGGAATTGGATTTTTCGGTTTTAAAATAGGCCTTTTACCAGTCATTAATATTTCAAGTGAATTTCAGCCAAATGTTTGATGTTTCCAGTGCGACAATGTGTTCATTTAACATACTGCCTTAACAGATTCGCACTAATATTCAAAGATTCGCGTTCAGGACTATTGTTTTAGGTCTCTGATGTTATTTCCCATGACCCGGTCACCATTTTGACCCACCAAATGATCATCATCAGCCAAAGCCTCCAATATAAGCCACATCCCCATATTTGGTCATGTCTTTAGAGTATTATAAAAATGGAACTGTTACTGTAATACAAGGCGTGTTTTGCGGTAATAGTAATATGGAAAAATATATGAAATGATGAAAAGGTAAAAAGTTGGGGCAACGTCAATTATTTTCGGATATATGTGATGTGAAGGACTGAAAAACATATTTTGCGAATACAATTATATCTTAAGATAATAACAGTTGACGATGAACGTACTTAGAAAATGAAACGAAGTGAGCACATGTATGATGCCCTTTCTCAAAATCTGCTAGCTCTCTTGTAGTAAAATACAAGCCGTACAGTAGGTACGCGTTCTACACTGATGAGTGTGATGGCACAGTAGTATATCTATTGGTGTGTTCCTAAGTGTATCCTTAACTGAATATAATATGTATATATTATTTGTATACATTTTGCTGTATTTACTTGTTATTTGTTACATTTTCCTATCCAAATGTAAGCTTCTATTTCTCATAGGCGAATAAAGGAGGAGGTCGGGGGGGGGGGGGGGGCGTTAGACGTTAAGTTGGTAATGCAAAATTGCCTCAGCCTTTGAGTCGTAAAGGGGGAAAGATGGGACAAATTCAAGAGGAATGTAACGCATGCCCAAATTAGTATAACACATTCTCCCGGACAGTATTATAGGAAATAAAACCGTAATCCCCCAAATTTTTAAACAAAAAAATTTATGAATTCCATTTTGGTAATACACATGTACTTGAAACGTAACAAAAGGGAAAACAATCACATCAGAAATCACACCAAAGTCATACCGGAGAAGGGATATTATAATGCGGAGGGGCGTAAATTCGCTTGAATCATTCGATGAAAATAGAAAACTAAAAATAATTGGTAATGAGAGAAATAAGTTACATCACGGGATCCTGTAGATCCGCGTTTCCTCCCGCTCTTCACAACAATAATGATAGAGTGAACTATTATCAACCAAATCCCTTGGTAAGTTATTGGTTCGTGTCAAGGGTTCTACTAGTGTTAGTGGGAGCGGTGTTTGCTAGATATTCACTTACTTCCTGTCTGTCTAAATGTACCATCTAAATCCAGAACAAAAAAACTCAATGAAAGTATTAGCATGCGAGCTGGAAACGGAACAGGGATGTTAACGACAAAAACTGTTATCTATAAAAAAAAAATTCTAGGACAAAGGATTCCATACAAATATGATGCATGATAAACGGAGCAATTAATATTAAATCTTTAAAAGATGTAAGGAAATTACGTTTTACATTGAGGGAATAAACGGGAATAATTGTAATTTAACTAATAAAATTCGTCGAAAATTACAAAAAAAAATAATACACCGAATTTTAATCAAATAAACAATGATCCAAGATGGTGGTATGTTTGCGATTGTAATAACAATTTCGTGGCACATTTTTCATAATGTAAGTAAAACTGTGAACTACTAATGATAATTCCAACTTTTTTAAAATATCTTGTCAGCTAGAGAGCAAGAGGTCGGGTAGTACCGTTTCCAAAGCTGGGACATAATGACGAAAGGTTTCCGATTCTCTATAATAAAAAAAAGCTACATACCTCCTCATCTATGTAGACCACAGTGGTGTCAGCCGGACTCGTCTCAAATCCTAGCTTCTCTGCAAACATCCCACTCAGCTTCGTGTTCATCACAACGAAGTTAATACTTTTATTTGTCTGGCATCCGAGTCCGGTAAAATCCTTCCAACCACCCAGGTTGGCCAGGCCTGGGATGGAGATTGCAGGCAGCCATCCATAGGCACGCTGCAATCTCAGCCCACGACACTGCTCTCGTAAGAGTCGATGGGCAGATTTGTTGATATATGGATCGGTGGAGGACTGGTGCTTGGCGAATGGATAAGGTCGTGGCAAATCGTTGCGATTATGTGTATTGCCATGAGAAGAAGTGGAATAAGGAGGTCTTTGCCCTTGTTGACAGCACATAGAAATATGCTCACTGGGATTATAGGAAGCCCTAAGTTCTAGGCACGTAGAAAGACTGTGTAGCAAGGAATGCCAAGGTAGTTCTGGCACAACCATTAGAGGGCAGTGTTGTCTGCTGAGCGGATGGATGGGCGAGTAGTGCATGCAGACATCGCACGAGTTACTGGCAGTAGGTGTACCAAAAGGAACCACGGAAGAACAGCAAGTGAGAATGTTAGCCATAGGGTCCTGCCGCGCATCCTGGTCGTCTTCTGGATATAATTCCTTCAAATTCTGACACTTATCCACCAGTTCTACATGTTCTACTGTAGCAGACCAGCGGAGGTAGATGTTGGACTGTATGGTATTCCGTATCTTAGTACTGTTCTGGCAGTTGTGATATGCGAGGGCTAGTTCTCGAACCTACAGATATAGTGGCAAATAAAAGCATAATAACTTGGAATTAAAATATCGTTTAAAACAATTGATATTATTATTAAAAGACTACTAGATAAATATCTTAATTAGATATCTTTAATTGTCTCGCTGTGCCGATTTAATTGTAAATAGTTGTATTACTTGCAATAATGACCATTCCACTGTAGTAACGGCCTACAAATGATTTTGAATAAGCACAATTTCAACACAACTTACGACACCATATTGATGATTGGTTGGAAATAAAGGAGAAGAAGCGGTGAAGACGATAAGGGTAGGAGAACTCTGAACTTCCAAAGAGAGGGTTCGACTCTTCACGCCTGACAATAGCAGCCACTTCGTGCTCTTCTTTGACTGATCAAAAGTAATTAACACAAATTAATACCGGTATACTGAAAGTGTATTTCATACAAGATCAAACAACACAGTATGTTCATCTTTAACGTCAGTAGAAACAAAGCAGGGGCTTTGTTACCATGATACATAGTGAAAGCTGGTGAAGAAGATTTGACACTATGTGTATTTATTTAAGACTAAGTCCTTGAATCCACATTTAAGTTAACTTTTTACAATAAAACGGACCCGCTGGGGCTCCCAAACGAGAAACGGAAGGAAAAGACGCTTATCAATGAAGTTTTTACTCTACGTACCTCATCGACATTTTGTATCACCCAATCTGTGATAGCACTTGAGGTAAAGTTAGCCCCTTCATCATAACGCTGAAATAAGACAAAATATTTTGATGCAAATACAATTGATATTGGAAACATAATTTTGAGTCTATTATTAGGAGTAGATAAACAACATTTAATCATGAATTATCTCAGATATTCTCCCAAATATTCGGATATACAATATAATTTGTTGGAGGTGATAACATACTGATGTTACACAATTTAGGACACCCAGTACACACGAAATAAATTTTGTTTTTTGTTTTAATGAGATAAATATATTGCTTCTGCTTACAAGCGTATCATTAAATGGCTGAGTAAGGAGAAGACGACGCGGGCCTTGGATGTTGAATTCTAACCCAAGCAGTGGAGAGGTGATAACTCCAAAATGTATAGGGTTTCGCGGTTCTGTAATGCAAAATCAATTTTAAGTTGTTAATAAGAACTTTTAATCAAAAACAAAAATTAAAGCCCTCTACTTTTTGCTTATTTTCTATTTCCAACAAGGATTTTCTGGGGGATACAGGGCCGAAATCTAATCGAAAATGTCCATGAATGTAAATTAAAGTTGTAGTATAGTATTGTTAGTACTGACCTTTTTCTAGAACTCGCATAGAAGCATAATAAAACTGATCGTAGCCAGGCGGTTGAGGTGATACGTGGAAATCGAAAATTCCAATCACTGCATGCTGGGAGAAGATTGATATCATTTTGAAAATTGTATATAAAAAAGTTGACGGATAAGTGAGGAGATAATAAAAGATCGACGAAAGGCTTACTTCTATTTTCACTCTAAACATAAGAGTAAATCGTAAAATTTAGGGGGGGCCTTATTGTTTTCCTCAATCACTTTATTTTGTTAATGGCTTTCAAGGACTTGGCGTAGGCATTATCAAGTATATCGTTGATAACGCTGTAGACATCTCCAATTAATATTCATTATTCATTTTTCACTCAGAGATAGGAAATTGTCTTTTTTGAGTTTTGTGAATAGTATGTGGGATTTCCTAATTAAATATTTCAAATAATTATTCGTCATGAGAATGTAATGTTCACTAAGCCGATTCTCATACGATTATCACATAATTTAGTTCAAAAGAGTCATCTGCGGCGCAAAATCGCATGAGAATCTGCTTGGTGGACTAGGCCCTTAAAGGAAGAGTTATAAGCTTGATTTCTGTGATAACTTACATCCTTCTCAGCAATGAAGTTGCCAACTTCTTCCTTTGACCGGAGGTAAGTAAGCGGTAGGAGAATCCTTTGTAAGAATACTACCATGTAATCTGCTTCTAATACACCTGTGATATTATACAGAAAAGAGTTAGTTTACTGCAATGAAGGAATAAATGAAAGTGTGCCAGGAACGTACATAAGATGGGGTCAATTCAGTGATGTAAGAGCTTTCTTGTGGACCTAAAGAGGAAAGAGTTGGACACAGAGATATACTTATAACCTAGGTGGTTTAGTGTATCAGTAAACGCATATATACTTCTGTTTTTTTTATTATTATGAACTACCTTCCCAGGAACTATTGATGAATGTGCTAATTCTATTAGATGAATAGAAAAAAAGAAATTCCTGTTCGGCCAGCGGCATTGGTAATGTTAATAGTTATTCTGGCTTGTCCTACGGGCTATACATATTTGTACAACCCACTGTTTTAAACCCAAGTTATTAAATTGCAGACATGTTGCGCTATGAGTGAAAGACCAAGCAATACCTGTGTATCGGTGTCCATCAAGTGTTGTGTGGTAAGCTATAAGGACAGGGTAGGATGTAAAGGAGTTCTCCTGCCGACAGTGACCATGGATGTACCAACAATTGACACCTACAAATGTCACCTGTAAATATATTGGGGAAATAATGAGTGTAGCAATAAGGTATTACCAAGACCCTAAGACGTTAAGTATGTATCAGTTTTCTCTAAAACATCTTTAAACAACTCAACATTATAACAATATCATATCAATTATATTATATTATAACTGACTATATATATATTATATACTAGTAAAGTTCTCCCAAGATAAAAAGGCTACAATATTGACATACATCAAACCCTTAAATCATTTCTTTAAAGTGAAGTTCCAAGTTCAATTTACAGGATCAATCAGATCTATATATCTATTGGAAAACACACACACACGCTAGAAATAAGATTGATAAAACAATTGACGTCGGGGTGACACTTATTGCACCTGTTCCGGAGTGAAGTGTACCTGAAGTAAAGTTTATTCCACCCAATGGAGAAACACAATTACATTTTCCAATACCGACCGGATAACATGTAGGAAGGAGATATCTGTTTTTTGAAATATCTTTTTTGGACCTTTATTTTCATATTTTGTCTTTTCTGGCTGTTTGACACCGGAGTTTGTTGTACCAAATGTTACTTACGGATAACCAACACTCCTCCCCTAAAAGATTTAGATAAGGCAATCCTATAAACAAAACAAGTAATATGAAGGTGTATCCGAATATTGACTGTCCACCGACAGTTGAAGCTAAAAGGGGGTTAAACCACCAGAACGTTAAAACAGCCTGTCAGAAGAGATAAAAACAGTCAAAAGTTTTGTGCAAGTCTACTGTCTACTGTCTACAGTCGAAAGTGTAGTGCAAGTCGAAAGTCAGTCAGAAAGTAGAAAGTCAGTCGAAAATTTGAATGTGAACAGTCGAAAGTCCCAGTAAAAAATTCAAAAGTCAGTTTAAAAGTCAAAACTCAAGTCGAAAAGTCAGTTTGAAAGTCAGTTGAAAAGTCATAAGTCTAGTTGAAAGTCAAAAGTCAGTTGATAAGTCAAAAGTCAGTCAAAAAGTAGAAAGTTAATGGGGGAAGTCAACTGGAAAGTTGCTCCCTCCCGTATTTAACCCATCTTATCCACACCGTAACCGCCAAGGTGGTTCGTCGATCACTTCTGCTGTGCTTGCCCGTAAAAGTTTGAATATATGTGATGCAGCATAGTGTCATATCCAAATAGCAAGAGCACAGGAAGTATATTTGATCCGTACACCCAAGGTAACTTAGAGACTGGAGGAGATTCACAACTGACCTTGTCCTGTAAGTAGGTGGCAGCCCTCTCGAATTCCACCCTTATTCTCATCGATTTGGCACACCATGGGGCGTAATACATGACAAAAATGACTTCTTCATGCTGGAGGAGGTCAGCCACTGCGCCAAGGTTACCGTAAGGGAAGTCTAGGACAGGCGACGTGGACGGGAAGAAGCGGCGAGGATGCGGTTGGGGGGCCAGCAGGACGCGCTGGTGACTGCAAAACAATAGAAAAAGATATTAAAAGAAATATTAGCAGATATATATGTAGAAATACCCAGAAATGACTATAAATATAGAAAAAAAGGCCATATACAATGGCGCTATTTTGTCACTTGACATTAGGAAAAGATATCCATGAAGGCACGTGTTAATGATTATAAGAGGCATAAAGCAAATTTCATTTTCATCCCAAAAAGTCTCAAACACAGTGAAAAGATTAACGTGTAACGTTTGAATTTTTACGGTTTGGGGAAAGCTTTGAATTTTGTTTACATGGTGCTGATTTTCAAGAGGGGAACATACAGGAAATGCAATGATGATATATTTGCGGACGGCTACCTTTGATTGGAAGGCTAACAATGATATAGCGCAATAATGACATGGGAATAGTTTAAATGAGTCGTTTGTAACCCCCAACATGTCCAGCTTTAATAATCCTTCCTTCATGACCTCAGCAAAAACCATAACAATCTTTGGTACGTAGCTAGAAACATCTACAGGGAAACCTGTCCCTTTATATATTAGATATCTTTTATATACCAGCTAGAAACAAACAAAACATTTCTTATGGGATTGTAAAACTCCGATTTCGCGGTTCAGTTACACACCTACAATTTGCAGCTAAACTGTTAGAGCAGTACTTGGGATACATTTTCCCTCTCCATTTGACACGGTGCTATTTTGGAGAATGATCGTGGAAATTAACACTTAAATCAAATACATACAGGAAATAAAATGCTAGTTAGAACATGAAACCCCAATAAAGAGACAACTCAGCATTAATATAAGACAACAAACTACTGCCATTTATTAAAGTATCAATCAATACTAGGAGGCTAGCACAGTTAAACAGCGTAGCTTTCCAATTTTGTTTTTCATCATAGTTATTATTTATATAGTTGTAATAACTTACTCCATGTAAATCTTTAAATTCCGCAGTTTTATCATTCCCATTGTTTTTAAAACATCATTAACGATCATGAAAAACTCTTCAACTACATTATCTACAACAAAATATTTTATTTCTTCCACATCATTTTTTCATATCAATAACACATCAACTTTAATTAGAACCAATTGCTTGTATCTTATGATCCTATGTCTTGATGTTGCAGATAAACATTTCTTCTTGATTAAATGTTAACCCGAAAATCTTGATGACAATAATCATACTTGAAATTATGTTGCTTCAAAAGTCTTTAGTTCCTGTATTTTAAGCATATTTTACAGAAACGATCATTAGAATCAGCAATATCAGTTTTTAATTTGGACGTGTGAACACCCGAGTAGCGCTACCACAACTGAGGCTGGCCTCAGAAACGAACGTTCTACCTGAGCTCACCTGGGCAACTGTTGTTGTTGCTAAGTGAGTATGGTAACCCGATTGTGACCTCATCCGAGTTGTTGTTACAACTTGGGTTTGGTCGTCGGAGGCTTGTAGGGCCTCAGTTTGTCTATGGAGTTAGATCAAAGTTTTGTGATGAACTGTTTTATGCTTATAATAAAATATAATGTTGCCAGAAGCATCAAAAAGGGTTTTCTGTGTGGTTTCGACCTTATAAGGTCTCATCAGGCGCTAGTTTGACCGCATTGGTTAAAGTAGATTAACACTGGGCCCGAGTTTTTAAGATTAATTACCAGTTAATTAAAGTTTGTATATTTTAGCGACACTTTTTAAATACACTGGTATCCCTAGGTTTAATTGTTTAATACTGAGATGGGATGGTGTGAGTTACTGTCTCTTATAAGGGACAGTCCTTCCAGCAACTGAGTGCCGCTCTTATTGCCTATCTCGTGAAGGGAGGTAAGCAAATATTGAAGGTAGGTAGATACAGTGGTAGGACCGTGGTCCAGACTAGTAACAGCACTAGTCGTAGCCTTGAAGGAGGCATTTTCGTGAGAGACTTAATTTTTAAACGTAATGGTTAAAAATGTCATTATTTTATCAATCCAAGATATTTAGTCCCCTGGGTACCATTGTTAGTAGTCTGGTTATCCACCTCTTCTCCTCTGAGTTCCTCCGTAATCGGGCGGTCTCCCTTTCTGAGTCCGTTGAGATTAGGGATAGAATGGAGATTGGGATGTTTGACCATTTTTCTTTGATTTGAGGATGCGAACTATTCAGGTGCCGAGCCACTGTTGTGTCATTGTTCTTGTCTATGTCAAAGAAGTGGTTGCCAAATCTGGAGATGACAGAGTTTTTAGTCTGTCCTACGTATTGTATTTGGCAGGATTTGCAGGTGATTAGGTATATCAGGTTGTTACTTTGGCAGTTGCCATGTCTATGACAGGAGATGTTCTTCTGTAAGATGACTGACCAGATCTGACCGCTTGTGTTTATGAGCGGGCAGTACCTGCAAGTGTTGGGGCGTTTGCATTTGTGCGAATGTGCGGTACGACCGGGGGCTTGTTTGGGCACCATTGAGGCTCGTACCAGGAGGGCTCTCAGGTTTCTGTTCTTTCTGTGTCCAAAAACTAATTTGGAGACTTTCAGATACGTGGAGGTTTTGGTTTTCTTCACTAGGCTCCAGTTGTTCTGGATTTCCTCACGGATTTTAGGGTTGTTAGGGTTGAATGTATTGATCAGGTAGAATGTTGGGTTGGCGGCCCGTGTTCTGTCTGGTACGTTCATGGTTCGATTTCTGTTCAGTTTAGTGAACAGAGAGTCCCTATCTAGGGCATCGACTTTGTTCCAAGCTGCCTCCATTATATGTTGAGGGTAGTGGCAGTGCTTGAAGTGCGTCACTAGGGCCAGAGAGTGTTTCCTGAATTCTGTTTGTGTGGAACATATCCGTTTCACTCGCAGGAATTGGGAATAGGGCATTCCCTTCATGCAGTGACTGGGGTGACAGGATTCATACAGAAGGTAGTTGTAGCTGTCAGTAGGTTTACTATATACTATATATACAATACCAGTTTTTAGATGGTCATATGGAAATTTTGTATTTGCTGGAAGTATGAAAAAAATACTTTTTAGTTCCTGTATTTCAAGTATATTTTACAGAAACGATCTACAGAATCAGCAAATTCCAAGGCCTTACAAAATAAAATAAAATTACAGGTACTGAAAATCATGTGTTTGAAAACGTCAGAAAATTGTCAGATAGCCCACGGATTCCACCATTTATAGGACCAATTTCCAGGGAGACTTGTAACCTCTCCTTACTTTTACTCTCCTCGATTCCTGGGGGAAATTCCCCTATTGAACCAGCAAGCCACAGTCACAACAAACCCATGTGCTAGTGATAAAAACGCCCACAAATTCCTACTAACAATCACTGGTGGCGACAAACCCTGTGTTTTCCTTTGTGTAGGGTACTACCGTATTTATAATAGTTCCTCTAAAAGGAGGCTTCGCCAAGTTTAATAGTTTAACAAATTCACACTTTAATGCTAGCGTCCTAATAATGAGTGAAATACTGCATGAATAATTAAAGACCTACAAAGTCAAATTATACAAGCGATTATATCCTCGCTACAAACCCTAAGTTTATAATTTGGGGTATTTTTCCAAATCAGCTCGTTTGATAACAATGTATTTCGCTTCGGATTAAAGACTAACTCCAGAGTCTCAAGATACTCTATACCTGCACAAAGCACGAGATAACCATACACCATAGGAATACTTGTGCTCATTTCTGTGAAGTATGGGTGTAACCAGGGATGTATAAGCCTCTTTGATGTAAAGAGATTGACTGATGTTACCTTCACACCTGAGTCTCATCATTCAATATAATATAATAATATATCAATGTAATATTTTCCATGGTTTGTGAATGAGGCCGATTTTGAGTGAATGAAAAACAGCCATGCACATCACAAAGATTATGCTAAAGAATCCACCGAGAAAGTGTCGGATCTAATCCCAGAATAGAATACTAACCACCCAAACTGCATCTATCAACATTATCATATATAAGCATTACCATATAACGGTACTTAGTTGGAAGGGGGTTGTGGATTAAACAAAGCTAGTAGAAGTATCTATATTTAACTAATGAATACTGGGTCGCTGTACACAAGGTCATCGTATATCGGCGGCCAACTAAACAGGAAAGGTATTGCGATGCTAGGATGAATACGATACTGTGCATGTGTATCCTCATGTGACATGCACCAATTGTCCGAATATACAGAGTAAAGAGCGGTTTGCCTTTGCTTCAGTTAAAATCTACCTCCACTTCTTCTAGGTTTCGTTTGTTTCTAATTGGTGCCCGTCTCCAATAACTTAACCTACACAATTAATTCTCGAATACACTAGCTCTCCCTCTCACACACTTACCCATTCATGCACTCACTCACAAGAAATGATGTTAAAGTATACATCACTTCTGTTCATCAATGTGATTTACAAAACTACATCTAATAAGATGGGAGAAACAACTGTACATAATAAGTTTCTGTCACCACAGTCCGGAGAACAAACGCCCTTCATTCAATCCCTGAATGACCTTTAAATATCTACACCTCTACCTTTAGCTTAATGGTGACTTATAAACCTCACAACAATTGATTGATTGCGACACCTTTGCTTTAATATTTTCATCATTATATGTATTGGTAGAGTTCTGCCTACTGGTAGACACTTCGAAGGGGTTGGATATTTGATTATTCAAAGGACAACTCAGGTGTCGTTTAACTTTATTTCCTTCTTCAGACTTCTAAGGTACCAAGTTGATTATATGCGACCAAGGTTAGAAGCATGTCTTTAAAATATTAAACGCAATGGTGTAATATAATTTATAAAGACAGACCGAACAATACATGAACTGAAATCAATTTCGGTGCACAACTAGGTAATGAAATAAAGATAATACTAAGAAAATATATACCATGTATCACTTTTTCGTTATCACAAACACACAAATAAGATATCATAAGGACAAAAAGTCAAGATAAAACGTTTGGAGATTAATGTTCAAAGTATAAATTACGGAAAATTAAGTGTCAATATAAACCAAAAGTTCAAACAACTTTTTCAACGGTCGACAATGACTATGTTTTATCCAATCAATCGATAACTGAGTAATTATACAGAAAGTGGTGCAAGAATATACATATACATGTATTCGACGTTTATCTCCGCCGATTCTAATCCATCAAGGAAAGTTAGACTGGTTGGAAATTTAATCAATTTTGAGAAGGTCAATCATCATCAAAAATGCTGATAAACACAAATTTCCAGAGGACATGAAGTGAATGCAAAATGAATACCATACATTTCACACAAGGCTTACAAACATGAATACGTTTCATTCAAATTGTACAGATTTGTATGTACCTAAGGATTACTGCGGGAATCATTGGTAACATTTACAGTTTTTCTAAGGACCTTACAACAAATACAACAACATTATCAATTGGTTCGACCACTAATACAGGATTTAGGCATATCGAAATGGATAAATGGGTGGCGTGCTTCAGGTTTAAATTTTTAAAAAATAAACACAAAAAAATGCGTTGGTGGGGTTCCGTTTTACTGTGTTTTACATATTGTTGGTGCTTACATGAATCTATTTGTAGGAATAAACAGGAAAGAAACTATACCTCGACTCTTTAAGATATCTGTAAAACAAGAGGAACCAACACAGTCAGAAAAAATATCAAACATAGGAAAAATCATAAACGGAAAGTTGCAAGACATTTTGGGAAGGAAGGAAAACATTGGAATACACAACATGAAAATTATCTTAGAAAGCGAATTCTTTTTTGTCCTATCATTGGCGAGTACTTCTTTCTTTTAGATCATTGGAATACAGAATATTTGACATTGAATATTGTTTTAAAAGCTTTGACTAGTAAATGTGACATACCCGTACTCTTAAACATGAACAGGGCAGCCAACGATGGTATATTTGTCACTACAAGTCTTAAAAATTACATTTACTATATCATGAATCCTGGCCAATTGAGAATTTGATAGAAAAATATTATTTTATAGTTAAATCTAGGTTTCAATGTAACAGGAATAAATTATCCATAAATACGCGTTTAAAGAACAACATGTTCAGTTCACCATTGATATCATTTCTAATTTGGGAAACTGCATTATCATATCTAAACTTTTCAACTAGCATGACATCTTAACAATCCAACTTTGGAGACGTTTTAGGCGAATGAATATACAAGACACTGGTAGCTACTGGTAGCTCGTGCTAATCTTTTCACGCGTAAAAAGAAATTTGAGAGTGTGACATTCTGTATTCACTAACTATACATAATGCAATCCTTACAGCACTATAAATTAACTGAATGATTGTAGTACTAATCAGTGTGCAACATAGTGAATTTGGAGATGAGAGACCGTCGGTCTCTGCCAGTGGAGACCGAAAAGATTTTACAGAGACCAAAATAATGTCTGGATTATAGACAGGGTTCCCGTGGTCCAGAGCACTTTGAACATTTTATTACTTGGATATTTCATTGAAGACCGTCGGGCCCTGACAAATATCAATCTCAGAGACCAACGAAAATTCTGTGGAGACCTGGGCGTCGGTCTCTGAGTTATGTTGCACACCGGTAATACGGGTGAAGAACTCAAAGTCAATATTTTTACTACATCAATAGATCCATCGCCAACAAAACTTAACAGAAAGCATAGCAAATAACAATATAAACTCATCAAGTAGGGAAGGTAGAGAATACGATACATTTAAAGAGAAACATGAATAAAATTTAAGAGTGCAAAACTAAAATCGTCCATTGGTATAGTTATATATATATATATATGCTATAGGCAAAACAGTAGGTGAAACTGTCGAGAACTGTTGAACAGTTATCAATGAATGTGAAACATTGTACCTGGCTTCCATTAAATATCTGTAAACAAAAAAGGAATAGTGGAAGGGTGGTCAACGTTTAACGACCCGGTCAGAATCAATCAATCAAAACCTTTCCATGGAATGCATAGGAGCTCGTAATGCAAGAGATCCCGATGCAGGGGGTGTGGTCACAGACATTTAATCACGTCGGGCATCTCGATTCACACATAGAACCTGACCGATATCAGCACCTACGTTGAGGAAAGATGCTTTTCGTACGGTAATAGGCCTAGAGATTGGTGATTAGCTGAAGGCAGGAAAGGACGCTGCGCTGAGAAAGATTTAAAACTATTATCAGTTCAATCTCTTATTTACAAGAGATGTCAAACTAAAATTGGGTGTGGGACAACTCCTGAGTTAAATATAATTGGGCAAAGTTATTAAAATATTAAATATTTTTAAAACTTTGGAAAAAAAACCCAACGAACAATCTATATCTATATCGGAGTTTAAATTAAATTTCCCGCATGATTGACACAGTGACATTTTTATAGCAAATGAATTACTTTAGTTAAATTATACGATATTATAGTTAACTTGGCAGGGATACATCTATAGTCTATAGATGTATCGTAGACCCCCCCCACCCCAAAACCCCCCCAAAAAGTTTTAGAAAACCTGACTATTAACTGTGAACCAAATACATTTACACCCGCCTTCATCCTCTGTTGTAGTTAGTAGGCCTCGATGTATGGTATTATTATTGCTATTTACGGTAGGCCTACTATAAGATGGAGGGTTCAAACTGATCGAGACCCATCAGAAAAACGGACGAAGGGATAAACCGTATCCCCTGCACAACATTTGCTATCCCAAGAGTATTGACATAATATACATGTATATTTATATAACATTAAACAACATATTTATAAACTAGCCTTTCCCCCCATACACAGGACAGGACAGCTAGCTATATGGATAGGCTACCGTGCTCTGCCTAGTTAACTATTATACGATATTATAGTTAACTTGGCAGGGATACATCTATAGTCTATAGATGTATCGTAGACCCCCCACCCCCCCACCCCCAAAACCCCCCCAAAAAGTTTTAGAAACCTGACTATTAACTGTGAACCAAATACATTTACACCCGCCTTCATCCTCATAAACACATCTCTTCTCATCTCTCACCAACCTATATGATTGTAATTATCTCTAATTAAAATGCCCGTGGGCCCATATTTACAGAAATCTGAGAGCATTTAGTTAGACCTTATATAATTGTAACCTCTCTATTAGGCATACTTTAGTTAAATCCATTAGCCAGAAATTAAGAAATACGGGTAACGTATATTAACGGAACTGGCAACAAACTGGCAAAAAAAAATTTGTTTATGACAAAACTTAATTTCTATTTTAAATCTTTGATGTACGGTATAGTACTATAGTTACTTCTAGGCCATTATATAGCCACCGAAAACATGTTTTTACCACGGAATAAAGATGTATAGTCTATAGATGGAAATAGGCCTACTATGGATATTGTACCTGTAAGAGGTAGCCTACCGTATATAGTTCATTGAATTTGAAGAAAAGAGAGAACAGTGAATGTAAGAAGCATATGGGACTGGGGCTCGGTCATTTGATATTACCCAGAAATGAGTAGGTCCTACCATAACTGCTCTCAACACACGAAACAATGAGATGCTATGGGTTGCACTATAAGCCGCATTTTACACAAAAACCGCATTTTATACGAAAACCCCGCATTTTCCACTTTGTGTATTCGATCAAGTTGACGGGGGGGGGGGGGGGGGGGGGGGATTTTTGTTTTCATGTTCTAATTTTACACTTGGGTTGTGTATCGTATCGTACCTACCTCTTCTAGTTGGACAGGGTGAGTGTTGGGAGGTGGCGGGGGGGGGGGGGGCGGGGCGGGGGTCTGTACTCATTAGCCTATCTATACTATCTGTTGTAGTTAGTAGGCCCTCGATGTATGGTATTATTATTGCTATTTACGGTAGGCCTACTATTTGTTACTAGGCCTAGATGTAGAAGTAAAACAATAAGAAGAGTATCATTGCGTTGACAGGTTTGGTCCAATTAGTAGGCCTATTATTAATAAAATGAAAAGGAAAATATTTCTTCTGTGTTTTCTAGGCTAGATGTTTGATATTGTAAAGTAAAAACTAAGAGTTATCAATATGTACGGTAAGCAACAACAGCGTAGAGTAATGAGGGTAGCAATAGAATACACAACCCAAGAGTAAGATGAAAACAAAATTCCCCTGACCCTCTGTATATTTTCAGTTGCCCCGTTGTTTCTGGTTCTGTGCCCGACCGATATTTACGGTAGAACCGCATTTTCTATATAAGTACCCTCTCTTGCAAATCCAGGGACGTCTCGACAATGGCAATGATGCCGGAATTATGAAGCACGAGTATACGGTACTCCTTGGGAACAGTATTTCGGAAAAAGCCTTGTTCAACGGCGATTCGATTGAGAGGTGTAGGCTGCCTTGCGTACTGACTACTGTAAGTGACAGACATGGACACACCTCCACAGTGCCATAGTTCCAAATAACTGTGCCTTACCTGTGTGAGTATTTTGTGCATAAAGAGAATACCAAGGCGGCTATGATGCAGAATATTTCAGGATGTTTGATCATGGTGTTTCGGATTTTGTGTAGATAAGCTTTGTAAGAGTGAGACGTGGCTGTTTCATTCACCGCCATTCGCATGTATACACGTACTCCCCTGCTGCTCCTGCCGTAAAACGGCAATAACAACACTGTCTTTAACAGCATCACACGAATGATAAGAATCACCAAGTTCATGGAGGATTTAAAAGGCAGACCCGAGCAGAATTTAGAAATCTCATTTGTGCTTTAATTTCACAGTTTCAGGGTTTCGTCTTTTCCAACATTAATTCCATTTCTGGCAAGTAGTTTGCGACGTGTGCGTAGTTTAGCCTACAGGGGGCAGCACCAGATAGGCCTATAGTCCATCTCTCCAGACAAGAGCTGTAATGTAGGCCTAGGTATGGAAAGCCATTTATGTACATATCCCCATAACTCTAAAACGGGAAGATTAGCATGCTGATCAGGAATGCAGGGGTAAGAATGGCCATAGAAAAAGCGTGTGGACTGGGAATTTTATTTGCTGTTCAGCCGCGGGATAGCCTCCAACAAGCACTCTTCCTATTCTTCCCAAAAGTTATATTTGAGGAATTTAATATTCTTTTAGTTTCATACTTCCTGCTCAGCCATGATCAATTTCTGAACAGCATCATGCTTCTCCTATTCTTCCCCGGGTTGGGTGCCATTCCGCACAATGGTTTGCTGTTCAGCAATCATTCAATTTTTTTATATGTCACCCCGCACCTGTTTAGCTGGCGCTTTTTCTGATCAGGATTATCAAGCAAACCACTTGAACCATGCATTCAATTTTTCATCAACATCCTTCCCCCACCCCCTTCACCTGACACCCCTTCATTTATGTACATATCCCCATAACTCTAAAACGGGAAGATTAGCATGCTGATCAGGAATAATGAAGTAAGAATAGCCATAGAAAAAGCGTGCAGACTTGTGATTTTAATTCCTGTTCAGCTGCGGGATAGCCCCCAACCCGCACTCTTCCTATTCTTCCAATCAGTTAGACTTTAGGAATTTAGGAATTTAATGACATTTCAGCAACATTAATGCGGTAGTAGTTTGGTGAGTATGTAGTAACCGTGGTTAACACGAGGGGGGCAGCAGGGATGGGTAGTAGGGTAGGATATTTAACTTTGAGTAAGGCAAGCGCCGTGGGATGGGAGGAGCTAGGGGGAAGGGAGATGATAGGGTAAGGGCCCACCAATGAGTACACCCGACACTCCTCACCTGAGTATATATATCGAGACCCCCTTGATGATTATAACAAGAACTATGTACAGGAACTAGTACAATATAACAAGTAGTGGCATAACTAAAACTCTTCGTGTTGTGTTATCTATAATGGAACCATATACGCTGCTCTTCCGAGATATACCAAGTAACGCTCTCATACAAATGTAACTACTAGAATATCTCTCTACATAATATAACTACTTATCTACCAATATCACGACGCCCAGGAAACATCATGAGGACTAGTACATAGGAATACCAACTACCCTAGAATGCCTATAACATCTAGCTAAATATATTCACCCTGGTCCCGAGGCAATTGCCAATAGCATAAAGATCTGCAGCTACGCGCACAACACTGGTTGGAGAACCACGGGATTGGATTAATTGTGCAAGGGATTAGGGTGAGTATATAACGGGTTAAATGTCGGAAAAGAAGTCTTCGGTGGGGGAACTGGTAAAGGAGATACAAAGAAATAATGATCGGATAACACAAACTGCAAAAGATTTTGTGGAAACGACGGGGAGGATCAGCAAAGTGGAGAGGGAAAAGGTATCCATTATTAAGGATGGAATCAAAAATCTGGCGAAATTAATGGAAAAGAGACTGGCAAGAATGAGTGCATCGGCAAAACCTAGTGTACTGTGTGGGAGTTCATGTTAATAGAGAGGTGAAAAAAGAACAGGACAGTACAACAGAAGATTCGTCACCAGACTCTTCTGTTCATGCGCCGCCAAGTTACGCCAACTTGAACATAGAAAACAGAGCACCTTTATTGCCAGAAATGGCATGGGGAACTGACAAACCGCCCTATTATTCAGAACCCTTGGTGCCGCTCCCTTTCAATCCCAATTTTGATTATTTAGGTCCACAAGGGGCTAAAGAAGAACTGCTTAGGCAAAGTGTGGACATAATTAGCAAGGAACTACAAAGAACACAAGCCGCCCTTAAAACGGCGGAAGAGGACACATTAAGAGCAGTTAGCGATATGAGAAGCGATTGGGAGCGAACCAACGACAAGATGCTAAAAGATGCAGAAGTCAGGTATGAAGCTAAAATTGATACATTGAAAGCAGCATGGGAAGAAGGCACAAGACAGAGGGTGAGGGCGGCTGAAACAGAAAACAAGAATACAGTTATAGCATTACAGAACGATTGGAGAAATGCTCAAAAAAGCATGGAAAAAAGGGAGCAGCAGAGAACTGAATGTCTGGTGAAGGAAAGGGAAAGACATAACCAGGAACTTAATGATCTGAAAAGGGAACTGGAGGAGGAAAGGCGGGCCAGGGCCAGAGCAGGTAGAAAAGAAGAGAGTGACAGAGAGGAATGGGAGAGGGCAGAAATAGCAAGGCAAGAGATGGAGGAGGAAAGAGAAGCCAGAAATAGAGAATGGTGTGAGGATATGGAAAGAGAGAACCTTATGTGGGAAGCAAGAGCTGACTGGCTAGCATCAGAAATGGATAAGCTAAAAGCGGAAAACAAAGAAAAAAGCGTCCAATTTAGAGATGCGTCTATGAGGTATAAACAGGACCAAAGGGAGCTGACAGACCTGGTCAAAACTCTGGCTGACATGAAGGGGGAACAGCAACACCAAAATAGAATGCCAAATACACCTCGGACGCCAGCCCAGCAACCAGCTAAACCAGTAGCCGGGAGCACAGTCTGCTCCTTGGATTCAGGTGACATGACTGAGATGTATAGACTACCGAATATACACCCTGCATCAGCATCGGCGGCCACGAGAAGGTGGTCGGCAAGGTCGAATGGGGGAGGGGGGGCAGCAATGCGACATTTTATTATCGGACCTGAGAATTTTTGTCACTCAACGGCGACAAGGAATGTGTCCGAATTCCTTACTGAATATGAAGAGTGCCCTGGGAATACCTGAGGAATATTGGCTTCAAGGGCTGGCAGGGAGACTGGAGGGATCTGCCAAGGCTTACTACCAACAGGTCGCCTCTGTATCAGCTAGGAAAAGGGGAACTGTATCATACGCCGACATTAAGGCTAAATTCCTGAGCAAATTCCAGGAAATGCCATATAGTGAAGTGAAAGTGATATAGTGCAGTTTCTGGGATTTGTGGTTACAAAGGATGGGTTGCAGCCCGACCCGGAGAAGGTTCGAATAATTCGTTCATACCCAATACCGAAAACTGTCAGGGAAATGAGAGCTTTTAATGGCCTGGCTAATTATTATAGGTCATTTATTCCTAACTTTGCAGACAAAATGGTTCCTCTGTATCAACTGACTTGAAAGCTGGGATGCAGGGAGCGATTTCAGTGGAATACGGACGCAGATAGGGCCTTCAAAGCTGTGAAGCGCTCAATGTGTGAAGATGTCGTTCTGCGTTATCCTAATTATGAGAAGCAATTTACCATCTGGTGTGATGCTTCTCGCGTGGGGATTGGCATTGTGTTGACCCAGTTACACAATAATAATTTCCACAGACCTGTTGCATTTGCAGGTAGAAGTTTGTCATCGGCAGAACAAAATTTCTCTGCAACAGAAAAGGAATTGGTGGTGGTCAGATATGGCATGGAAAAATTTAAGCACTATGTGCTAGGTAGCCACTTCGATGTGTACACAGATCACGCGGCACTGTTAGCACTGAATGCTAAGCAAGATCTCACAGGAAGAATGGTGCAGTGGATCAATTGGTTCAGTAATTATGACTTCACAATGAAACACATCAAAGGAAGATGCAACATCACGGCGGACGTTTTGTCAAGAATGCCATATTTTGGGGAAGGGATAAAAGCTAGGGAGGAACATGGGGCACAACAAAGACAGGTGAGGTTCAAGGCAGTAAATCACATCAGATTCTACGAGGCAGATGAGGTACTAGAGGCCTCGCCTATTAGAAAATATAGGAGACCATCAATCTTGAAAAATGGACGCCTTAGAAACAAAAGACGGGACGAGGCTGATGACACTCCAATTATTCAGGTAAGTGGAGCTACGCCAGTCGATTTCGGGCCTCAGACGGAGAGGATGGCGGAAAGTGAAGAGGTTGATGATGACTTCCCATACCAACACAACAACGACACAGTGGTGATGCAGCTGGGAGCGCCGGAAGCGCGGCTAATGGCTGTCACATTAAGGAGAAACCGGCCGATTACAAGAAAAATGGCTCTGTGGATTGAGGAGAGAAACAGAGGTAAACAAGCGGGTAACAATGAACCCACGAATGAGGAGGGCGAGCCAAACAATGACCCTGGGGTAGCAGACCCTGAAGAAATAGAGAGGGAACCACAGGAGGAGGGTACCCTTATTAACAAAGGTCCTCCAGAAGAAGAAAATTTCTTGGTGTCCCATCGCTAGTTGGCAAATATCAGAAGGAGAGAAGAAGGAAAGGGGTGAGGGCACGAGAAGTGCAGATCACCGAAACAGCCTTTTTTGAAAAACTCATTACAGAATATGGGGCGTTGGGGACAAGAGAAGGATTTGAGAAAGAACAAATCACTGACAAGTTTTGTAGTGACATGACAAATTACATAGAAAGGGAGAAACAGAGGTAAACAAGCGGGTAACAATGAACCCACGAATGAGGAGGGCGAGCCAAACAATGACCCTGGGGTAGCAGACCCTGAAGAAATAGAGAGGGAACCACAGGAGGAGGGTACCCTTATTAACAAAGGTCCTCCAGAAGAAGAAAATTTCTTGGTGTCCCATCGCTAGTTGGCAAATATCAGAAGGAGAGAAGAAGGAAAGGGGTGAGGGCACGAGAAGTGCAGATCACCGAAACAGCCTTTTTTGAAAAACTCATTACAGAATATGGGGCATTGGGGACAAGAGAAGTATTTGAGAAAGAACAAATCACTGACAAGTTTTGTAGTGACATGACGAATTACATAGAAAGGGAGAAACTCCCCAGGGACAATACAAGGGCCAGGGGGGGTGTTGCTGCAACATGATTGTTTCTTGTTGTCGGAGGGAATATTGTACAGGGTGCCCCCCAAAACCAGGAAGGCCCAGATAGAGGAAAGGGCCCAGCTAGTGGTTCCCCAATCAATGGTAGAGAAGTTGCTGCACCAGATACACAACGTCAGTTTAGGCGCACATCTGGGTGTAAAAAAGATGCTCAGCATAGCTTCGCCAAGATATTACTGGCCCTCCATGGCTAGGGATATAAGCAAATATATTGGGTCTTGTAGGAAGTGTTTGGAAGTAAAGCCAAATCATAATCCCATCAAGGTGCCAATGACAGTAAAAGAGCTATCACAGGTGCCATGGGAAGCCATCGAGATTGACACTATTGGTCCACTGCCTGAATCAGACAGGGGATATAAATACGTGCATACGGTCTGTGACGTGGCTACGAGATTCTGTGTGGCTTGGCCGACAAAAGATATAAAATCTGAAACTTTGATAGCTGAGTTCTTTGAGCATGTAGTGGCGGTCTTGGGGGTGCCATGCACCTTATTCAGCGATAACGGTTCGTCATTTACAAGCAAATTATTTAGAAACTTTTGCACTGTGATGGGAATTAAGCGGTGGTTTTTGCGATAAATGCGTCCGATTCCAGGACGATGAACTATCCAGCATATCTCCTCATGTATGGTAGGTTTCCGCGATTGCCTCACGAGAATGTGTTGAAAAAATATGAGGGAGAAATGAGACCCCTTTTGGAGCAATTGGGGAAGGTCGTGGAAAAGCAGGAGGTCTATGGGGACCTCGCTCAGGAGGCGCTGCTGAATTCTCAGGCTAAGATGAAAGAATACTATGACAGGCAAGCGAGTGCACACAAACTGAAGCCAGGGTCATTGGTATATAATGAAAGTCCATCGGCTTCTCGAGCCCGGAACTGCATATGAGTCTATCCACCAATCTTTCGTCATATGACTTCAAAACATGCGAAATTTAGAAGTGCTTATTTCATCTTGAATTTTTTATGCAATATAACCAACGTCTTGGGCGACATTTATGTGAAAATTGGGAAACTAATCTTGAAAATCAGTAATCCTATGATATTTTGAATCTGGGAACTTCAGTAACCATGTAAGCGACCGTGTGCATACATTATTAATTCCTTGAACATCATTGTAGCAATATTTACATGCTTTTTATGCTAGTTTATATATATAGTAATATTAGATACATACTACTGTTAACAATGCAATTTTTTTCAAAGGAAAAAACAAGTTTTTCTAAGAGTTAGAGGTATTTGCATGTAAAGGTATTTTGCTTAATTTTTTAAGCATAATGACATGTTTGTTTCTAAATATGATCTTTAATCATACGCTTTGCATATAATTATTCTGTCTGCTTCATTTAACAGGACAAATAATGTTTGATGCAAATCAAATCAAATAATGATAATATTTTAAAGTTAAGGATGAATAAAGTGTGTAGCACGGTCGCTTACATTTCAACCATTACTGGGGCATTTATATTCCCTATTGTACTGCATGAAACAATGCTGAGCTGGAGGCTGATTGTGAAGTATTTTTATCCATGTCGAATTATTTTCAAATCATTAAATATTGATATGGGGAATCCAGGAAAAGTTTATTCCAACAGAATCGGACCAACTGAATAATTTTCAAAATAATTATATTGCATAATTAACTGAGAAATAGAGAAATAATAGTGATCTATTCAAACCAACCATACATAGAGAACCACTGGGCCGATTCTGTTGAAATAAACTTTTCCTAGAAGCCCAAATTCCATATTTTATGATTCGAAGATAAAACATATATATATTTGATTTTACTAATGGCTAAATGTTATGAATACGAATCCAATTGAATTTGTCCCCACGGTCGCTTACAGCACACGGTTGCTTACATATACACATCAATATTGAATATGAGAAAAAGTTGGGCTCTTTTAGAAATATAAATGAGTTGAATATGTTCCTTATAATGATGGGCATATTTTCACTAAAAAAATTCTTTAAGGAAATAAATGGGGAAAAATTATGGTTGTTCCTATATGGCACGGTCGCTTACACTAAAAGCTGCCCATGCCCATTTTTTAGGCAATAAATATGATGCTATATTAAAGACATCCAATGAATATCAAAAGAATTTTTTCCATGGCCAAGATGATATAAAATTCGTCTATTTAACATAGGGGAAAATGCCCAATTCATGTTATATTATTTTCTACAATTGTTTTAAACAGTTGTAGCACGGTCGCTTACATCTTCCTACCCCACAACAAGTTCTGAGTCTACAACTATAGAGGGTTTTCTTATCAAGATTTATTTTTATGAAATTATTTTTTATGTATTTTCACATGTTTCAATGTATCAAAGTTAATGATATGAAGTCTTATTCTATATTCTATATGCAGTTAGTTGAAACGAGACGACGGGTCTACTCCCTTTGGATGCTACCATGCAACTGGACGTTAGGAACGTCTTCAGCCGAGAGGTAACCAACACCTCACGGAGCTCTTAACGACGTTGATATGACGTCATAAGAGGTGCTCTCGTAACCTGGATATATTGTCCAGGTGAGATCAGTTGACAGAAGTTTAATCTGTCAACTGACGAGTGTTAGCCCATTAATAAAGTGGCTAGCCATTAATGATTTAATGGGAAGATGCTTTATTTTTAGGACACTCCTTCCATTGCCAAGTGGCAATGTTTGGCACAACATGGTTTCGCTAATGTAGCTCTTCAGGCATTCAGTTTAGGATCCCTATGGGGAAAATAACCAAAGTTAAATAGGAATATTGAGTCAGTTTGCTCAATGTATTCAGTTGAGGGAAGGGCCAGTTGGGTCACTTTTGCCTTCCACCACCACTGTAATTATTTGAAAATGATGATACCTAATTGATGTGAATAAATAGTTGTTGTATTTATTGTGTCACATGTAATCAGGAGACCATTGTTTCCAAATATTCTGAAAGGTTTTCAGGTGATAACCCCCATCAGTTTAGTTTCTGATAGGGGGGTGGATTAGTAGGTTGGTAGGGATGTCTACTAATCAGGGGACTTAGTGCTAGGTTTGCACCTTTAGTAGTATCATGTTGATTTATTTATTAGAGTGGGGGTCAATACGGGAAGTTCCGTACTGGGCCGTTACACGGTGTGTAGCGGTCCAGGATGTGCCATAGGAGGGCCCGTTCCTAAACGTGTAGTCTGTAAACATATAAGCAGCCATCGGTAAATGGTAAAAAAAAAAAAAAAACTATATTCTATATGCATTCGAAAATGAGTAAGTCAGATTTTTAAAGCAATTTATGCAAATAAAACACACATTAACTACCTTAAAAGAACTATTTTTGGACATACACATATAAATGTGGTATACCATCGACAGCTCTTAATAAGAGGAATACATATATGCTAATATTGCATTTGAATACACAAGAATAACATCACTATGGAACAAAAGTCATATGACGAAATTTTGGTGGATAGACTCATATAAATTGCAGAAAAATTTCTGTGGCCCGTTCGTTATTTGCGCCAGACCTACAGGATGCACAGCTAAACTAAGAAGAATGGACACTGGAGTAACGCTGCCGAGACCGGTGCATGTCTCTCACCTGAAACCAGTAAGTATATCTAAGTACCATTCACGAATACGAAGAAGAGGGCCCCGTGGAAGAAGGAGGGTGGCAGGATATCGCCTGCACAGAGGAAATAGGCCATCATTGGCCTGAGGATGAAAGAGGGGAGGACCTATAATAGGGTAAGTAAGAATGTCAAGTTGGTAGGAGAAAGTATAGTACATAATGCCTTGGCAAGAAGGGACAAGTTAACTATATAGGGTATTGGGCTTGAGCGAACAGACTGTCGAACAGCTGTTGTGGTTATAGAGCTATAAGCACGGAGCGCGCAGGATGTATAGTCTGTCGCACGCAAGGGAAAGGGGGGGGTAATACAGGAAAAGTGAAGCGGTATAAATAAGAAGGTAAACAGGGAAAGGAAAAATTTGCAGGATATGTGTCTCCAGAAGGGAAAGAGGAGTAATGTAAGATAGAATTTTACAGGCCAATGATATGTACGGTATAGGGATTACAAAGAGCAAGGGAACTCGGAGTAGGAAAGGAGAAGAGGACTGGTATCGGTTTCGTATGAAACCGTCTATAGAAAGTTTAGACAAAACATTGATCCGCGCTGGGTCTGTAGGAAGTTATCGCGTGTAACTTGGGTACATTTGGGTACAGAAAAAGAGGGATTGGGTTAAAAATGGTGCCCGTAAAAACATGGCTTCTGTTTGGGCTCATGTTCACATCATACTTTAGGGAACAGAAAGGAAAGGGTTGTGGGAGTTATATCATAAGGTGATGGAATAAAAGCTTTGCTTATCCGAGAAAAAGGGTGGAGAAAGTGACTAATCTGTTATCATTATAAGGTAAATATGATTATATTGGGTATTATAAAAATAATAAATAGGATATAAGAATACTAGGAATATGTGCTGAAACAGTAGAGAACCAAAACTATCGGGGGGAGGGGAAGGCTGGGTATCGCTAGATAATGAGCTGATAAAGGGTTGCTGGAGGTGAAACAGGATAGGCCAGTGACAGGACATTGCGCTCCACCGCTAGTTATAGCAGGCAAGGGTAATACAGCAACCAAGCCTGACAGGTTTGCCAATATATATATGGAGTTGTAATAAAAAGGGAGGACTGACTGGGTGCGTGGTGGCTAAGCCATAAGTATGGAGTGGAGGGCTAAAATATATGTGGGCAACTTGAGAAACGATGAGCGGGGGGTAAGAAAGGGGGGGTGGGGGGGGGGAGCAGTTGCTTAGAAGAGGCGGTAATGAACTGTGTCAAAAGGTATGGTCGACAGAGGAGTTATTATGAATGCTCTCCACATCGCAGCTATGAGGGTACAGAATATGTACAACGTAGAGCGATTACTGATCAGGCTGCTAAGAATATTCCTTACACCTCCAGTGGAACGCTATGGGCAATGTCCAGACAAGAGATTGGCAAATGAATGGTACCTGTGGCACATGCATTCGGATTTAAAATTAACAGACGACAAGCTGAGACTGATTATGAATGTGTTCCCACTCTCTAGAACAAGATATCAACAACATAAGTTTATTGCACATGTCCTGATTCCAAGACTAATAATGAACATATTGTCTCTAGAGGTGGAAGAGAGAAGACTTGCGTATGCACGATGCGATAGAGCAATACTTTATCGGTATATTTGTGGCCTCTCTTTGATACCGGCTGATCTTGTTCACATGATCATGATGGAAGATATCGATATTGTCAACATTGAAAAGGCGTGTCCAGGAGATTGGGCGATTGTAAGGGTAAGTAAAGTTACTCAGATTGTTGTAGGGGCCCACATAACCCTAAAAATATTTCTGGTGGGTGGTTTCAAGTGAGAGAGAGGCATTGGAAAGGTTGGTGACTATGCGAGCTGCTCTCAGCCAAAAAGACCAACATTGCGCATATGCTATCAGCTAAGGGAATGCCGCGTCCTATTACCAGGAAAGAAAAAACTCACATTGTAATGGTGGTGAGATTAGCGCGACTGTATATGCAGAGAGAACACCTGAGATTTAGGGGAGCTAGTGTCAGGAGAAGAATTGAAATGGAATCCCATCTAAGGGATTTATGGTGGGAGGCTTCTCGATTCTTGGTGCGAGAAATGCCTGACAAGGTAGCCAGACGGGCAGTTAATCATATGGAATGGCACCTTCGCACTGGGAAGCAACAGTGCGTTTATTTGTCAATGATGACATGCTTCTTCATCGGCACTATGCTACAGATGCGGACATGTAGTTACCATAGGGATACTATCATTAAATTATTAGCAGGCAATACAGGAGTAACAGAAACTGAGATGGGTGAATTAATGAGTGAACAATGGAGTTGGAAGGAAAAGAGGTTTGAAGAATGGATACCAGTGTCAATATACAGGCTGTTCTGTGAGTATTGTGGTTACATGTGTCCCGCAGGTTATAAAGGGAATATAATTCACACGATTAAAAATACATAAGTAAATTGGCAGAGGTAGGCAGGTAAAGGTAGAGGATAAGGACTCACCGGAAGGTAGAAGGCAGGGTAGGGTAGTCTAGATGTGTGGTATATGAATGTCTTGGATAAATAGGATTATAGGTCTGGGGTATATGACTAACATCTACATTAAATATAACTAATTATAACTACCTAACACAAAACTAAAGGGGCAGACGGCCTATAGCCCCCAGTACCATCGCCATTGCCGGACGACGGTGGATACAAGGGCCCAAAGCCCTTTTAGTGTGAGACCGGCCAACAGGGCCAAGCCCACCTCACCCAGGGTCCAGTGGTCCTTCTCCACCACTATGTCCAGGTCATCCACATGGATGACCACTCGATTCCCAGGTCTACCGCGATCCATGTCTTGTTCTCTTGTTCTCTTCTCGCGATCTCAGTTCTAGTTGTTTGCTTGACACAAGGTGAGCTGGTTGTCTCGCTCGTTTCGGCGGCCCAGGCTCCAATGAGTTCCACAAGATCTGATCGAAATTAAGGCGACCGGAATAGACCATACTCCTTATATGGTTAAAAGAGGTGGGCCAATTGTATGGTGATTATGATTGATGTAATGAAAAGGGCTCGTATGGGAGGAGCGCGTGAGGGAGGCTCTTTATCAGGTCATCAGGAAAGACCAAGACCTCTTGCAAAAACAATGAGATAAGGTGCAGAACGGCTGACGTGCGGAATGCTTGTATTGATCATAAATTAGAGAAATGTATGAAAGGAATAAGATTAGAATAGAGAATATTTGGTGAGTCACTTTTGCTTGTGATGGGAACGAGGAAAACTTGTTTTAATAAGTTCATATGCAAGTTACTCTTTTGAAAAGTTTTGAGAAAAGACCTTTGATTCTGAAATAATTTGTCTCTCTTATAATAGGGCTGGTGGGAAGATAGAAATAGAGGGTGAGAAAGTTCTTGTTTTCCACAGCGGCTGGAAGAGAATAGATGAATTGTCAAGATGACTTTTGGGCCGGGATACGAAGCTATGAGCAGAGGGGAATGTGTAAAACTATAGAAAACCAGAATATAGCCAGGAAAAGCGTTTCCATGGCGATATGGCCTGGTTGATTATAGTACATGAAAAGGTGGTTGAGGGGGGGGGGTGGGGGGGGGGGGGGGGAAGGGGAAGCGAGAATAGACATGAGAGATATGCAAGGGAGAAAATAGTTGGTATGGGTGGTTATTGTATGGGCATGGAAAGAGGGGAATAGGAAGCTGGAAATAGATAATTTTGGCCGGTCATCAAGGAAGGCGGGGATCTGTGTGCTGTTTGACGACAATCGGGAGATAGCTCTTGAAAGGGGATAATGGTTACCTACAATGAGAAGACTGTCAATGACGCATCAATATTATATATCAGAATATATAAATTCATGTTATTGCCATCAGCAGTGAAATACCCCGATCAGCTGCCTGAACATAGACTGGGGGGGGAATGGCACTTACTGATCATTTATGAAGATTGCGAAAGATTTCTGCAAAAACTAGGGGAGAAACCTGGAAGGTTATATTCCAATAGAAAACTCGAAAATATGGATACTAAGGAGAGATTGGTGGCAATTATACACCAGATCCACAGGATGTTGAAAGTGGTGTTAAAGTGTCAGTAAACCCCCAAATATTATGAGCAAATCCATTTACTTGCTATTATTGAAATGTAACCACCCCGGTTTTACTTAATCCAAGTTATTATTTAGTGAGTTTTACCCATTTAAATGAGTGAAAACGTAGTTCCACATTTTAACACTCCATTCAAGGCACCACTGTTTGCCTACGTCATAAAGGTGCACCAATCTAGAAATGTACATGCAATGAACATAATAAACAACTCTCATAATTGCTGCTAGAAAGAAGGAGGGTGTACCAACCCAATTATTGACCTCTCATGACTGGTTCTTGAATAGGTATTAGCTGTATTGCATAACTGCTTCAATTGCTGTGAGATTGGGGGGGAAGGTAGGGATATTATGTACATTTCTGGCGCGCCTCTATGACGTCACACAGCACTCTCAGTGCCCTCTTGTGCTAAACAGACCTTTTCAAGTAAGCTTTCTCAATTCGGGCCTGTAAGTGACTATAAGTTAGACATAAATGGAGGTAAAAAAATTGATACTTGGATGTTGTATTTATGGCGGCATGAAGTTTGTTGTCCTAAAAGTGACTATGAACCCGTTTACTGACCCTTTAAATCTCTACTCAACCAATTATTTAAGAAGAAGATTCTGACAGAGAAGGAATCGCCAGGAGTGTGATATAAGGAGGATCATGGCTATGTCCAGTTTTTCTCGAAGGAAGGTGAAGACTTTATTGAAAGAAGGAATTAAAATTGGAGATGCGGTCATGTGGTTGGATGGCCGATGGTTAAATGTTACTGTAAGTATAAAATAGAATTTTGGAAAGGTGGTGGCGAAACAAACAATCAATTCAAGAACTGTAAGTAAGTAGGGAAATATAATACATTAGCGTCCGATACATAGGCTATAAATGCGATGGGTGACGTCACGGGAAGGTGTTCAGGGGATCGTGGGATATGACGGAACAGAGAGTATAATCTGTGAAAAAGGTTCAGTAATTCGAGAGACCTGATGCGTAGGCATGATTAGACCATTGTGAAAATGATGAAATGGAAGTATAATCTTGTAAAAATTCAGTAATTCAAGAAACTTGATGCGTGGGTGTGATTAGTCGGGACCCATTACTGATAGCGGGCCAGCTTGTCTAACATAGGTGATTGTTGTGGGTTAGTACTGACAGGTCACGTGATTGATGCTCCACAGATATGCCTTCAAACAATTGTTAGAATGTAGATAGGCGAAAATGTTTTTAGGTAAATTATGGTTGTCGGTGGGAGGAACATAACTAATTTGTGCTGAAGGCCACACTAACACTTGTCGGAGGAAAAGGTTAAGACAACGAAAATTTAATCACCAATACGTGGTATTATCTCAGGGGATGGATAGAGGAATATTAAAAATGAGTAACACAGGAATGAGTAAGGAAAGAGAATGACTGTAAGATATATAAAATAGAATAGCATAAGCAGTCTTCATAAAAAGAACACGCGTCGTTTGATCACGGGGTGAGCAGGTCACGTGACCGAGAGAGAGGGGGAGGAGCACGCCGTTCTTGATAGATATGACTAGGAAAAGATAGACAGACTCATAACAAAATTATTGGAGTTTTGAATGTGATGGGTGGTGATGGCTAGAAAGAGGTATTTATGGTGTAATAAAAAGTAATGAAAGAAAGAGGGTGCCTGGTCTACCAAGACACTGGAGAGTAACTCGATTTGGTTGAAAGTTGTGGCGCGCTAAAGAGCACGAGATTGAAAGGGATTCCATCATGGATACAAAAGAGTTAGTAAGAGAAAAATGCCGCCTGGAAAAGGAGAGGATGGGAGCAGATAATATGAGGATATTAAGACGACAGAAGAAAAAAGCAGGAATTATGCTGGTCAGAGCGATGCTGTATTTCATCGCCAGCCCTAGAGACAGAAGCGGTACGGCGTGTTTGCACCCTGGGAAGCGGTTAAAACGAGACATGTATATTTATATTCTAAAAGAACGATGTAGGATTTATGCAGAAAGTAGGGGTTGTCAACCAATTGTGCGATTAACAATGAATGGAGGCCGGATGAGAAGCATTATTGAGGCTCAATTGGCTGTGACAGTCTCGGAAAAATTGACACAGCTAATTAAGGCGACTGCAGAGATCTTAATGGATATTTTGGCGGTTTACGATGCAGAAAGTTATAGGTTGGAATGTGTAAAAGATAAGAGGGAGAAGAAATTGATGCCATACCTGCAGGAGAGGTCAGGCTTGCCGAGAGGACTGGTTTTTTCGTGTATGAATTCGAACATGGACTTTGCTGAAATCGAATCGGTATTTCCACAGGAATTTCTGCCAGATATATGAGAGGTAAGTTATTATGCTCTGACAGAACCGTAAGCGAAAGGGACATTCCCATGTAACACACACTGTCTATATTTGTTATGGACGTTTAGAGGATGTCTCGAGTTGCTGGGGGGGGGGGGGGTAATATTGTGAGGAAAAGAAGAAACTGAGCTGACATGATTGGGAAGGTTGGGGGGGGGGGGTGAAGGGGGGATCGCAGTATGGCTGTGAAGCTGGAAGATGGTGAGACCTATAGGGGAGTTTCCATTGGTATCTGTGTTAGTAGTACAAAATGAACAAGGCAAGAGGGGACGAGAGGATTAGCGCGGAGATTATCAGGAGAAACGACAGGGCAGCTAGGCTGACTGCCATTCTAAACCAACAGGTTAAAGCGAATTGGTTATTAATGGGGATCCTGAAATTTTACATGCTTCCCCCCCAAGAACGCTACCCAGAGATCGAGCCGATCA
The DNA here is from genome assembly GCA_942159475.1 of Sthenelais limicola. NCBI lineage: Eukaryota > Metazoa > Annelida > Polychaeta > Phyllodocida > Sigalionidae > Sthenelais > Sthenelais limicola. The sequence goes on along the minus strand of OW804095.1, from coordinate 60,953,653 downwards.
GAAGATTGCAAAAAGAAACGCACATCGTTAGATTACGGAAGGCTGGGTTTGATTTCTTGAGAGGATTACGGTATGAGCCAATCCGAACTTTGAGAATTAATATGGCGGAGCGACATACCCTCACGCCATTGAGGCGACTGCAGGATTCAGTAAGTATCATAACGGTTCTGCTGTATGAAACCTTGAATATATTTCGTCCATGTATAAGAGGCCTATTTCCAGAAACACTAGAGGAGGCAGTACAATTTTTAGACAGGATGACAGAAATGTCAGAAGCAACTATCAGATACCACTTGTGCTTGCCTGTGGATGTATGGCGCATTGAACAGTCTATGCCACTCTCATGGATGCCTGCAGGTTTGAAGGTGAGACATACAGTATGATTTCTGAGCAAATTAAGGACAGTTTTGCTGCCCAAAACAATTTAGGTAAACTATTATAAGAAATAGCTGGAGGCAGGGATGCCGATGCTCACTGTGCATGTCCCCTGTAGAGGGAGGAAATTTGAGTAGGGGGAAAGGGCAGCGATATATGATATTGTATTGTTACGAGAATGGTAGGATGGAAAAAACAAATCGAGCGCTATAAGTTGTTTTAATATAATATGGGGGGAGGGTAAGCAATATCTACTTCAGTTTCTAGTTGGGGAGACGCGTTGCGCTTGTCACAACAGCGGCTGAAAATCTCCAGGATAGCGTAACGTTTAGATGGAAAATAAGATTCTTGTGAATGACTGCTATTTGAAACAATGAATGCTTTGATGGGCATAAAAAATGTACAAAACGTCGTGAGGGGTCTGAATGGTTCAGAGAAAAGGTATATTGGGAGACACATATCAGGCATCAGGCTTAGTAACTAGGGGTGACGACATAGGGATGGTACTAAGAAGATACGGGGGGTGGGGGGGGGGGGCATGTTGCTCTGGAAGTTGCGATTATGCGGAAATGTAATGTGAACCAAGATATTAATGTACGGGCCTGAAATACCCTGGGGTGTGGAGCTAATGAACGCAGACAGTAGTATAAAAATAGACACAACAATTGGGCTCAAGCGTTTGCACCCACAACGAATATGCATATTGTTAGGGGGGTGTTCTAAAAATTGCAATGCGTGCATATGCGTATAAGGAGGCTAGGTGGTGATTGAGCAGAATCTCCTCTAGCGGGGGCTGGCCAGGAGCTGGGACAACCATACCATAACACAAAGTGGGATGAGCGAAGCTTGATGAGAGAGGGGGGAAGGAAGAAGCCCAAAGGTCTTGGACTGGTCTGAATTCACACTTAAGCTCAGCACGACAGGGGCGATAGCAACAATTCGCTTGTACCCAGTGGATAAGCAACATACACTTGAACATAGGACTTAGGTGATACTGACAAAACTTGACAATGATTGGCCTTGTGATAGGGTAAGTTACATTTCTATAAAGAATTTTATGTATATTCACTTGTGCTTTTGGGACTTGTAACTTATTGGGATAACAAAATACTTGGGGATCGCAATTTCACCCATGAAGGGCCAAAAAGCAATCAGTATGACTTTCTTAGTAGTTAGTACCTTTACCTATAAGTTAACATCTCTTTTTAGGATTGTCCTAAGCTTGCAATATAGTTGCATGGCAGCAGCGGTCCTCAGACATAATTATGGAGTGGTGTTCGCAAGTTGTGGTACACTTCTGGCGGGAGTAGAAACAATGAATTTGGGGTTTCGCTCTAAGTTGCAAATTCGGCCTCCAGGACCTGTACAGCTAGATAATGCTGATTGGCCAAAAGGATATGAGGAAGTGGGAAAGTCTCTAGCGGCCTATGAGAAGGAGCTGCTCTTACGGGGGAAAAGGGAGTATGAGCGAGCCAAACATTTAAAATTGATTTTGTTGCGCTCAAGAAGAAATAAAAGAAATATATTTAGTCCCTTTGGGCAAGCCCTCGGGACTCTGTTAGATATTCCCAGCAACTCAGACTTAAGACAAGTAGAAAGACACATTATTCACAGGCTTGTACCGGGGGTTATAAGAAACCCACACTTACGGGATGAGGCTCTAATGAAGTTGGTGGCCAATTCTAACATTATATTTAAATTCTTAAGATCACATGTAAATGAATCAATCAGTGCAATGGACGAATTGGAAGGGAGATGGTTGCAGTTTGCCAATAAAACGGCACAATTATCAGATATAATGCATAAGGATATAGAATTACAGGGGACGGTTCAACAAAAACTCCAGAGAGCTATATTTTTTTTAAAGATTTTATTTATACTGGGCGTCGAAGGTCCCCTAACGGGGTTTTTCGCCTGCCCCAGTCTTTCATAAAACGACTGAGCAGGGAAAATAGATAGCAGACAGAAAAAACAGTAGTTATAGCAACATATATACAAGGTTCACTTTGCCACTCAGATCTTCAGTGATGGAGTGTTAGTGGTCTTTTTTATCTAAGGTAGGATTTTTAGACTTTATGGTGTTTATATTAGTATTTATGCATAGTTTGGTAATTGGGAAATTTTATCAAGAAGGGTGGATACACTTTGCCACTCGGATCGGTAACGATGGAGTGTTAGTGTTCCTGTGCTTTCAGTGTAGTTGATTTAAAGTTATTTACAGTTATTGTTTCTGTTATGGCTTTGCCACTCAGATCAGTGTGATGGAGTGTTAACCATAGGAAAATATTGAGTCATCGATAGGTGAAGAAGGGAAGAAGGGAACACCAAGAGATATCATTATTAAGATAAGAAACTTACACGTCTTAGATGCTGTGGTAATTCAGCTAACTTGTTAGGTTCAGATTCAGTTTCAAATTTAAGCAGTAATGTTTGAAAAGCGCGGACGTCAGAGTAAGCATCTGTTCAACTCAAACAGTGTTGGGGTTTTATATAGGGTGAGTGGAGGGTCAGTGGAGGAGATTCATTTTTTTTTTTTAAAGCTGGATATATAGTGTGTTTAACCATATCTTTTGGTTTGTTTTAAAGGCTTCTATAGTGCCGATGTTCCTTTGCCTGGCAGTTAACTCATTCCAAGTAGTAGCTGTTTTGATAGTGACAGAGTTTTGGGCATGGTTTGATTTAAATCTGGGTATTTTAAGTCGAGGGGCGTCAAAGTTTCTTGTGTTTCTGTTTGGTGTGTCTCTGTATAGGGGGTTTCTGGTTCTCTTGTAAGCTAAAATTCTGAGGTGTACTATCCTTCTATTTTTAAGGAGTGGTATTCTCGCTGATGCATGGACTGTGTCAGTTGGGGTGTCATATGGAAGTTGAAGTGAAATTTTGAGGGCCCTGTTTTGTAATCTCTGAAGCTTGTCTAATAGGGGCTGGTTTGTGTTATGAATAACGACATCTCCGTAGTCAAAATAAGGAAGAATTTTAGCCTTGTATATTTGTAAGGCAGCTTGGGCATTTATGAATTTTCTTATCTGTTGTAATTGATATATCTTGTGGGAGATGGTCTTTATTTGGTGGGTTAGTTGGGGTTTCTGGTTCAGTCTGTCGTCAATTAGGTAGCCTAGGTATTTGTATTGTGATACAGTTTTCAAGTCATTTTGTAAGTAGGTAATCTTTTTTGTACTAGCTGCTTTTCTATTATTTCTGGATTTTGTTATGAACATGGTGTTTGACTTGTCAGTGTTAACCACAAAGAGGTTTTCATTACACCAATTATGAAGCTTGTCTACAGATTTTTGCATTTCGGAGAAGATTAAGTCAATGTTTTTACCTTGTATGTACAGAACCGTGTCGTCGGCATATAGAGAAAGTTTGCAATTTTGAATATTGTGTACTAAGTCATTGATAAAGATTATGAACATTTGAGGGCCTAAAATTGATCCTTGGGGGACTCCTGTGTTGACTGTTATATGTGGGGATGTTTTATTATTGACTAATGCACTTTGTTTTCGGTTTTCTAAGTAGTTTCTACACCATTGTAGGAGGGTACCTTTAATACCTATATGGCTTAGCTTGTCAAGAAGTATGGTATGATTCACAAGGTCAAAAGCCTTGCGAAAATCGATGAATGTAACTAAAGTATCATTTCCTGAGTCTAGACTTAGTGTGATATCATCTGAAAATTCCACTATTGCCTCGGTGGTTGATTTGCCTGTACGGAAACCGTACTGTCTGTCATTTAATATATCATACATTTCGAGGTATTTAGCAATTCTATTGTGAATAATTCGTTCTATGATTTTGCTGGGGGTGGGAAGAAGGGATATAGGTCGGTAGTTATTTACCTTGCTCGGGTCTCCACCTTTAAATAGTGGGATGATTTCAGCAGTTTTCCAGGATTCAGGTATGTAGGATGTAGAGAAGGATAGGTTTAGACAATGGGTGAATTCAGGTATGAGTGTGAGCAGCGCACATTTCAAGACCTTATTCGGCATATTTTTAATAGAAGAGGATTTATTGATATCGATTTTTTTCACTAATTTTTCTACTTCTTGGGCATTTGTTTGTATATTGTTGATCTGGCTAAGGAGGGGTGGTGTATGTGGTCTCCAGTTAGGGTTTTGGTTTTTGGTAAGATCCTTTGCAATGTTAACGAAGTAATTGTTGAGATAGTGGGGTAGCTCATTCGGTGGGATTACATTTTCGTCAGAATCTACTAGACTAATAACTCCCGTTTTCCTCTTACAGGGGGTAATAATATTAATTGTTTCCCAGAATTTCTTCTGATCATGATCATGGTTGTTTAATTCTTTTATTATGAAGTCTCTTTTCGCGTGCTTCATGTTAAGATTGGCTAGTTTTCTAAGTCTTTTAGCTTCCTCCCAGTCTGAGTTTTTTCTGGTTTTAATGGCTATGGCTCTTGCTCTGTTTTTGTCATTAAGTTGATCAAGCAGATGTGGAGTTAGCCATGGATCATTACTAATTTGTACTCTAATGTTTTTTGTTGGACAGATGCTGTCTAAAGTTTGGGTAATTCTATCTATTATGATTTTCCAGGCTTGTTCGGGGCATGCTATATCGAAGAAGGGTGGCCATATATATCTTGCTCTAAGGAGTTGTTGAAAGTGTAATTCGTTAAATCTCCTGAGAGATCTGCCTAGTTTAATTGTTTTTTCTACTCGTAGTTTTTCTTTCTTTCTAATTACATATATGAGCTCGTGATCACTAAGGTTAAGATTGATGACTCCACTTTTTGAGATTATATTGCAGTTAGAGTAGAAATGGTCTATGAGTGTACCTTCGAGAGTATTGATCTGGTTAATATGATATCTCGTCGGCTCACATATGAATTGTTTCATATTGAAGCTAGATTCTATAGATTTCAAATCCTTTACTATTGGATTGGCGTGAATTTTGTAATTTATGTTGAAGTCTCCCATTAGGAATATTTCTGTTTTTTGTGTGGTGAGTATTTGAGGTAGAGTGTCATTCAAGTAGTTTATGAGTTCGCTGGAGTTTCCAGACGGGGGTCTATAGAGGCAGCCTATTACAATAGGTTTTGTATATGGGATGATTAGTTTAAGCCAGATGCACTCAATGTTACTGTTACTGCAATTTAGGTTGGTGAGAGGAGCATAAGTGATGTGAGATTTGATATAAAATGCAACTCCACCCCCTCTTTTGGGGGTGGGAAGATTTGTATTGTTCCAATTACGGTCTAGTCGTATCAAGTTATAATCCGATATGGTGTAATTGTCATCTAGTAGGTTTGCATGCAACCAAGTCTCAGTGATGCCAATTATGCTTGGTTTAAGTTTATTTACTTCTAGCTTAAAGGAGTCAAATTTACCTTTTAAACTTTGAGTGTTTAAATGCGCAAAAGAGAGACCTTTGCTGAACGACATATGCGTTTTGAGATACGTGGGTTGTATAAAGTGTTGTGATTGACCCTATGTGCAGTTTACTGCTAGGGCCTGGGTTGTTGATGATAAACAGGCGGGCGGCTGGCCTGCTTATCTAATCCTAGACTTAATGGGGTGTGATCAGAGGTGAAAGGATCGTAGGTGATGGCTCCCGACCATCTTTTAGATAAGATTTGATTTAATTAATTACAGGATCTTGCTTTGTTATAGTATATAGATATGGGTATCAAGTATTGGTAGAGAGAGTTAGAGATTCGGTTGGAGAGGAAAGCTCTAGTGCCACGTTCACTGCGTGTTTAGAAGCTTTTATACTCTGAGGAGTGTGCGGTAGGTGGTAGGAGGGGCGTGGCTAGGAAATGTTTGAGTTGTACTATTGGAAGTTTATCGTTGTCAGGTTTTAGTGAATAAGGAGAGTGTACGGTGGGAGGCAAAAGGGGAGGGGCTTAAAAATGTTTGACTCGTACTGTTGAGCAATTCAGGAGTATTGTAGATTTTATGTGGAATGGGCGGGGCTTGACACTGTTTAAGTTGAACTATTAACGGTATAACGTTGAGGTGAAATCGCTGTATTAGGTATCTTAGAACATATCATGCAAGGAATAATATCTCACAGGTTAATGTGTAACAGTAGGTAGGATTTATTAGATTCGTTCAGTTATTTTGCTGACTTGCCACAAACTAGTGTGTTGCCAGCAATTTATACATACATGTATATGTGTGTTCTCATTAGATTCAGATAACATACATGGCTGAAAGCAAGGTTCGGAGCTGTATATATACAAATTACAAGGGGTTATCAATGATTCTTATGTACATTTAAAGAAGAGATAGAAAAGATAAGGATTAATGGAGGCATTGCCACAGACTGAGTGTGTTTGCCTTTGCTTGAGAGGGGTGATTATTGATTCTTATGTACATTTGAAGAAGAGATAGAAAAGATAAAGATTAATGGAGGCATTGCCACAGACTGAATGTGTTTGCCCTTGCGAGTTGCAGTTTGCCACGCTTAATGCATGTTATTGATGCAGTTGTTAAGGTTTATTCGCATAAAGTGTGAATATTTCTATAAAAGGTCGTCATAGTGATATCAATGAACTTGGAGGTTGCAATGTCATTGTAGTGAAGACCATCACTAGTTTTGGAAATGTAGCGATGGGAGGTGTAACCACGTCGCTTTTTATGCACTATTCCCTCGAAGTGTGGGCCTATTACTCTTGATTTCCTGTTTAGTTTGCGGATTTCTTTGTTTATTTCAGTTAAAGCTTCGTGTATTACTGATTGATCATCAGTGCTGCTGGTCCAACCGTCTGTATAAATATCTAATGACAGACCGACGATCTCAGTCATAATGACTGCTCGGGCCATGGCTGTAGTGTAATATATCAATCTTTTGATTTCATTATTTACATGTTGAACATACGAGTCTTTGGTCGAGAATCTGGGATATATTTTCTTGTATTTTACTTTCTCAGTAAATTCGTTTATCCCACCCAGGATATACAATAGGTCGAACTTCTTCCATGAGTATCTAACGAAGGCTTCTTCGCCTAGCCGTTGTAGCCTTGCACCGGGAACACAGAGACAGGTTATGTCTAAATCATTAAAATTATGCAATGCAAGTATTAGGTCAATTTTAGCTTTCCATCCCTTGATTCTTGAATCGCCTAGGAGTAGTATAGTGAATTTGGCCATTCTATGATACTACTTTCGGTCGCTGGGATTATGTGGAATTGGCATAAAATTGTACACGAAAAAGCAAGTCACTTATCTCAAGGTGGTATGAAGGAGTTCAGCCGAGGAATTCTTTCTTGATTCTCTCTAATATCAGTCCACAAATGTTGCGATTATCTGCTACTTGGTCTCTGGTAAGTTTTGTGCAGTCAGATAGGTAGAGACCGCAACCATAGGTTGGGTCAAGCGTTGCTTCATAGAAGAACTTTCGGTCGTTTTGAAGTAGAAAGTTTTTGAGCTCTTGATTATCAACGAATTTGGATTTCATGCATTCGTATAATATGTCTCTCTCTTTCCTCGTCCAATCTTGGTCTAAGACTATTTGTTTGGAAATTCTTTTTACAGAATATGGATTGCGGATAGATTTAAGCCTTTCTATCAACTCTTGGGGCGCTTTACACTCTATTGCTTTACGGATTTGGAACAGTTGTTCCACTGATTGGGCCTCTATGCGCTCAAATTTGACCGGGCAGTTGTATAGGTTTGAGAGAGGGCTCATATGCCCTTGGAACGCCGTTCCGTCAGGTGTATCGTATGTGGAAGCCGAGATTCTATTAATCCCCTTTGGTAATTTGTCAAAATCGGCTCTAGAATATGTAATACCACTTATGGAAACATCTACTCCTTTTGGCTTGGCCTCAAGGTTATGTAATATGCGGGCGGCGAAAGCTATTGATCTTGCCTCGCTAATATACATTTGTTCCTCCTCCGTGTTGTCGCTGGTAATCCAAATACCAGCCAGCTGGGGCTTTTGTCTGTCTATTCAGGCCTTTGAATAGGTCGATTTTGTTTCTGATTGTTTGAAGGGTAATTCGTATAGGTCGGTGGTAAGGATTAGCCGTATTTTCACGCTTTGTTCCAAGCCTTTCCGCATTGGAAAAAGTGGCTCTGAAATCTAAGTGATCTAGTATTTCCTGGACTACTTCAGTTAAATTCTCATCTTCATTCTCCTCAATTCCCTTTAGAATGATGTTTTTGTCCCTAGAATTTTCCCCTATTGTGTTGTTGGTCGTTGTGTTTGGAACAGCTGTTTGCATGGTGGGGGGTCTAGTGTTTATTTGAGGAGCTGTTATTCTAATGTTTTGTGCAGCTAGTGTGTTTGAATTTAATTCCAGTTTTAACGATAGTTCAGAGATAGTGGATTGTAGTTGATTTATGGATGCACCAATGTCAGAATTTGTATTGTCAAGTTTTACTTGTGCTGCGACTATACCTTTCATATTGTCGTTTAAGGAAATTATGTTATCTTTCATTCCCTTGGCATTTGCGTTTAGAGTTCCAATGTCTGATTGGTTTGCAATTGCTATGCTACCAAAGTTCTCAACCGATCCTTGGATTCTCGAAATATTACCCTGTATTTGAGACATATTGCTAAGCAGATCATCTATTTTCTTTTCACGTGCAATAAATTGTGCCATGAAATCGTGAGGGATAGGAGGGGAAAAGTTTGACGTATATTGACTTATCTGGCTTGTAGACTGATCTGCGTTCGGTGCAATGGCGACTTGTCTATAGGCTGTCACTTGGGGTTGTTGAGATGCGAAGTTTTGAGAGTTGGTTGGTGGTGGATTTGAAGGAAGATCACATCCAGGGGGCGATTGGTTTTGTTGGTGGGAATTTACCTGAGCCATCTGTACATTCGATTGCATATTGTTCGTATTCATGCCCATTTGCGCATTGTTATATTCCCGTGGAAGCAGCACGTATTGTTGGCATGGGTCCATAGGTATACCGCTATGTCCCTGCGATCGATTTGACATCGTCATACTGTCTATATCCTTTTGGCTGAATAGATTCTTCGATTTGAAGTCTATACTGGATCTAAGATTCCGTGTGGGATGAGCACTCATTCCTAAAGGAATACACCGAGTTTTGTGAGAATTGGCACTGATTTAAGATCGATATCCGTAAAACGATCGGGAGCTCGATCCTACCGCGTCCTAGTGGGTTGCCGCCATGTTCGCCATATTAGGGTGTCTTACAATAGGAAACTACATTGAGGATATAACAGTAATAGGCAATGTTTTAGAAACACTAAGGGAAGGAAAATTACACGAGTCACTTGCCAAGGTATTTATGGAAAGTGGGTGGGAGGAGAGAATTTTGGAAGAGTACATAGACTGGAATAGGAACGTTGGGGTGCAGTTTGGGGCTAATGACACAATCGAGGTATTGGTACCGATCTTTCTGGCTGAAGAATTGGAAACTCTCCAATTATATGAAATGGAAATATTTGACACACCATTATATGTGCACAATGCCTCACGAGAGGGGTGCACACGGTTAAGATCGGCCACACAACGCATGCTAGCAAGAAGGCGGTCAGGGGAACTGATGGAAGTAGACGCCATTGAACTAACGCAATGTATTGAGAGAGATAGTTACATATGTCCGTTCAACTTTATAGACAACTCGGATAAAGAGGAGGACTGCATGATTGCTCTTTTCAGAGATAACAGCGCTAATATTCTTAGGTATTGCATGTTTGATATATACTTAGAGAAAATGGCGCCAGACGTTGTTAAGAATGTGGCTGGATCAACCTACTTGCTTATAAACAAGGGACCTAGGGGGATGATGACATGCAATAATGAAACAAGGGAGGTCAATATAGTAGGGATCTCGGTGTTCGAGGTGTCTTGCGGATGCATCCTTCAGATAAACCACCATAGATTGAAGCCCAAGAAATTGACATGTAGAGAGTTAAGTAAGGTAGAGGTCTCGGTGGCGCATGGCTTCAATCTAGCCTTTGCAAAAAGCTTTGGAATACCAGTAGGAAACTTTTCAGGAGAAAGCCTCACTAATTTCCTAGTGCACCTAAACCTGCCTACGGGAAAAGAATTGGGACGGATGCTTACAGCACTGTCTCCCCAGCAGTTCGCAAAGGGAATGGAGGTTAACAAGGTAATAAAGGCAATTAAACGTAACATAGAACAGGAAGGGGAATGGAAGTATAAGGCATGGCAAGATCTAACAGACCTAACGGAGACACCACAGGTGCCACTAATATTCTGGTTAATAGAGATATTCATAGAGTTTTCAGAATGTTCGTGGTGGTAGGATCCCTGAAGGGGACCATGGCGGGAAAAATTGGTTCCACCCTGGAGTTGTTTCCTGAGGATGATTGGGGAACAATCGATTGGGGAACACAAGACCCCAGCCTGGACCTAGAACCAGAAGAATCAAGGAGTTCGGGGGAATGGCCATCGTATGGCACAATACCTGATGGGTCAGCTAGTGCGATGGGCCTGTAAGAAATGTGGGTGTAACAAAACCTACGGGCACAATACGGAAGGGCACACCATCCTCAGCCTCCGTGTGCAGGAAGGTGAGAAAAGATATGCTCTCTTCTTGTGCAAATTAGTGTACCCGGTGGAGGTGCTGAGATCAGCCACGCCACCTGTCTTTACGGGAATGGTAGCAAAAAGAACCTGCGGCTCACTCCGTACTGTTGTGCGTCTAAAATGGCTGGGAGGCCTGGAAGTGGAAAATGCAGGGTTGGCGGAAACAGTGGAGTTGCCAGAGGAGATTGCATTCTGGTCCCTTAAACCGGCAGAAAAGATTGAACTCCTCAACTCCACCTCCAACAGCCGACTCCTGGTTGCCACAAACCTCCATGGGAATGAAGCGGCCGTAGGTTCGAAAACATAAAAATCACGTAAGTAATTAGAGTAAGACCGATACGATGGGACCCGCAACATCAGTAAGAATATTGATAAAATGTAACAAATGATTGAGAACATTGCCTAATGCATGCCTACCAATTGTTAAAAACACCAACCTAAGGGGAGAAATGCATGTGTCTAAGACCTTAACTTCTCAAACAGGGCCCAAAACTAATTCCCAAGGTTAATACCTATTACCTTTCCTGAGGTGAACACAAGAAAATGGTTATAAGAGACAGACCTAGAAGAAGCCATGTTGTTAGCAAAGCAAATGGGGTTGGAAGAAGGTAATGGTATATTGAAAAAAAAAAAGTGGGGGGGGGGTGGGGGGGGGGGTGGAAATTAACTTGATTGCAGCCTGTGAAAAATGACTTTCCCAAAATAATCATTGCAGGAGGAGGACGATACGGGCCCGCAGGAGGCAAATGATAATGGACAGCCGAACCTAAGTCGGTAGGACTATGACATTGACACCCACAAATGATGATACCCGTGATGATATCCGGACGACAAGACATGCCATGTTGTCTGTTCGCCCCCATGTGGGCCCCTTCCACCCGGCAAACGGGGCGGTCCGAGTGGATAACTTTGACTTTGCCATATACCCAACCAGCCAAGAATTACGCCACTACGCCATTCATCCCGCAACTCTACAAGTATATTATGTGTAATTGCAGTGTTGTCCTTATATATCTAAGTTGATTGAGAATTTTGATTTATTAATTTTGATTTTTTAGCCATCAGAGATTAATGGGTATTATTTACTTCTCTATAATGATTATTGAGGCTTGTTCTATTGTTATTGTCTCCATTACCTGGTATACCGATTGCGGGGACTGGTGACACATTTGCTTGATGGCCATTATGGACTTGTATGGATTGTATCATGATTTTGGGGATCAGACAGCAAGGGGGGACGAAGAAAAGGGGGGAGGGAAAGGGGACTACGATAATGGCACACGTTCTACTCTTACTTGGCAGGGGGAGAGATCCCCTTGTAAGGAAGGCCTCTATGAGAGACCCCCAGGAGAGGGTGGACGCTGACGTCAAAAGGTATATCATGATTTTTATATAAAGGTAGTGTACAACGGGTTAATATCTGGGATTGTATCTTACATTGGTTCTTATGGTATAGGCAAAAGTTATGTTATATTGTATGATGAGTCATCCCGGTTTTAAGGCTCCCGAATGTCATCAATCCCCTCAAATCATATTTATCATTTACTTATTTACCTTACCTGACTATGCTGTCAACTTTTGGCTATCTTTGAGGCTTCGTCAAGAGTTACAGAGTCATTTTTGTCTTCTCAGACAGCTCTTTATAGAAAAAGGGCCCACTTGCCATTTCCCTTGCTGTTGCACCTGGAGCCTGGTGTCTTGCACTGGGAGCCGATGCTTTGTATCACTGGCCTGTCAACAATCTGAGCAGGGACCGGCATTTCCCACCTCTCTGTCCTCTCCATATTAACGTATCTTACATGGCAACGACATTAACGATTGTCGATGCACGCCCCGTCAGTGTAGACATCCTTCACATAGCCACCATATGTTGCTGGTGCAAACCGAGATTTACTTTGTGCAAGTAGCTGTATTCTTTGTATTCTTTATGCCTTGTTACCTTTTTGATTTCTGTATTTATTCATTTATGACTGGCCTCTTACCTCTTTATCACGTACGTGTGCGGACTTGTCAAGAGGATAATTTGTTCATCACTTCGTTGGATCAATGAGTGACGGGACCTTTCCAACATTCATCCCTTGATATTTCCCGCACCCATCTGTCGTCAGGACCACTGACCCCAAGGAAGAAGAAGAGAACGGAAAGACACAACAATGTTTTGTATCTGCTGTGGTGTTGCTATGAAAGCCTGTTTATGAAATGACATTTCTTGCCTAAGTATTCCTTTGGATTCTTATGTTTAATTGACCTAGTAATCAAGATTATCACATGTATGCGTGCGCGTAAGCAATTTGATTTGTTAAGATGAAATGATTATGTACTTCGTGGGACTATTTATGTATAATTATTCACCATATAATGTCCAGCCCTGGAATTTATCGAGTGTCGGGATGTGCCGGGGATATTCTTTTTCTTGGGATTTTTATCTGGGGTTTTTGCTTATCAAGTAAAAGGGTAGTGTAGTAACCGTGGTTAACACGAGGGGGCAGCAGGGATGGGTAGTAAGGTAGGATATTTAACTTTGAGTAAGGCAAGCGCCGTGGGATGGGAGGAGCTAGGGGGAAGGGAGATGATAGGGTAAGGGCCCACCAATGAGTACACCCGACACTCCTCACCTGAGTATATATATCGAGACCCCCTTGATGATTATAACAAGAACTATGTACAGGAACTAGTACAATATAACAAGTAGTGGCATAACTAAAACTCTTCGTGTTGTGTTATCTATAATGGAACCATATCCGCTGCTCTTCCGAGATATACCAAGTAACACTCTCATACAAATGTAACTACTAGAATATCTCTCTACATAATATAACTACTTATCTACCAATATCACGACGCCCAGGAAACATCATGAGGACTAGTACATAGGAATACCGACTACCCTAGAATGCCTATAACATCTAGCTAAATATATTCACCCTGGTCCCGAGGCAATTGCCAATAGCATAAAGATCCGCAGCTACGCGCACAACAAGTAGAGCCTCTATCATTGGGAGAGACAAATGGTCCCCCTTCTTAATAATGTCTGTACATGATCTTTTCTCTTATTTAAAACGTTGGCGAGAATTAGACATTATATTCCTGGTGATGTGTCAACTCTTCCATTCTGCCATAAATAATATAACCTAAGATACACATACATCATTTTCGAAAGCTGTCAGTCATTTACCAGAGTGCTATAATATACTATGGAAAGCCATTTATGTACATATCCACAATCCGTAAAAATGGACTAACAAAAATCCTGTTCAGCCTTATACAGTTCCTGTTCAGCAATACAAAGCACCAGGATAGTAGCCCACTGCGGCCGGGTTAGGCTTCTGCCCTTCTGATCAGCAACAGGTCTCTATAGTCTCACATGCAGAATAGGAGCTGGACAGCTATATTCACTCCTGTATAGCCTTATCTTTAAAGAATAAAAAAATTATTAATGCCAGGCCTATGTTATTCAAACAAAATTTTTAATTTATATCATTGCTCTCCCACCAAGGTTTATGCGGAGTAGCGCGGAATAGCACCTAATAATGCTAATACAGTCAACAGTCATTGAAAATACTTGTGCAATAGAAATGTTCATTCCCCATTACTTGCAGAGTAGCGCGACATGGTGTGGAGTAGAAATGTGGATATATTGCAGAACAGGGAACTTCATGTTTGTCATTGTTATGTTCTTATACGATTGCACATGATTTAATATAAGTTGTCAGCAATGTAACAAATGCGTATGGTAATGCATATCATGTAAGATAAATATTTCTATATGATATAGTTAGTTGAGAGGTTTCGAGGATACAAGTGCATGTTTCCAGACAAGTGATTATGAATTATCTATTATTAATTTCTATACACGGGTAAACATAGCAGCAAAATCTTGGAAGAAAAGAGGAATAGAGAGAGTGATTCATAATGATGGTATAACCAGGTGTATATCACCAGGTTAAACATATCACCCATGCGTTGCCCCTAATAATCACCCGTTTAGGGTGGGGCAATGTGTCAGCATACGTAGACATGGCAAGAAGGTTCTGCTCTTTGATTAAAACCAGGATTTATTCTGATCGGACCATCTTAAGTCATGATTTATATGCTTTCTGCCTATGTAAATTTAAGGTATTTCCGCGATAGGACGCATCAATTTCTATTCGGCACCAACCTAGCTACTCCGCTCTATGTCATGCTAACTCCAGTGCCATGCAGCCCAGCGTGATGTGCGGGTTGAGGGCTGTCCCACGGCTGAACATGAAATAAAATTCCCATGACGGAGCCTTTTCCTATGCTTATTCTAACTTCATTATTGCTGATCAGCATGCTAATCTTCCCATTTTAGATAATACATAAATAAAGGGGTGTCGGGTGTCGGGGGTGGGGGAAAGGATTTTTATGAAAAACTGAATGCATGGTCCATATGCTTCACTTTCCTCCAGTCGTTTGCTTGATAATCCTGATCAGAAAAACCACTGGCTGAACAGGTGCGGGGTGGCATATCAGAAAATTGAATGATTGCTGAACAGCAAACCATTGTGCGGAATGGCGCCCAACCCGGGGAAGAATAGGAGAAACATGATGCTGTTCAGGAATTGGTCATGGCTGAGCAGGAATTATGAAACTGAAAGAATAGTAAATTCCTAAGATGTATGGAAAGCCATTTATGTACATATCCCCATAACTCTAAAACAGGAAGATTAGCATGCTGATCAGGAATACACAAGTAAGAATAGCCATAGAAAAAGCGTGCGGACTAGGAATTTTAATTCCTGTTCAGCTGCGGGATAGCCCCCAACCCGCACTCTTCCTATTCTTCAAAAAAGTCACATTCTAGGAATTTACTAGTCTTCCAGTTTCAT
Source organism: Sthenelais limicola (assembly GCA_942159475.1). Taxonomy (NCBI): domain Eukaryota; kingdom Metazoa; phylum Annelida; class Polychaeta; order Phyllodocida; family Sigalionidae; genus Sthenelais; species Sthenelais limicola. The sequence continues at coordinate 60,937,939 of OW804095.1, read as the reverse complement.
AATTCCTGCTCAGCCATCACTAATCCCTGAACAGCATCATGCTTCTCCGATTCTTCCCTGGGTTGGGTGCCACTCCGCACGTTTTCCTGTTCAGCGATTTTTCAAATTTCAGATACCCCAGCCTGCACCTGTTCAACCTGCACATTTCCTGATCAGGATTTTTTTAAAGTAAAGTGATGTGCCATGCATAGCCTATAATAGTTCCTGTTCAGCAGTACACAGCGCTGGGGCTATTAGTAGCCTAGACTGTTAATTAGTTATGTACCCGTTAATCTAAAACGGGAAGATTAGCTTGCTGATCAGCAATAATGAAGTAAGAATAGCCATAGAAGGTTCCGGTTCCGGTAGCGAGGGTTGAAGAAGCGTGAGCAAAGGCTTGTCTCTTTTTTTTCAGATGCTGACCGAAATAAGGACCGTACCAACATAGTATTTGGCATAAATTGTCATAAAGGTATATAGATCACTCAGACACTGTCGAACATCAATATCTATAAGCATAGAGATCGGCAGGACTGCTGTACAAACCGACTCAAGCTGACCGCGGGAGCCGGTCAAGGTTCCGCCATTGTTTGGACTACCTCGTGCAACGAACGACTTGGAATCAGCATCCACAGATACAGGACAATTCAGTGTAAAAGCTATCATAACCCAAAGGATACTGTATTTAGCTTAAAGCCAGGTCACCTAGCAGGTAAACTTGATTCAAAGGATAGTGCACAGAAATAAACTTTACACGCCGAGAGCAGGAAATTCTCCCAACCACCCTCTACCCTCCAAACACTGGACAGGCGAAAGTAAACACTGGGTGTTCACGTCGCAATCTCGCCTGTAGGAAACACTGGAAATCTTACAAAACTTATACTGATATAGGATTCTGTGAAAAAGGTTTGTTCATATCGAAAGCATATTATTTCAGTTATAGTATCCCAATCTCAGAAACTTGTACACTGACTGTCACCGAGCGGTAAACTTCTTGGTCAAGCTCGGAGTTTGCGCATGCGCCCTCAGTCTATACAAGACTAGGTAGCAGGTGCTCCTTGATAACCACGTAAATAAGTTTCAAATAAGACTTTAGGAAGCAGTGAAGGATGCATAAAGGTAACATCCATTAAGGAAACTGTAAAAAAGAGCTGACTATACTGTGTCCCCAGCTCATGTGCTAAGTCGTTTCATAATCTGAGCTCGTATTCACGCTTGCTTCAAGAGATTCTCAAGTAACACCAGGTGGCGTAATAGTGTCTCCAGAATACCACCAGGCTTGTTTGAAGCATCTCGCACTTTCCACCAGATGGCGTATGAGTGTTCTTAGCCTCGACGCACTGGAACAGCAATAAGCCTAGTATACAACTAAATACTCTCTCCCGCCGGTCGGCGAAGTGATTGACTAACTGAGACAACAGAAGCAAGGACAACTGCATATGTAATCTCCATAAAAGCTAGTGCCATTGCCAGCCACCCCCCTACAAGTTGCAAAGGAGAACTGTTTTGACATAAATATTGCTGGCGTTAGAGAAAGGACTGTATGGAGGATAAGGACCTGGACGAGCCAACCAGGAAAAGAAGCAGAGGCTCAGAGAACGAAATGGCCGGTGCTAATAAGGTCGATCTGTCAGAATTTCTGACCAAGTTGGACAAAAAAATGGATGAATGTATAGGGGTCAGTAAGGCTGCCACGGAGAAGGCTGAAAAGACAGATGCCAAGGTGGAAATTGTTATAACAGAACAAGGAAAGTTGCTCACTGAGGTAGAAACGATTAAGGCTGATAATACGAAAAGAGATAGAAGGCTAAGCGACCTTGAGAAACAGATGGCAGCAAGAACAGATGGTGAAAAGGAAATAAAAGAGGTCATGGTGAGAAAGGAAGATCCGGCATTCATGAGAATAGCTGAAGACGCTGGAAGAGCTGCGGTGAGGCACATTGCTGAAGAAAAGGAGAAGCTTGCCATGAACTTAATGTTTGAGATGGCGTTATTTAAAGAAACATTTGTGGCAAAAGAAAAAGTGGAGAAAATGTTCGAAGAAATATTCCTACAAATAATGGAGATCGAGGTAAAAGTGCTGAACTTTATACGAATTGGCCCTCATGTGAAGGTGGTTTTCCCCTCAGCCGAAGAAGCTGAGAGGGTATGGGAGCACAGATTCAAGCTAAAGCACTATTATAGCCCAATATCTGGGAACAAGATATACGTCAACAGAGACTTACCCAGAGGTCTAAGAGAAAGGACAAAGAGGGCAGAATACCTGGCGAGGGTAGCCAGGAGAGAGGGGCTATTCAAAAAGGTGTACGCCATCGACGACAAGATATATGCAGATGGTACAATTTACGAGCCGGACCAGTTTAACCTTCTACCGCAATGCATATCCCCAGCCTTTACCTCTAAGAAGGAGAATGATGAAGTCTTTATATTCTTCTCTTCAGACTCGCCGTTGTCGAACCACTTCAAAGCTAAGTTCAGGTTGGAAGGAGTGACATATGAGCATATAGAGCAGTTCCTGGCATATCAATGTTCTAGGTTCGTAGAGGACCCCTTAAAGGCAGCTACAGTGTTGAGAATTAAAAGCGCAGAGGACTGCAAAGCCATCCTGACTACTCTTAAAGCCTACACTCAATACGAGGAATGGATGAAGAGAGTGCCTGACAGTCTATACCCCGCACTCAAGGCAAAAGTTAAGTTCCACAAGGAGATAGGGGAATACCTCATGAACACGGGGGACAAGATGATTGATGAGGCGTCCCCGTCGGACAGCAGGTGGGGAATTGGCTTCCCAATATCAGACGAGATGGCCCTAGATCCCAACAATTGGAGAAAGGAGGGCAACATCCTCGGTCTCGCCTGGATGAGGGTGAGAGACTGGGTAAAGGAAGAGGAGAAGAAGAAGGAAGCCAAGGAGCAAAAGAAAGAGGAGCCCAGCGTTGACAAGGCTGACACCCCTCCAGAAAGACCGCTGGGGGGAGCTAAGGGTGCCGCGGAGGGCACTACGGCAAAGGACGCAGAAGCGGAAGGCATGGAGGTAGTGCCTTAGAGAGCGTGATAAAGGAGAAAGTGAAGACATAGAGACTGTCCAATATAAGAACAATGGAGGTCCTTGAAAAGATTTCTCTGATTTCCGTCAATGTTAATGGTCTGGGCAATGGTAAAAAGAGAAAGGCCATCTTTACTAAATTAAAAAAAGAAAGAAATGCTATTATATGCCTTCAAGAGACTCATAGTAGTTTAGACGAAGAAACCATTTGGCACAGCCAATGGGAAGGTCAGAGTTACTTTGTGCATGGCAGTTCCAACGCAAGGGGTGTAGCTATCCTGGTTTCGAAAGATTTTAAGGGTAATATAAGTGGGAGGGGTTGTAACCAGGATGGTAGAATAGCATTTATAGACGTTGAGTGTGATAATAAGGAATTGAGTATCTTTTCTGTGTATCTTCCAACGCATGATAAATACAAACAGCAGCAAGAGACATGTAATGAATTATATGAAATGATGTGTAAAAAGCCGGAGAGAAGCTTTATTGTTATGGGGGACCTCAACATGGACCTTGCAGGGCTGTCAAATGAGAGTAAAAAACCAGATATTACACTAGCCAAAAACAAACCTGTGTATAAAATGTACGAAATATCAAAACACTTTGATCTGGTTGATATCATACATGAGTTATCCGATGGTAAGCCTCCCTTAAGATGGAGAAGAAATCACCAGTGGTCAAGGTTAGACTATTGTTTAGTTGAAGCTTCGCTGAGAAGTATAATGTGCGACACTATCACCACTACCTGTGTTAATACAGACCACTGTATAATTAAAGTTGAAATGTTGTCAGAAGTTCAAAAAAGAGGTCCCGGATTTTGGAAACTTAATAAGAAAATGTTGCAGGACGACGAATATATCATGAGAATGCACGGGGTTATAGAAGAAGTTAAGGGAATGAACGACATGGAAAGTGAGAGGGAGAGATGGGAGTTCCTTAAGTTCAAAGTTAAGACAGAGTCAATTAGATTCGCCAAAGCCAAAGCGAGAGGGAGAAGAGATAGAGAGAGACAACTACAGAACAGGCTAGACATTTTAATGAAAATGGAGCAGACGAGCGAAGACGAGCTAATAGAGATGGAGAGTATTAGGGATGAGCTCAAATCAGATAGCCTAATAAGGGCGCAGGGGGCATTAGCTAGAAATAGAGCTAGGTGGCTGGCTGAAGGGGAAAAGCCGTCAGCATACTTCCTTAGCCTAGAAAAAAGAAATTACAACTCAAAGACCATCAAAAGGCTCCGCATAGATGGGGTGGAAGTTACTGATCCTAGCAAAATTCTTCAGGCGAAGTCAGCGTTTTATAAGGAGTTATACAGCGAGCAAGAAATCTTAGGAGAAGAAGAGAGACAAGAGCATTTCTTTAAAAGGTTACAACCAGAGAAAACAATAAGTGAGAGGGATAGATTGGGTTTAAATAGAAAGATCAGCCCACACGAGCTAGAGAGGACAGTCAAAGAGATGAAAGGTAATAAAACACCAGGATCGGACGGGTTACCGGCTGAATTCTACAGGGTGTTCTGGGGAGAGATATCTCACTTATTTTTGCTAATGATGGAAGAGTCCTTTTTTTATTCTAGCTTAGCTGGGGAAATGTATCAGAGCATCATATCAGTGATACCCAAGAAAGGGTGCGATTTGGCCCTATTAGGAAGCTGGAGACCAATCTCTCTACTTAACACAGATTATAAAATCATTTCGAAAACGCTCGCCAGTAGGCTTCAAAAGGTAATCGGTAAGGTAGTCGACGAAGACCAGTATGGTTTTGTACCAGGGAGGTACATAGGCTCGGCAGTTAGGAGGATCGATGATGTGAAATATCTGCTACAAGGGAGGGGTGGGAAGGGAATCATAGCTTCTCTCGATTTTCGCAAGGCCTATGATACAGTCTCATGGAGATACCTGTTTGATTGCCTAAGGAAGGTAGGGGTAGGGGAATATTTTCTGAAGTGGGTAAAATGTTTGCTGATAGGATCAAAAGCGACAGTGACTAATAATGGTTATATAAACGAATGGTTCGACCTGCAAAGGGGCGTCAAACAAGGTGACCCTATATCGTCGCTGATTTTTACAATCGTGGTAGAAAACCTTGCACAAGCAATTAGAGAAAGCTCACTATGTAAGGGCATCTTTGCAGGCGGCTATGAACACAAAATTGTACAATATGCAGATGACATTACTATCTTTGCAGAAAATGAGTACTCGCTATGCGAAATGATGTCCATGGTAGGAGAATTCGGTAAAATGTCTGGTTTAATGCTGAATGTTAATAAAACCCAAGGCTTCAATATCGGAGGTGTGAAATTGTATAGAAATGTAAGTAAGGAAATACAGTGGGTAAAAGAAATGCGAATTTTGGGGATCACATTGCTATACCCAGGAAATGAGGAAAAACAAAATAAGATCAATTGTGAAGCGGTGCTTGTCAAGATCAAAAGTATTGTCGCAGCCTGGAAAAAACGAAACATCTCGATGAAGGGCCGTGTGGTCATTGTCAATACAATTATTATTCCGTGCATATCATATGTGTCAAACTTGATAAGGTTAAAAGACTTTATGTTAAAGGAGTTTAATGGGATTATCAGGGATTTCCTATGGCAGGACAAAAAGAGTAAGATAGGTAAGATGTACTTAACGCAACCTACGGATAAGGGAGGACTGAATTTACAGGATTTGAGGTTAAAAATTATCGCATCAAAGATCATGTGGATTAAAAGAATGGATGAGCAATCGGAAGCAAAGTGGGTAGGTCTGGTAGGTGAAATTGTGAAGGGTGATTGTAAAAATATGATAAGGGAACGAAGAAAATACAAATGTAAAAAGAACCCCTTCTACCAAGAAATATTTAAATGGTGGTTTAATTGTTACGGGTCGAAAGAGCCACAAACAAAAGTTGAGGTTTTAAAAGAGCGAATCTGGAACAACAAATGGTTGAGGTTAGAGAATGGGAATACCAACTGGAAATATTGGAAAAGAAAAGGCCTTGAAACAATAGATGATTTAACAGATAACGGGACGGTAAAGCTCACAAAAGGGTTCGAAGAGACTTATCAAATGAAATTTAACGCTCTGGAAAGGCTCAGAATCAAAGGGGTAATTCCCAAATCCTGGTATCGATTGCTAAAAATGGAAGAAGCAGTCCCTTTTGACAATTCGATCATGTGTTGGGTAGGTGAAAAGTGCATGAACCTAAGATCGATAACTGCAAAGATGGTCTATGACGCTCTAATAGTCAGATATGCACCGAAGCAAGATAGAAATGGAAGGTGGAATAGAATGTTCCGGGAAAAAGGTCTAGATATGGAGGATACAAACATGGAAATATGGTATAAGATCCCTTATGAGTGTACAAGAGACGTCCGCCTGCAGGCGTTCCAATATAAGGTGCTAAATCGAATTATAGTGTGTAACGACTACTTGTGCAAAATTAAGATTAAGGATAATAGAGAATGTGTCTACTGCGAGGTGCTGGATGATGTATTTCACTTCTTTATAGACTGTGATAGACAGAACCTTTTTTGGAACTCCTTGATCAGATGGGCAAGAAATAATACATATCTCGATAGAGAATCAGTTGATGTAATGAATGCGGTTAACTTGTTATTCGGCTTACCTGGGAATGATAGCAAGACTAAAAGACTAAACTATATTCTGTTGTTAGCTAGATTTCACATTTATAAAAAAAGACTGTTCTATGATAACGAAGTGTGTCTATTTGAATTTCTAAGGGAGCTGAAGCTAAATTTAAAGGTGATGCAAGACAGTGCGCAATTTAATCTCTCGTATAAAAAAGACTTCGGTCTGTGGGTCGCATTTTACCAGGAATTGTGAGTAACAATACGCTAAACTGAATTAAAGTTTGAAAGCATGCCTTATTAGTTCGATCAGGAGTAAACGCAGCACAACACAGAAGAGTGAAGGGCCGAAACAGTTATTGTATTTTTCGATGGTAATAGCTGGGCCAGTGGTTCTTTGTTGATAGACTGAATAAAATTATGTTTTGTAAAAAAAAAAATAGCCATAGAAAAAGCGTGCGGACTAGGAATTTTAATTCCTGTTCAGCTGCGGGATAGCCCCCAACCCGCACTCTTCCTATTCTTACACTTTAAGAATTTAGGAATTTAATGATATTTCAGCAACATTAACGCAGTAGTAGTTTGGTGGGTAGAGCCTCTACCATCGCATAAACGATTCTATCAACGACCTCCCATTAAACAATGTATAATAATTAAACTGACAATTTTACTCTGCCCCATGTCGTGCTAGTCTGAGGGTAATGGGGAAGGAAGGTTCCTATTCCGCAGGTATTTCTAATGCCTGTTCTGACTGTATTAGGATCATCAGGCCCTATTCCACACTACTCCGCATTAACCTTGGTGGGAGAGCAATGATATAGATTAAAAATGTTGTTTGAATAAGATAGCCCTGGCATTAAATTTTTTGTAATTCTTTAAAAAAAAGCTATTCAGGACTGAATTTTGCTGACCAGTTCCTACCCCGCATCTGAAACTAGAGACATGTTGCTGATCAGCAGGGCAGAGGCCTAACCTGTCCACAATGGGCTCCTACTCTGGCCCTGTGTACTGCTGAACAGGAACTGTGTAAGGCTGAACAGGATTTTTGCTAGTCCATTTTTACTGATTGGGGATATGTACATAAATGGCTTTCCATAAAAATGTAACTTTGGGGAAGAATAGGAAGAGTGCGGTATTCCGCGGTATTCCGCAGCTGAACAGCAAATAAAATTCCCAGTCCGCATGCTTTTTCTATTGCTATTCTTACCTCTGCAATTCTGATCAGCATGCTAATCTTCCTGTTTTAGAGTTATGGGGATATGTACATAAATGGCTTTCCATAATATACAGAGTTTTGGCTTAGGTAGATCGTTGGTAGGGGTTCTAGGAGGACAATTTAGAGCTATTTGTAATGCCTTGTTTTGCAGTCTTAGTACTAGTATACATAAAGTTTACTTATTACATCTGCTAAAGTTTACTTATTACATCTGCTAATGAAGGGAGCACAGAGGTCGATTCAACCAAATATTTTATTCAGTATAGAAGTGAAGAACAATATATTTCTATGTGTATGGCTTAATCTTATGCCACATATTTCTATTCCGCACCACGTCGCACTGCTCTGTGCGTAATGGGGAAGGAAGTTCCTATGGTGCAGGCATTTTCAATGCCTGTTCTGACTGTAGTGGGAGACCAATGATATAAATTAAACATTTTGTTTGAATAAGATAGCCCTGGCATTACATTTGTTTTAATTCTTTAAAAAAAAGCTGTTCAGGACTGAATTTTGCTGACCAGTTCCTACCCCGCATCTGAGACTAGAGACATGTTGCTGATCAGCAGGGCAGAAGCCTAACCCGTCCACAATGGGCTCCTACTCCGGCCCTGTGTACTGCTGAACAGGAACTGTGTAAGGCTGAACAGGATTTTTGCTACTCCATTTTTACTGATTGGGGATATGTACATAGGCCTATTATTTTGTTATACTTATAGCTAGCCATAGCTCTCTTAAACTCTGCTATAACAAAGTGGGAGCGGCGTCATCTGTATTTAGGTAGAATAGATTTAGCAGAACAAATTCTCATTAAAAAAAATTGCAACAGGAGTTCTACCGCTGGAACTGGAAGACCTGGAGCTCACTTTCAGATGTGGGTCTCCTTTTTGTAGGCCTACATCCTTCTTGTATAAATAAAAAAAATGCTTTGAAATTTGATGCAATTAATAAAATGTCTCAGTACCATATCATCATATGAATTGAACATCCAATTAGTTATAACAATTATTTAGTATTTGTATACAGCGAATCCTCTGTAGGCCTAATAACGATAGTCGACTAGCAAACAAGTAGGCCTACCACAGTGTAGTTATAATAATTCAAGAGAACCCCAAATAATGACAAAACTACATGAAAGTAGGCCTACTCAAAATACTCGGCACCATCCTCGGCAGCCATCATACTTTTAACTAGGTCAAATCAGTTATACTATTTACTCCAAGTTGGTGTATGTACCACATGCTGTTTGTATGGGCGGGAATGAGTGTGGTAATCTATTGAGAAATCCACGCGTGAAGGATGGGGCTAGTAACAAGGGCTCCCATTGGTTGATACAGTCACATGATCATATCGTTGTTATCGACCAATCAGATCACAGCTTTCTCGTGGGTTTGGGCGGCGGGTCCAAACTAAGTCAAGTCATGGCTGTATTTGTTTTTGTAAGTAAAATGCCTTTAATATCTTTAATATACTTGAACATAGCAACGTGGGAGTAAATATAGTACCTAATGAGAATGTGGTACTCGGGACATGATGTTTGTTTTTTTTCGTAACCCACTCGCCTATCGGCTCGTGGGCCACGAAAAAACAAACATCTCGGCCAGTGTAAAAGTGTCCCTCGTACCACATTCTCATTAGGTACTATCTATATACCGCGCGTATACCTGGCGCCGTGTACAGTACCGTACTTAGACAAATTTTTAATACCGAGGCGGTGAGTACTAAACAGAGCATATAGTGTACGAAACACTTGCATGGAAAAATAAATAAATAAATGAATCAAAGAAAATAATTCTGTAATAACTGAGATGGTAGCAACAAGGAAAAAATGTATATCGCCATAACGGGGGTCTAGAGAGCGACCCTAGCTGTCGATCGCAGTAACGGGGGTCTATTTTTTTATTACATTTTCCATCATAATTTTGGGTAGAAATGTAGAATCTATACTTTAACCGAACTTAAAAATATTTACCTTCATAAACAACCGAAACAAGTATTCAAGTCAACCTAACAAGAAAACGAGGGAGAATTAATGTTATTGGTATTTTTGCATATATATATTTTAAATATAATGGGTTCTATGACATTATGACATGGGCAGAGGGAGTTGTGACCTGTGCCACTTCCATTACCATTATCATTACTGAATAGTTATTTGGCTGCAACTTTCCTTCTAGTTGGAATATTTTCACAAAGTAAAAGGCGTTATGACCCTTATATCAAGACATATCAAATGTTGATGTCTGGGGAGCCGGGATATCTCATGAATTAATGTCAAGCTTGGGTATATTGAATATTGATGAATCATATCAATCAATCTGTAGAGGTAGTGAAACTGTAAACCATTATAATGAACAATCCAACTCCTTACAAGCTGGACGAAAAGCGCCCAAAAGAAGGCAGCACTAGTTGCCGTCTCGGGAACTCCCCTGAGATTTGGCGCAGGTGCCCCAGACCCACAGGGTCGGGACAAGGTAGGGAGAGGATATCACCTATATCGCATTTAACTTTTTAAAAACACATGTGACGAGCTATTCCAGTCACGGAATCAGCATGCCCTTCCTATAACCCTACTGCTCGTATAAGGCCGTTGTCCAAACAGCTGTAGAATAAACGATTTCGGCCACTTTCCACCGCTACACATGTGTTGGCCCCACTGATATCACTCACAAAGTTCAACCTCTCTGCTACTACCAATTCCGTAGCTCAGCGGCTAGAGCACTGGACTGCAGGAGTGAAGGTTGAGTGTTCGAACCTTGCCCGGGTCCGTCAGTTTTTTTTTATCATCCTCTACTTGTTGGGCTGTGTAGAGCTGTCACTTTACACGGCCTGGACGGGACGGAGGCGGGGACAGAGGGTTGGTTTGCACTGGGTGCTGGGGGATGGGGAAGGCTGGTGATTTGAAAAACAAAATATCCATAATAATGTTTCACTGTGTGCTAAGAAAAACGGCCTAAATATATCCAAATCACATTCGCAAAGCGCCGACTAGCAGCTGCCACTCACTGGACTAGAGATAGAGAGAGAGGTAGAGAGAGAGAGGGGGGGGGAGAAATATAAGCGATCAAGCCCTAGCCTGCATGTGAAAGGCCCCTTATGCAGAAAATACATGACATTTACATGACAACGTCAGAAATAGCAACCAAACATGGCGTTTTTTACGGATATTATAACAGAGCAGAGCCTGCATTGATCCTGATTATGATTGGATAAATAAGGACATGTAATATTATTGTAACACTGCCTTTGTGTGGACTCAATCTCTAACTCATTAAGGGACATATCGGCAGTTACAATGGTGGCCGTTTCAATTCACTATGTCATCAAATAAAAAGTGTGTACAGCAGTTGTAAATGTTACAATCGGTATGCTGGGGAGCTGGGTGATTAAACATTCACATTAAAGCCGAAACACTATTTAGGAAACTATAATTTTTTTTTTGCAAATAGCAGAAACATTATAGTCTTCTGAGTATCTGTGCAACATTATAATGATCGAAATCATTATTTACCACCAGAAACATAAGAAAAGAAGTCAGTTTCTCCCTTACAAGGAGGCAGCCATATTGGTGACCAACAGCGCCACTGGTGGTAATTTATGTTAATTGATGACGTCACTGAACCACTTGGTGTGACTGGTCACTCTACTCGGCACATACATGTAAACAAACATTGAACTTACAACAGCTTTGGTTGTAGCATTGGTATATACATAATTATATGATGTATTAACAGTGAAAAGAGTTGGATATTCATACTATTATAAGGTCAATTCTCACTAAATGTCGTCAAATGGGCATTTTTCTCTTATATGGCCATAATTTGTAATATGTAATTCAAAAACTAATATGGATGTGCCAAAATGATCGGGCTAGAACAGAGGAACATGTGGGTATATACTTTTCACTATCTACAATGTATATTTATGCTGCTGGATGCCTTAAAATGCCATTTTTTAGGCATTTAAAAGAAAATAGATGTGAAAATCAAACTTTGGACATCAATATTCCCAAGATATCATGTAATTTCAACTTAAAGCAAATACAACATGAAAATATAGGCAGGCACTTCCTTTTATAAACGAAAAATAATCAAGCTGGTGCATTTGATATTTTTCCAGAGTCATTCTTCGCTTTGTGTAAATAAAACATCATTGAGCGATACAACAATCATGGAGTATGCTAGTGATGATTGGAATTAAATTCAATGGGTTCTTGATATTGAAAGCATAGCTCAATACTTCTATTATTTATTGGTACATTTAATACAGTCATTGAGCGATACATATGGTATGATATGTTTCCAGTTAATTCATGTGAAAAACAAAATGTATTTAAGGCTGTATCTATACATTTTGCCAAAGTGTCAAGTGACATCAATTCTGGCCATAATTATTGCTAAATTCACTTTAATAGTCATAAAATTTCTGCTTAATGTCAATTATACATGGTTCTAGAAGGTATGCAATCAGCAAAAACGTCATTGAGCGATATCACTTCTTTGTTTTTTTGTTTTTTTTCCCAACGCCGGGTATTTATTCAATCTTTCAACAAAACTGTTCTCCAGGGCCGATAACACTTCAGATACATTAGACCCTTTTCCATTTCTGCATCAATATTTTGATTTCGACTCATTTTAGCACTATCGTTGACCACGTTCGATATGTATTATATATTTTCTACTTTTTAGATGTTGTGATCGACATACATAATAAAACATGATATTGGAGACCATTTTCAACCGTGTTGATTACATAACATGTTTTTGACTTAGTTTGTTACATAGATCTTTTACACTTTGTACTAAATGCGCACCACTGTAATACAGACTAGTTTTGACTAGATGCTCATATTATGCCACTCGCATTCGTGCTAGCACCGGTTTTTTTTCTTATTTTCACATTACTTTTCTGTAAGTATGTTATACAAAGTTATCCCCTCTGTTGTAATATGTCAGAGGGTTGAACACATCAATATTTACAGATCGTTATACAGCTTCTCCCATCTCTGCCATTCCCTCTTATGGGTTGCGTTAATGTAAGAGCTATCTTTCATAGTTCTCAACTTAGACTTTAGTTCTCTAAGGAATTCGAAGAAGCAAATTCTATTTTTCATAAAGATTTTGCTTTTGTATATATAGAATCTGGCTAGTATTAAGATATAGTTCCAGGTACAGTATTTCTCTCCTAGGTTGGGTATCCCAAACAACATAAATATGGCATTCATACTTTCTGAAATTTCTCTGTCTAGGTGCGCGTTATTTTTCGCCCAACGAATTAAGTGATGCCAGAATGTACTGGAGTTTTCACAATCGATGAAAAAGTGAAATAGATCATCTTTTGTGTCACAAAAACTACATAACTTATTGAGTCTTATGTTCATATCTTTCAGATGTTCGTTACATATGATTAGTCTGTTTATGACTTTATATTGAAAAGATTGTAGCCTTACATTTCTTGTACATTTGAAGGACGTGCGATACCATATTGCGAATTCAATGTTGGAGATGTCTATTCCACGGTTCAGAAACATTTTTTCCCAGATGTCATTTCTATCACCTTTAGCATGTATGTGTACTCGTACAGCATTATATATTACACCCGATGGAGCTATAAGTATGTTGACATCTTCAGATCCTATCTGACATATTAGCTCTTCCCTGAAGTTGATGACTTCATCGTTTTTCAGTATGCTTAACCAACGGGTCGGGACTTTCCCTTTTAAACTTAATTCTTCTAGGAAATTGATATCTATACCGTATTCACACATGATTTCTCTTTTATTCTTAACCCTGTCGTTTGTTATTAAATCTTCGACCTTGCTAATATATTTTCTCTTCCATGCTTTTACATTGCACAGTGCATCTTCGAGTTTTAGCCATTGGTTATTCCATATGTATTCGCATAACACACTTTTCTTAGACCTAGGTTCTTGGTTGCTATAGAATCTATTCCACACTTGGAACATTCCATTATAAAACTCAGAGAACTTACACGAGATTGCCTCTCTACATCTTAGCTTTTGTTTAACATTGTCTCCCATATTCTCTCTAATGAGCGCAGACCATTTACTGTCCGGATCATCTAGGAGTCTCTGTATCCACCTCAGCTTACATGTTATTACTTTAGCTCTGAAGTCGTGTAGTTTCAATCCGCCATTTTCGATTTTTCTACATAAGTAATGCCAGGCGATTCTATGATTTCCGCCCTTCCATATGAAATCTGCGACCATTTTTTTAACTTTACATATCATATACTCTTCTACGACTATCAGGTTTGCGACGTACATAAATAATGGTATAATCAGAACATTGGCAATGATGATCTTGCCTTTCATTGAAATGTCTCTCTTGCTCCAATGATTAACAATTATCTTTGCTTTTTCAAAAGCCGTTTCAAAATTGATAAGGTTCTGTTTTTGTTTGTCGTATGGATATACAAGGTGTATACCTAAAATTTTCATTGAGTTGACCCAGTTAATATTCTGGCATACAGGTTGGTATAGTATCATTTCTCCAATGTTAAAACCTCTGGTTTTTCCTGCATTAAGAGTTAGCCCAGCCACATTACCGAATTCATTGATTAAGCTCATCATTCTGGCCAGGGATTTTTCATCATTGGCTACTATTGTCATGTCATCAGCGAACTGGATGATTTTGCTTTCCACTCCACCAAATACAACACCTTGACAATCTGGATCTTTTCTTATCTTTTCGGCTAGTTTCTCTACAACAATGATAAAGAGTAGGGACGAGATAGGATCCCCTTGTTTGACACCTCGTTTTACGCTGAACCATTCCGACATGTGACCGTTGTTTATTATACATGACCTTGAGCCCATCATTAGTCTTTTAATCCAACTCAAGAAAAACTCTCCAATATTTAGATCATCTAAACATTTAAACAGGAACTCCCATGATACGGAATCATAGGCTTTTCGGAAATCTAATGATACGAACAAGCCTTTCTTTTTCTTATTATCTAGATGTTGAGTGATATCTTCCAGCCTTCTAACGGCACAACCGATATATCTGTTCTTAATGAAACCATACTGGTCCTCATTTACAACATTACTTATACAATTTTTTAATCTATTACATAATGTTTTAGAAATTATTTTATAATCAGTGTTGAGGAGTGTTATGGGTCTCCAGCTCTCTATAAGTTTTAAATTGCAATCTTTTTTGGGTATCAGCGATATTATTCCCCTGTACATTTCCTGTGACATGCTGTCGGATAATATACATTCTTTGATTACCTCGTCAAAAATAGGGCTTAAAATGCCCCAAAAACATTTGTAAAACTCGGCTGGTAGCCCGTCTGGACCCGGCGCTTTGTTATTGGCGAAGGATTCCAAGGATTTTTTTACCTCATCTGTACTGATAACTCTGTTTAGCACTTCGTTTTCTAAAGAATCAAAAGTGGAGGCATCCGACACTTCCAAAAAGCAATTTTCGTTAGGTTGATGTGTCTCCTTTTCATCATAAAGTTTTTGATAGAAGTCTTTCTCTGCTTTCAGAATTTCATCTGAATTTGTGATTGTGACTCCGTTAATTTCTAATTGCGAGATTACTTTTTTTTTGAAATTTCTTTTTTCCAAATTTAGAAAGTAGGCGGTGGGTTTTTCCCCTTCCACTAACCATTGTGCCCTACTGCGGGCCATGGCGCCTTGTGCTTTTATATATTGTTCAGAGCGTAATTCTTCTTTTAAGCTATCCATCTCGTGACTTTCTGCCTCATTTAGGACGCCTTTTTGAAACAATATGCGCATTCTTTCTCTATACTCCTCTTCAGTTTTTCGTTTTTCTCTATTTTTCTTTTTCGCGTATTTAATAGATTCTTTACGAACAACAAACTTAATATAATCCCACTTGGCTCTAGCACTACCTAGGCCTTCCATATTGTAAGCTTCTGTTATTTTATCATTTAGCATGTCTACATATTCTTCACTGTTCAATAAATACTTATTGAATTTCCACACTCCAGGGCCTCTGCCTTGTTCACTTGATTTTACTGCAAAGGATATAAGTGTGTGGTCAGAGAATTCGCCAAACTCATTATTAACAACTCTCACTTCTGGTCTTAACGTGGGGTCTATCATGCAATAGTCTAGTCTTGAGCATTGTAAACTCTGAGAGTTTCTACTCCATGTATTCATATTAGTATTATCAGGTGACATTTCTTTTATAATATCGCATAATTCAAAGTCATGCATGATTTTTATCATACTCTTCAATCCAATGTGTTTTGCGTGTTGACTATCACTTAATTGTAGGAAATCTTCTTCTGACATTATATCAAGATTGAAGTCTCCCATAACTATCAACGATCTATCTTCTTTAGAAACTAATATTTCTCTCAGCTTGTTACACATAATCACTTGCTCTTTATATGCATCTTTTGTTGGGAAGTACACAGAAAATATGGACATTTCTTTTTGTTCAAGAGTTATATCTATATATGCGATTCTTCCTAGATCATCTCCTCCCTTACATTTAAACACAACGCTTAGGTCTTTCGATACGAGGATAGCAACTCCTCTTGCGTTTCTTTTGCCGTGTACAAAGTGTGAGTCACCTTGCCACTGATTTCTCCATATATTGATATTATTAGATACACTATGCGTTTCCTGTAATGCAAATATCGACCTCTTTTTTTTATTTAGAAATCTAAAGAGGGCTTTCCTCTTTGTGATGGATGCAGCTCCGTTAACATTCAAGGAGTAAAAATTTATATTGTTGTCCTCCATTATTATATTTTAAAGGGACTACCTTCTATCCACATCACTTTACGTTCATACATATCTTTTTTAAAGTTCAGAATTTTTCTTACTTGAGTAATACACTTTTGCATCGTAAGTCTTACATTTGTCTTTACCCAATTATAGGTTATATCGCATAAATAACATTGTGTCGAACCCTTAATAAGGTTGGGTTTTTTTGTGACATCCCATTGGACATCTACCCATTTTACCAATATTGTATCATACATTTTGTTTGTAAATATGTTCAGATAACAAGGCACAATATTACATGCATTTAGAGGCACCTAGGAGCCTCCCACTGCTGTCTCCATCTTTTCTCCTTCCTGGTCGTTTTCTGCTGCTTCTCCATCAGCCTTGGCGACCAGTCTTTCTCTCACTCTCATCCACGAACGACCAAGTAGGTTTCCTTTCTTATTCCACTTTTCTTGATCTAGGACATTGTTGTCGTAGAGACTCATCCCAATGCCCCATTTGGATACCACAGGTGAGGCTTCACCTATGACTTTATCGCCAGTAGCTAGGAGAAATTCCGCGATGAACTCGTTGTATTTCACCTTTCTCTTTAATCCTCTCATTAGGGTCGCCTCGAGACCTTCATCCCACTGATCCCACACATCATCTGAGACATAGGCATCTAATGCCACCTTGCATCTCACAGGGTCGTCCAGGGTCAAAATATAATCCGCCTTTTGTAGGTCGTCATCTAGAACTGCTTTTGCGTGAGCCAAGTACTGCTCGATGCAGAAGAACCATTTTTTACCCACTTTAAACTGTGCTGCATAATGGTTAGAGAGCGGGCATTCTCTGGTAAAAAACACAAATGTCCACTCATCTTCTCTCTTGGCTAGGTATCCTGGTGTAAACTGCTTAGGTAACATTTCAAGCTGATCATATCTGTACCTTCTTTGCCCTAGTATTATGTCTCCATGGGCGTTGATAACTTGTTGATATCTTTGTGATTCTCTTGCTGCGGCTACGCACGGTCTTGCCCTTGCTATTCTCTTTCTTATCTTGTCGGGGAGATCCTTTCTTAGCCAGTACAGCCTCTTACCGTTAGGATCAATGGTCTTCGCTAGATTGTCTCTCTTTCCCCAGACCGCCTTCATATTTGTCACATCGTCGAAGGTAATTAATATGGGTGCAGCTTTGCCCCTGCCCATTCGTTTTACCTCATATTGGACTGCTTTGGACACGCCCATGGAGTTTTCCAGGACGTGTGCGACCTTGTTTTTTAAGAGATTGTCATCTTCGTTCTCTTCTTTTTTAGCCCCATCCAGTATCAGATTGAGTTCCATATCTTTTATTTGCTGTTTCAGCTGTGTTTCCTCACTACCTATCTCGGCCATGTCAATCGCAACTAGTCTTGGGTCCGACTTTTTCACCATGTTTATTTTAAGGAGTTCAATCTCCTCTTTTTGCCGTCCTATCTCTGTTTCCATCTTGTCTGCTCTGATATCTCTGTTGAAGTTATCTCCTTCAATCTTATCAACAGCAATGATAGTATCACCAATCTTTTTGTCACGACCTTCATTTCCCTCAGCGAACTTGGTTTTCAGTTCGTCGAACATAGTCCTGATTTCCTCGTTTGAAATCTTCGCCATTTCACTTACTTTTTTCTTACTTGCTGATTTTTCAGAGTCCTCACCTTCTCTTTTCCTCTTATTGGGATCCTTATCCACCGTGGAAATCATTAAATCCAGCAATTACTCGCACTTTTGGGTACTGTCCAGGTTTGTTATTGTTTTGCCCGGAAGCTAACTTTACACTTTGTCTTCCGGTTCTTTTGCCAGGCGCAGACTTCCTTATTAGGAAATCAGGTCGGGCTGACCTAGTTCCAGTGTCTATTTCTCGTGTACGTACTGATCACTATGTGTGTTTTCGGTAATCAACATAAAGCTCCAAGCATGTTCAGTTATTCTAGATATTCACATTACCTTTACAACACTTGATGTTCTTGCTTTTGTAATTCTAATCGATTACTCGGCCAGTAGCGTTGTGTCCAGCGTGGTTTGGTTGTGCTTTGCGCATGCGCGGCGGCAAACTCAAACCCCTTCTTTTAATCGTCTATTTTCACTTTATGTCCTGTTTTGTCACACTTTTACACTTATAGTCCATGTGCTCTACAAGGTTAGGTATCTTATACTATAAGATGTTCCAGCTCTATAACTTCAATGCACAGTATATGTCCACGTTAAATTCGCGCCCTGGAGGTGCCCTGGGGCAAGATGGCGCCTTGTTAATCCAGCGTGTTTCTTTTAGTCCAGAATCGAAAGATCTGATTTTCACTTAACAAGTCCGATTTGAGTCCTCAACTTTAGTTTTCCTTGATCTATGTGACTTTATACAGACACTAGACGTTTTTCCTTTATCACACTTATGGCTTAGCTGAAAAAAAAGGGACGAACAGACCGAGGTCTCTTTGGGTACCTTCTCACTTTCCAAGCTAAACCGGAAGTCTTATCACTTCTTTGTTCATTATATCCCAGGAATGTCATGTATATATTTAAGTTAAAATATTTTATCCCTTTGAAAGCAGATAACATCAGTATTCAAATATCAAAACCCCATCTAAATTCAATATTTGCCTTTAATTCCATGGTTTCCATCAATCCTGTATCGCTTGATGATGCAAATAATTCAGGCCTCAATATACAGGGCAGTTTTCAATATTAGTGTTCCCAACTTTGCACATATCAAGTATGGCACTATAACGTTAAATAGATAAAATATTTAAGGATTCTGGTATATTTAAATTTTAAGCTAATTTTGTTACCCATAACAACCAATTGACGACATTTTGTGAGAATCGACCATAAACAGATCATAAATACACCTTATTTAACCAAGATTATTACCCCCGATTTTAGTGTGCTCCCCTTGCTGTGCCGAAAGTGAACACCATAAATGGCGGCGGCTACAATGTTTTGACAGATTCACTCCTCTCCCACACTTCATCCTAACCCCCAGTAGCTTTAACACCTTCCCCAGCATTTGTTTATTCCACATGCAGGCTCAAATGCAACCCATTGTGCAATGCTCATCATTTGTTTATAAAAAAAACATGGCTCAAATCAATTGAGAAAATATGTGTCCACTAAGGCAAGGCAGGGGCAATGCCTGTGCCTCGTTGTCAGTTGTGGGTATCATACGTCATCAGAAGTCACATGACTTACAGCAATGGCGGCATCCATACAAGTTGTCTGCTATAATGCAGTCCATGTAAAATACCTCCCCACTTCTTTAATAGATGAGAATTACATAAAATACATATGTGAGATTGATGGATACGATTTCCCCACCTAGAAAATGTATACATGATATCCTATGAAGTTTGGGCTTTAACTACCTTGTGTTGCCTTGTAATAGGGAGTTAGGTAATTATCAATGCTGGGTCATGTAGATTCTCGTGGACGTGTTGAATCTAGTTGATCTCGCTAGCTGTGCAATAATAACTCAAGTGGAGCGTAAGTACACGGTGGAGAGCTGATATAGCTTTTATTAGGTCCAATGTAGTCACAATATCAATCAGTCAATAAGGTAGGTGTAGGTTCATTTTTACTGGCATAAATAATTACATATTCCTTACATATATGTACATTTATATAACACCAATTATATCTGCAGATTTTTGGTGAAATAAGTGTAGCCTATTTACATTTGAACGTTATTTAAATTTCTTGGCCCTAAAAGAAAAAAAACAAATTCGGCCGTCACTTAGTAAATAACTCGAACATTTTCATACAAAATGTGGTGTCTGCTTACTAAAAGTTCGGCCGATTATTTAAGAAGTCGTTTTTATTTTGAAGTCACTGTGTTAGCGTTATATTATCAGTATAGTAGTCTATGGGGTTGGTGAAATGTATGGGTCCCACTTCTTTCCATATACCCCTGAAAAAGGAAAGATTGCTTCTTGATATGTGATCCCGGAACATTGGTTAATGTGCTGAGAACCACGGGGATGTGACCGATAATATTCTGACACACTGAAGCCTTAGACCTCAGCTATACCAGCTACACTATTTCTTTACTCTTATCAGGCACCTCATTATGGAATACCTTATACTATGGCATCCTTGTGATGTCTAGATTACTGAACAAGTATTAAGTTAACGGTATTGATCTATTTAACTATTGATCGATTTAACTTTACAATTAGTGTGAACTTAATGTAGCTACCTGGCTTTCCAAGGGAAACGTTTTCTCAGGATTAAACAATTGTGTCTGGTGTCCAGTTATAGTTACTGCAATTTAGGGGTAGTTAGCGTCAGACAATTACGTTAAGGGTATTTTCATGGAAAGATCGTATATTAACCAATGAATACATTAGATGAAACTGTCATTTTCAATTTTTCAAAAGTTATCAGGTGTTCCAGACCATGGGATGTATACAGTATAGATCAGGCCACCTTATCATCAAGACCATTCATTTTCTGGCGATGTCATAGACATTCACATAACTTTTTGTTATAGTTTTTTTGTGTTTGAAAACATTTTTATTCAGTTTGTCAACAAAGAACTTTTTCTCTCTTTTCGGGGTCGATCACATATATGTCTACAGCGCACCCTCTTCTCTTCATTGTATGTGTTTTCTGGAAGATAAAAAATTTTACCTTTTGGTTTTTCAGAAAAAAGCAGAAATATGCCTGAGATTATCAACCGATAAGTCTAACTGTAATTATCAGAAGGAGAAATTGTTAATTAAACGAAGATTTTTTTATACATGTAGAAAGAAAAGCCTTTATCTGTGTAAGCTTTTGAGGTCTGTATAGACTCTCCTCCATGCATTGGAGTATTCTTTGCTTCTTGTTAACATTTTGTTTTCATACAGTATGGTTCTACATTTTATTTCTAACTCATTTATCGCATGCTTGAAAGCAATTTGACCTTGGTGGAACAGTTTTTGTCTGTGAATGAAAAATTTGATGCTTAAAATGATCCAATTCACTATTTTGGTACTAGTATCGTCAATGGGGATACCAAAAATAATGTCTATGGTTCTGAAACAGACTTTACCGTTTCTTATTTCAAAGGGGGGTTTGCCATTTCTGGCTGAGTTTAGGTGGCCCATTGTGCACACCTCTAGTAGGATCCTTTCCCATAGCTTATTTGTTTCTGGGCATTCTATGAAAAAGTGAATAATACTATCTCTCCCTTGACAATACGAACACATAGGGGTTGCCACTTTTCCCATATTTTTCAGGACGTCATTACAGGTTATTGACCTGTGTAGTATCCTATATTGGAAAGCTTGTAACTTGGACTCACTTGTAGTTTTGTAAGGTCTAACAAATGTTTTTTTCCAATCTATCTCGCTAAATTGCGAATCGTTCAAGGATAAAATTTTTTGCCATTTGTCAAGTTTTTCATACTTGGTTTTTCTTTTCACGACTAATGCGTCATATATTACTTTGGCGCTAGCTTTAGAGATGTCAACTGTGTGCCGTCCAATTTCTATGTTTATAGAGTCATTGTTAGGCGTAGTTACATCTTCGCGTAAGAGACGTCCCCATTCGGCTGGTAAAGCCCTTACAAGATTATTTCTAGTGGAGAGTAGGGAATCAATTCCGTACTCTTTTTTCAACTCTAAAATTGACATAATTTTACCTTTCTCATTTAGGAGGTCACCAAAGACAGTGATACCTCTGTTTTGCCAATTTTCATATGAGAACATTTGACCTTTACACTTGATAAGTCTATTACACCATATTCTCTCCTTAACCACTTGGGCTGCGGATGAGGGTTTGGAGTTATAATAGTACTTATTCCAGATGTCGAAGATATCTTTGTAGAAGTGATTAAGATTTTCTTTTGGTCTATACCTGCTTAGTATTATACTTTCTATGTTTCGTCCTGCGTCTATCTCAACCGCACCATAGTGATCGCTATTTTTATTTTCTAACAGTCGTTGGATCCATTTTAGTCTGTTGGTTTCAACAATTTCGTTGATATGTTTGAGATTTAATCCACCATTTTCAATTTTCTGGACTAGGAAGTCTGTACTGATTTTGTTGTGTGGACTTTTCCATATGAATTTCATTATTTTTTCTTCAATTTGTTTTTGCCATTTTTTCGATATTGGTACGCACGCAAGTGTGTGTTGAAATAGCGGGAGGACGAAGACATTTACAACCAGGACCCTGCCTTTCAAGGTCAGGGGTCTCTTATTCCATTCACTGAGCACATTTTGCATTTTTAACATGAGATTGCTAACGTTTATATTGGTCAGCATTTTTTCGTTTCGAGGGTACATCAGGGTCACCCCCAGGACCTTTATCTGGTTCTCCCAGTTAAATTGTAATACATCTCTATTTGTTAGTGTTAAGGCACCTATGTTGAAGCCCTTTGTCTTTTTAGGGTTGAGCCTAAGCCCGGAGGCAAGATAGAACTCATCTAACAATCTGACAGTTTTAACAAGAGAGAATTCATCTAATAGAGTAACAGTGAGGTCATCGGCGAATTGGACAATTTTGGACTCTTTTTCCCCAAATTTGATGCCTTTAATATTCTCATCGTCTCTGATACCCTGAGCTAATTTTTCCACGATGATGGTAAACAAGGTCGAGGATATGGGGTCTCCCTGCTTCACCCCCCTCCTGATGTCAAACCAGTTTGAGGTGAAACCGTTATTGCTGAAAGTGGCTTTAGAACCCTGTAATAAAGTTTTTACCCAAGATCTATATTTCTCGTTTATGTTATAAGACTTTAGTGCTCCGTCCAAGAAAGACCAGTTGACGGAATCGTATGCCTTTGTGAAATCGAAAGACACTACCAATCCGCTTTTCCCATGTTTTTCTAAGAAAGAAATTGTGTCGTCTATTTTCCTAATAGCGGTTCCTATGAACCTCCCTTTTATGAAACCAAATTGGTCTTCGCTGACCATGTCATGGAGATGGTACTCTAATCTAGTGGAAATTGATTTGGACATTATCTTGTAGTCCACATTTAATAATGTGATTGGTCTCCAGTTTCCAAGACTGTTTAGGTCCTGGTCTTTCTTGGGCAGAACACTGATCACTCCCCGATTTTGTGTTTCGGAGAGCTTCCCAACAGATAGACAGAATTCGAACATGTTCATGAATATTTGATTGATGGCGTACCAAAAGAAGCAATAAAACTCTGACGTAAGGCCGTCGCATCCTGGCGATTTGTTATTTTTTAGCGCCTTTACAACCTTCGTTACCTCTTCATAATCGAAAGGAAGGGATATTATGTCATTGTCTATTTCATCTAGTAAGCAGGAAGGGGTTTTATCTAAGAATTTTTCTGCACTTTGTTTGTTAATCTCTAATTCGTCATACAGATTTCTATAAAATTTTTCTCCCTCTTCTAGAATGTTTTTCTTCCCTTTAACAATGTTTCCTTCCACCATTAATTGGTTTATGGTTTTCTTTTCTCCACGATATTTTTCAAGAGAGCAGAAGAACCTGGAGGGTTTTTCACCCTCCAGGGCCCACTTTGCTCTTGATCTTATTAATGCGCCTTGCGCCTTATCTAGTTCTTCCTGTTTGAGGAAGGCTAAAAGCTCTTTCCTTTCTTCTTTTTCAGCTTCTGAGAGAGAAACTTTTTGATCTAAAGTGTATAGTTTATCTTTTTGTCTTTTGGATTTCTCTTTCTTTGCTCTACTAATATTACAGCTTGTTTTTATAGCGAGTTGTCTTACATCCATTTTAAATAACTCCCAAACTAGTACGGGAGAAAGATTCTCCCTGTTACTCCTGAAAGCTAAGAGCTCGACTTCAGCTATAAAGCATTCGTCTTCGAGGAGCATGGAGTTAAATTTCCAATAGTTTCTGCCTCTTTTTTCTGAGAGAAGATGCAGGGAAACTCTAACGATTTTGTGATCAGATAGGGGGTAGGATTCTAAACAACACTCACCGGCTATGTTCACTATATTATTTGATATAAGGACATAATCTAATCTTGATTCTTGTTTTACTCTAACCCAGGTCTTAGGTGGAAAGCCACCATATTTCACGCTTAAAATGTCACATAAATCTAGATCGTTCATAAATTCTTTTATCTGGAGGCTTGACTTTTGGAGAGGTCTGTATTGAATGTCAGCATTCAGATCGCCCATGACGATCAGATTATCCACTTCAAGATCATCAATGTTTTTTAATATTTCTTCAAGTGTCTGTTGTTGCCCTTTCGGGTTGTCTGCAGTGTGCGCGTAGACGTTGAATATGGCGGTTTTTGAGTTGTTTATATCTAACACAATATACTGCCACCGACCTTCGGTGTCTTCTTGATGTTTGATTACATTTTTTTTGATGTTGTCAGAGATGAGGAGCATTACCCCTCTCGATGCGCTAGAGCCATGTGAGAAAAAAATTTTCCCAGGCCATTGTAGCTTCCATACTGATTCTCTATCACTGGTTGAATGGGACTCTTGAAATGCCACGACAGTGTTGTTCTCTGTTTTGAACTTGTCAAACATGGCTTTTCTTTTAATGTCGCCGGTCAAACCATTGACATTAAAAGATACAAGGTTAAGGGTGTCGTTATTTTTGATTGTTTGCTCCATCTTGCGTTTTAATTGCTATTTTAATCCTGAGATATAAACTAACACTCTTGATAGACTTATCCTTGTTTATCCACGTCTTGGATATCCATGGCTTCTTGTATTTCGCCTTGGCGTCTGATGTTGACTTCTTGTCTGACCTCCATCCAGGTGTTCCCTAGAAGGTTACCTTTTGTTGGCCATGTGGAGTCGTCCAGGACTGAAGGGTCGTCTAGGGCCATGCCCACACCCCATACCTTATCCCTGGGGGAAGCCTCGGCTAGCTTCCTTGAGCCGGTGTATACTAAGTAGTCTTCGATGTACTCGTTGTCTCTTACTTTAGCCCTCAAGGCTGATAGGACGAACTCTGCTCTGTGGGTCTCCCAGTCTTCCTTGAACTCTGTGACCGACGACATGTTAGCTTTTGCATCCTTGGGATTGTATGTGGTCAAAGCTAGTTGTGTTTTCTCTGGGTCTTGCCCTATTTTGGCTCTCTTAAAAAAGAGATATTGTTCGACATTGTCGAATGCGTGCCCTTCCAACGTAAATGGTGAATAATGGTGGTTGGATAGAGGGTTATCTTCTGTGTAAAAGGCCATAGCGTTGTCGTTTTGTACTTTGGTCAGATTGGAGAGTAGGAGTGGGGTTGGTACAGTTGACAGTTGATTGTGTTTGTACCACTTGTTAAGGAACACACTGCCTCTGCTGACTTTGGCGTCTGGGTATCCCATTTTGACTGCGGCTTTTGCAATCTTTGTAGCCCTTGCATTTCGCTGTCTAAGAAAGAGCGGGACGTCTTTCTTGATGAAAATCTTCCCGACACTCGGATCATTCTCGTATTGCTTGAGTTTTAGTCTTGCTTGGTACGCGGTAGTAGCATTCTGAGAGGAGGGAAATTCTACTTTTATTGGGCAATTTCTGGTTTTATTTACCCTGTATGCTTTTTTGTACTTCATTGTATGTAGCATCATCAAGTTGAAAATGACGTTGTCAGCGATATTATCTATTTCTGCCTGTGTTTCGTGCTCAGTGGATTTAATGCCGACTATTAGGAGATTCTTGTCTAATCTTGCGAGTTCGTCTCGAACGAATTGCTCGTCCTTCAGCTCTTCCTGTCTTTTCTGTTCAAGGTAATCCGTGTCTTTATGAGCGGCGTTACGCTGTTTGAGAATTTTAACTTCATTTTTGGTCTCTTTTATGTCCCTTTTCATCTTATTCCAGTCCTTACCTCTCGCTTCGTTGTCGTCGACAACACTATTAATCGCGAGAGCGTTTTCATATCCCACCTGAGAGTTGTCGTTCATGACTTTTTTCATTAGTTCCATGTCTTTGAGTCCTTCGAAGAGCTGGTCGAAACTCTTTTGGTTCACGTCAGCCAGATTCTTGACCATCTCGGAGACATCCCCGTTTAGGTTGTATTTGGGACGTTCGCGCGGGTCTCTAGGTAACACTTTTCTTGGTTCCTTCACTGGTCTTCTCATTTGCCCTGTTTCCATATTGGGGTTCTTTTTTTTGCAAGCACTGACCTCTGGGGATTCACTGAGGCTTCTCTTGCCTCTTCTCTCTAGTCTTCTGGCAAGGTCTTGGTCCGAGATATCTTCGACCTCGTCGCTAGACGAGCTCATAACTGCCGGATAGCTTGTTGGCGTTGAAACTGGTATTTGTTTCCCTGGTTATATGCTTAACTATAGAGAAAAATGTAACTTTCACCGTTTTTGGCACTTCCGCAAGATGGCGTCGTGACGCTTCCGTTGCGGTTGTGTTGATCAGTTCACTCTGAGCTAAAAGCTTATTTCACAAGCATGCTCTTACTTTCCTGTGGTATATCTATTTTTCCTGCCGGAAATGATCGGTGGTGGGGTTTGATCACTTTATCACACACATACGAGAAGGACTCCTGTTGTCCGACTCGTGCTTTCCTTGTTATTGTTGTTCTATGCGGTAGGCTGACTAACCCGATACCACGGGTTTCGGCCTTGCCGGTATGAGGCGGGACCACGACACTGGTTTTTTTTTTGGGGGGGATGTCAACTTTTGCCTTTTTCTATGAGCTTCCTCTTCCGCTAGCGGCGGGAAGCAAGCTCTGTTTGAATGAATCAGAAAATGAGAAAGAAGAAAATTATGTATTGTTTCGTTGAAAGTTACCTCTCATTGGTATCCCTGGGGATGGTATATGTATTTTTTGTCTGTAGCCGCTCTCGGTGTATTCAGAGCTCTCTATAGTTACTCCTGCGGGTGCTAGGGCTTTGCGTGTAACTTTTGCGTTCCCGCGCTGTTGTGAATATAGGGGGAAGGCTTAAATCCTGACGATATGTTGTTTCTCCTTTCATCTGTTGTGCTGTTTAGAGAGATCTTTTGGTTTTATTGTCCGTTTAAGGCTGATTGGTCTTATTATTGTCTATAATCCTTGGGTTCACATTGGGGGTCGGACTTTCTTATCCGATGAGTCCAAGATGGCGGATTGTCTTTTTCCTCCAGCGTGTGGGGGGTGATTATTCCTGATCTGGGTAATCCGAAGTCCGAATTATCCTATGTATGTTAGTCCGTTTACAATGTTCGTGGTGGAGTAGAGTGGGTTTGTTGATTGGTTGATTAATTTTTCTCTGTGTGTTTTGGGGTGTTAATCCTTTTTCTCTTTCGACCGACTTGGGCGATAATCCAAAGCCACGCTCCTCCAGGGCGGTTGGGCGCGGGGGGAAACAAAAAGTTCTTTTCTGTTAATCCTGTGTCTTTTTCGATGTCAACTCTTGGGTGTGTAGGATCTATTGTGTAGACTGAATCGACTGACCTTTTGGGGTTAGGAAAAAAAAAGGGGTTAGTCCTGGAAAAGAAGAAAAAAAAGGGAGCAGTGCTCCGACACGTTTTCTCTCTTTTCTATCGAACCGGAAGTCATAGTTGAATAATATGGAAAATACAAGAGAACAAGAGCCTCCGGCTGAGCCCCTCCATCAGAAAAACAGATCACTTTAAACTAAGGGAATTGAAAGCTCCCATTTATTAAATGTACGGTCTGAGAGCCTATCTTATAATTAAAGTGTATGATGAATTAGTTTATACTAGACAAATTATGCGTCCCCTTGCCCCATGTTAGTCAAACCTAACTGAACTCAATGGTGGCAGTTTCCTTTCCTTTCCTCCTGACCTTTCTCTAAACTTGACATTACACAACATTGAAAAAAACATTATTTCAAAAGTTTTAATTGTCTTAAAGGGTCAGTTAACGGGTTCATGGTCACTTTTAGGACAACAAACTTCATGGAGCCATAAATACAACACCCAAGTCTCGATTTTTTTACTTCCATTTATATCTAACTTATAGTCACTTACAGGCATAAATTGAGAAATCCTAGTTGAAAAAGTCTGTTTAGCACAAGAGGGCAATGAGAGTGATGTGTGACGTCACAAAGGTGCGCCAGAAATGAACATAATATCTCTACCTTCCCCCCAATCTCCCAGCAATTGTTTGACCAGAGAACTATACCTGTAAGACAGTTTGTTTTGGTGTTCACACCTGCGTTGGTCAAGCTCCTTCTGCCCACTCCACCCTCCTTTCTAGCAGCAATAATGAGAGTTGTTTATTATGTTCATTGCATGTACATTTCAAGATTGGCGTACCTTTGTGACGTAGGCAAACAATGGCGCCTTGAATGGAGTGTTAAACTGAGGAACTACTTTTTCCCTCCTTTAAATGGGTAAAACTCACTAAATAATAATTTGAATTAAGTAAAACCGGGGTGGTTACATTTCAATAATAGCAAGGAAATGGTTTTTCTCATAATATTTTGGGGTTTACTGACACTTTAAGTTGTACAATATCCAATCATATATTCAATACAGAATCAGACATTTTTTCCAATGGTAATTGTAGGCTATCGAAATGCAAATATACACAGAACCACGAAATAAGTGTGGGAGAGAGGGAGAGAAATAACAGAGGGAGAGAGAGAGAGAGAGAGAGGGAGGGAGGGAGGGAGGGAGGGAGGGAGGGGGCAAGAGAGAGAGACATATAGTCAACACAACCAAAATTAAACCCAAAATGGTGCTGATCATTTATGAAATTGTAGTTTGATTTTCAAATCCCCTAAAAGCCTGAGAAAAATAGCTTCATGAGGGTTAAAATCTGGTCACTGGAAACATGCAAAAGGCTGTTCATCTTCAATAAATTTTGTTATTCTAGTAGGCAATCCTATATTCACAGGCAGAGGCTTTTTGGAAATAATATTTTATATGACAGCTTTATACCTGAGATTAAAAAGGCTATCTGGCCTAAAAGTAGCAGCATTTTCAGCGAGATTGAAATTCGCGTCCAAGAGGGCGCACGAAAAAGTGTTGTGAAGAGTCAGAAAAGTTGCACGGTTACTATAACGTCATTTAGACAACGTCATCGGGACCGTGAGCCATGAAACCTTGCCGCAAAACATCGGGATTTAAGTTCGTACAAAATGGGAAGCAGCACATTTCAACAATCAAAAGTCTCTATTAAATGTAAGAAGAATCTGTCATGTGTTTTTGTCATAATTATAGTTGCCTGTATGTGATTCTGTTGCATGAGCTACTAAACCAAACAAACAGCACTTTCTCCCAGCCTACATCTGTCGAACGGTGTGCGCATAAAAACAGCTTGAAACGGAACTACAGTGGAGCCAGCAGAGCCTCCTTTAAAGAGTATAGTAATAATGATCAGCAGCAGACAGTAGAAGTATGATCGGGAGAAAATGGTTTGAAAGACCTCCCCGCCTGCTTATATATGTGTGCATGGTACTAGGCTATATATAGTTGTTATGTTACCATGTTCCTCATGATAAATAGCAGGGTGTATAGCCCCCAGTCCTCTCAGCCAACAGGAATAGTTTTAGCTATGATCTAGCTCAGAGTTGATAAAAGCATCCAGTAGAGACTGGGATTCTAAACCATAAGGACGTTTCCACATTATTGTCTATAATCTAACTCTATTATTATAGCAAATGGCACGATGGAGGGTTCAAACTGATCGAGTCCCGTCAGAAAACGGGATGAACCCCGAAGGGGTGAGTTCCCGTTTTCTGACGGGACGAGATCAGTTTGAACCCGAACAGAGTGCCATTTGCTATTTATTACACACTCTATTAGGATGTCAAAAAGTAAATTTAACTTGTATAGCCTATAGTTTAGCTCGAGGAGGCTTGATTCACCGCAATTTGTAGGCCTAAGTTACGCGGTCGGGAAGACGTCATCTGGCCTACGCTGCACCAATGAAATTGCGTCTTTACCCAAACTGATCACGTATGCAGTTTGGGTCAACCAAACTGCACCCCCCAAACTGCACCTTTCTAACTGCTCACGTGTGTAATAATAGGACTAACTCATAAACAACACAAATATATATCACTGATGGAGAACCTGCCTCGATGAGGTACTTTTAATAACGTTTATTGAAACACAAATATATATCATAGTGTGAACCCAATGCACACTGGTTGTTTACCCCCCTCATCCAGTGGTAGTGATAAATCTATTGGGATATCTTAATATGTGTATTGTCTGGTAACTACTTATCTTCAACTATCTACTCTAAAGAAGAACGATCCAAGAGATGTTTCCTGCTTGAGTAGTAAGCCAGTACTATCTTATTTCGGTCCTGATCTTGATGCTCCACATCGAGCGCTGCCTACTCCGCAGCCCCACCCCTCAGTGGGGCCCGCTCAACCTCTCTTACTTATCATACTAACATGTCAGTAACATGTCAGTGCATGCGGAACTCGCTTATTCAATCACAGACACTTTGGGAATGATTGTTTTGATTGACAGCTTGCAACGCCCACCCCACCCCACCCCACCCTCACTTGACCACCTTCCATGTAGTGGTGGTGGTGTACCTGGTGGAAGAATCAAAAAAATTAGATGATGTAGATCAGAGCTTACTAAGCCTGCCGATTCCTGTAAGAGAAGTTGCCAAAGTGGTCAAGAGTCTAAAGAATTGCAACTCACCAGGGAGTGATGGGTTTACCCCAGAGTTCTATAAGTCTTTCTGGAACAACATCCAGACCATGTTATGTTAATGATTGCTGCGATAGAAAGAAAAGGTTGCATGTCTTGGGACCAAAAAAAGGCCTCATTTCGGTCATTCGGAAAAAGGGTTCAGACCTGGGATATATTAAAGGGTGGCGTCCAATTACCCTTCTCAACGTAGATTACAAGATAGTATCTAAGGTAATAGCAGAAAGAATGAATGGGGTGTTGGGAAAAATCATAGATGAAGACCAAACAGGGTTCATGAGGGGTAGATTCATTGGTGAAACAATTAGAAGAGTGCATGATATCATAGATCTACTTAATGTCAAAAAGGAAAACGGCCTCATAGTTGCAATAGATTTCCAAAAGGCATATGATAAGGTTAGTTAGGTTTTTACATTCTACAGTATTTTATAAAAAAAAAATTCGTGAATGTTAGTGAATTGGGTACCATTCTGTCAATCATCCTGAGTAGCAAGTTCATGTGATACATTTTGAGGTGTTGGTTGAGGATTGGTGTGAGGAGTGTGGACACTTATCTGGGAGGATATCTGGATGCGCATCTCTGTGTGATCTAATTCACGCCAACACTACTAACTTTGCACTTATGCAAGGAGTGCTTGATTGACAACCTTCTACCATCTCTGCAGTAAATCCCTGAAGGCCAGTGTGACATCCTATTGGTTGACATTTGTTGTATTCTATTGGCTATCTTGGTTTGATTGACAAGTTGCCACTTAAGGCCACTGTATAGGTTTTGAGAGGAACCCATTTAGAGAGGACCAGCCATGACTGAATCTGAGTGACCTACACCTACTACACCCTTTGGGATTTCTGGGTTTCAAGTCTAGGAGACAGACAAGCTCGGAATTGCAAAGACTAAAAGACAATTGTGTATTATTAGATTACAATATGTTGTTTGATGTCTTAAGCCCCTTATCCACTTACACGATTGTGGGGTGACCGACAATCGGTCACCTCATGTGACCGACAATCGTGCAAGTGGATACCGGGTCACCGACAATCGGTCACCTGGTCACCGACAATCGGTCACCTGCTCCCGACAGTCGGTGACCCCTCCCGACGATTACTAAAATTTTAGTAATCGTCAGGAGGGGTCACGATTGTCGGGACCCCTAAACAATTTTAGGGGCCCCTAAATTATTTATTTATTCATTTTAAATGGCCATATTAGTGGTGCTCGTGGTGTGGATGAACCTCCTGTTCATTCCTGTTCACTTCTGTAAAGTTTAGGGTATATTTTTACATTTATTTTTATCGTTTTAAATTGATTTATATAGAATAATTGACATTTTTACTGAATATTTCGATTTGTGCGTGGTTTGCAGGGCCCTGATTTTGGTGAATAGTGTGGAGTTATTTTTTACATTTATTTTTACTATTTCTATTATTCATTATAATTATTTATTGGACATTTTTTATGATTATTTCGAATATTTCGACTTAAAAAATCTCCCAATCGTACAGTATGGGACACCACGTTGTAGCATACTTATTTAGATTAATATTTCTTTAATTAAATATACCGAATATAGATTTTAATATATTTCCATATATGTTCTTTGTGTATAATGATATAACTAATTATCGTGGCGAAGGTAAATATCAATGTTATAATATGGAGATCGATCAAAGAACAATAGCAACGAATTTGTAAAAGTCATTATCCATTTCATCATCTCACCTCATAACTCATTAATACCAACGATCCTAGGATCGTCTCACCACTCTATATTGTATATGTAAATAACACATAGTGATTATGAATGAATTTGTAGGATGTAAGGATAGTATAATCTAACGTTGGAAAGAATCCTATGTACAGTAAATAGCAAATTTATAACAATGATTTCACCCACCATACGGACAAGAGATACAGCCCAGTAGATCAGGGCATGCGGAAAATCGCTCTGCGGAGCGAAATTGTTTTGGTTTGAATTGTACATGCCTTCTGAATGTCCAAAAAAAACCCAATAATATAAGTAAAGTCTCCCTGTGATCTATTCGGATTAATGATTTAACTAATACTCATGGCGAAGGTACATATCAATGATAAATAATAGGGAGATCGATCAGGAATAATAGCAACAATAGAAGAAAAGTCTCACAAATAAATCCAGTTTTGCCACAGAAGTACAGGAGCCTGTATAGCCCGAATGCAGTGATATACTGAAAATTCTTATTTTTTTAAAAATTGTTTCTATTGATTTATTATTTTTCATACATAAACTACACATATTGCTGATAATATCGACGAAATTGGGAAGATTGATGAATATTGTAGTCAGGGCAGCTTCGTGGAGTCTGTGACGGGAACTAGCTGTTAAGGGCACAGAAGAAGTGTACATATTTCTACATAAATTAGAAATAAATAAAAAGAAATATGCATATAATGTTTTTAATTATTGTGCACTCCATAGGTCTCGACATAAGGGTCATAATGCTTTTTACTTTGTGGAAATATTCCTACTAGAAGAAAGGTTACAGCCAAATAACGAAATAATAATGGTAATACGCATGCATGGTAATTGCAGCGGCAATGGTCATATAACCGTATATATAACATAGCTGCTCATATACACATATAACCCATTATATTGATAATTAACAAAAGTGTGGAACATTCTTCCCCTAATTTTCCTGCTAAGATGACTTGAATACTTGTATTGGTTGTTTATGAAGGTAAATATAAGTTCTATTTAAGTATTTCGAGGCAAAACTATTGTGGAAATGTTCTCTATGTGTCCACACAATACATGTTCATAATTCATAATTGTATTATTGTTGCTATTGTTCTTTGATCGATCTCCATTATTTAAAATATCAAAGAACATATAGTAATATATTAAAACCTATATTTGGTACTATCTAGATCACATATTTAGTCTGTTTGAGCAGAGCTATCCCCGGTAGTAATCACACGTTGGAAACTTATTTGATATAGACAATCATATAGACATTATTATTACATAAATAAACCTGGGACACGATTATCGTACAAGTGGATACTGGGGACCGACAATCGGTCACCCCTAGGTGACCGACAATCGGTGACCAAATGAGCCATTTTAGTCGTGCAAGTAAATACCGGGAACCGACGGAGGTGACCGACGATGGTAGGGAACGGATTGTCGGTCACCTTTGTCGGTCGTCGATTGTCGTGTAAGTGGATAAGCCATTTTATGTCTAATTCCCTTGCATTGTACTTTCATGTTTATCCAACTGCCTTTGTAAACAGGGAGCATGCAACTTTCCTAGTTGTTAATAAACTGAATTTTACTTCCACTCCTGTGTTCTTCTAATACAGACATTCGAGGCATTTCAGATTACAGTATGTCTGGTATTCATAATCTAGCCATTGCGCACAAACAGTTGACCGTAGAAGGAAACGCACAATATATACATTAACTTAAACTGATTATAAAGTTAAACAGAAAAATAGTTCATTAAATGATTGATTAACTTAATAAACTTATAACTTGTTCTATGTGATGTCTTGCACTTTTTTGGGTTCCCAGAGTAGGCTACATTGTAAACTGGATCAAAACTTTGTTGAAAGGGTCGCAAGTGTCCTTTGTAAATAATGGTTTCTTGTCAGGTTGGTTCGATCTCAAGAGAGGGGTTAAGCAGGGGGACCCCATGTCCCCTGCACTTTTCACTCTAGTACTAGAAACCTTAGCAATTGTGATAAGAAAAGAACAACAAATAAGAGGCATTGTAACCGTTGAAACGGAGGACAAAATTGTACAGTTTGCGGATGATACCACCTTTCTGCTGAAAGGCATGAATTCTCTCAACAAAGTATTTGAAACCCTGAGAAACTTTGGTAAAGCATCAGGCTTGTGGCTAAATGAGGATAAAACTATAGGCTTATCTAAAGGGAAGTTTGATGAGAACGCGTTAAGAGCGTACCCAGTTATGTTTCAGAGAAATTTAAAATTACTAGGATCGCTTACCCAGAGTGCGCGAAAAATGAACATGAAACATCTACAAAGAGAACCTGCCTTTAAGTTTTATCCATTTTTCTGTCAATTACAGAAGGGTCTGCCCCTTTTCCATATATTTGAATGTATAGTAACATTATGGAAATAAAACTACTTATATAGGCATAGGCCTATACGTATTTGACATATTTTTAACCCCATATGGCCTTAGTCCAGGATAGTTGAAACATGCAAGCTATTCACTGAACTTAATTCCATAATGGCGCATGTATTGTATGCAGGATTTTACAATTACAATGGATTCCAGTCCTTGAAACAAAACTTTTACACACTTTTAATTATCAAACAAAATATCAACCTTTGAAGGCAGCGTTGCAGATTCCTAAAGGCTATATATAATACCTTAGAGCAGAGCCATACATGTACATTTATGTATGGCTCTGCATAGAGTAAAGAGGAAGGATACAGAGATATACAGCCATAGGCTGCATATAGCTCTGCCCCGGGAGCTCTGCATTATCAGAGGCCACTGGACTCAATAACAGTCTGGGAGGCGTGGTTGTTTTACATGCCTTGATTATTTGATATCGGTGCGGCGAAACAGCTCTCATGACAATATGGTTTTAATTTCTCCCCTTTTTATAAAGTTGCAAATCAGGTTTGACTCCTACGTTTTGTTCGTCTTGGTGAACGTGAAGCATGGCACGATTGCGGAGCATGTGTATATTCGTGTTAACTTCTTAGGGGGATCTTTGTATACGTTTGCCAAGATGCCAACCCTTCTGACCTCTTTCTTTGTCCCACTGACATAATTTCGTTGTTTCTGGGTCACTTAACTGTCACGTGCATAGCATATCATCCAATGAGAAAACAACACGCGAAGACGCCTGGGATATAAGGCGCATGCGCCTAATGGTTCTCCCCTTTGCCACGTTGAAAATCTGAGAAGAGAACCGGGGCCTTTGAGCTTGGAATTGATTCTGTACCATACCCTTAACAACATGAAGTCAATTGCGATTTTGGCAATTGCCATCTGCGCTGTTTTTGTCAGCGCTGAGGAATTTAAGCATGAAGAAAATGTCATCGTTTTGACGAAAGACAATTTTGACAGCGCCATCGAAAAGCACCAGTTCCTGCTGGTTGAATTCTGTAAGTATGCCATTGACACTGTCAGAAACCGGCCGGCAACATAATAATTGTTATGCGTTGAACGGAACATTTTTGACACAATAGATTATTGTTAGTAACGTTAATTGTTAATTGCTTATGAGTCTTAACTATGCTATAATTGTATTTCTATGGCATTTTCGGTGGAAAATAATCACTTTGAATGTTATTTCCTGCATTGTATTTTCATGTTTATTGAGGGGGCTGGGACTACAGCAAGAATATGGGTACGGGACTATCCTAACTTAAGCCGGTTCCTTGTGATTTACTTGGTTGCTCCCGATCGCAAATGCCTACGTGGATCTAGACATATAGTATTGCCCTATCCTGAAAGAGGTGTGTCACAGGATCCACATAGCATTTTCCGTATATATACAAATTGCACTTCTTAATCTAATTGTTTATGTTATTATTAATTGTCTGCGAGTGTATAGGCTATTTCATAATTTAAATCTTATTTAGTAGAAACAAGATTTTTGGCTTTGTATCTCAAACAAAATCTTGGGTTGAATGTTGAGTGTGCCATTGGCATTGCTTTGATCCCTTGGCCTTTCCAGAATCCAGGCGGTCAATACTTAGGCGATTATACTTTTGCTGTTCCCTGTTGTTCATATGAATGGGGATTATTACTAATAATAATATTAGGCTACAGTTAACAGTAATTAATTCGATCCTTTATCAAACAAATGCCACTCCTTCAATAATTATTTTGAAAGTGGGATCAGCAAGATTAATCATTATGACGTGTTACAAAGCCTTTCCGTCAAAAGGCATGTAACATACCAGGCAATCTAATAGAACATGTCCCTGGAACTTGTCATTTCCCAAACATTTGTTTTCGAGTTACCTTTTGAAATTGCATCTACAGACTACACATGTATGATGTCGACTGTCGTGACATGCATTGCATCATGATAGTCTAATTATGGCATATATCTATTTCATTGTGATCTTAAAGTGTGATAAAATGTTAGTTACGTTTTAGCCTACCAACTAATGCATTTTTATTAAGGGTTCCCTGGTCCTCCTTTTTGGGGGTCTTTTTTTATTTTCTGTATGAACTTCCACTTAATGATTGTTTGCTACGTGCCATGAGAATGTTATGGGTTCGAACCCTGGCGCGGCTGCAATTTCACTTCCTCCCTCAGGCACCAGTGGAAGAACAGCTGTAGGTCCCCTCTAAGCTGAACTAGCCCTGGTAAAAAAGAGCTCATCATCTAAAAACAACAGCTGCTGACAAAAATTGCTGTCTCTAATCCCACCAGTAGTTGTACTTTTACATAACATATGGTGCACAAGACGGGATGCCATTGTTGTTAGAACTATTATATTAAATACTAAGTACATAAACCCAGCTCATTTAATTAATTATATACCGTACCGGTGATCTTGATCTGTGTGACCCTAATTCTAAGAATATTATAACTTTTTTTAAAAAATAAGAATATTATAACTTAATTGTTACTTGAGTGAGGATGTAAGTTACATTTAGGGGCCAATACTTTTCCAATGGAGGTGACTGGTCAGGAAATTGTTTAAATTGGTAGGCCTACTTGCTTAATTGATTTTATCTTAGTGGGTTTTTTTCTGACTTAATATTTCAGCTCATTCAATATTTTTAATGATCAGATCATAACCTATCTTTCCCTTTTTAAATCCATTCCCAAAGGGACTTCGGGGAGAGCATGAGACATGACTTATTCTGTAGCTTCCCTGAGGTGATATGTGCCACGACCAGGTCAGTGAGATTTTACATGTGTTCGTTGATGGCGAGAGGGATGATGGCATTCCATGGGATTGTCTCAAGGTTTGTTTGTGACAAATCTTGCTTACCGATCTCTCTTATGCCTCACACAACCATGCAAATCTGTCTGTCATGGAGCCATTGCTTCCGATCTAGATGTGTACTGCACTAGTCTATTCTTGATGCACATTATTCCTGGCTGCACTAATTGTATTTTGCTATGTTTATGGCGGTAGAACTGAATGGATTTATTTCGGATCGCTTACATACAATTTGGTTAATTTGTTTAGTTATGCTGGCCTATCACTAAGAGTGGATAGCAATGTCTCGAAACTCTTATGTTTGGTCTAACCCTTCCACCCATCTGTCACAAAATGATCAACCCCATCATTTAGTGTAGTTTAATGTTTTAATCACACTATCATATTTCGTTAAGGAATTCGTTTCGTGGTTCCTTTCAAGCGGCTTGACTAGTGTACATTCCTAATTACGTCAACCTTTCTTTGTTTTTAGTTTATGTTGTGCCTGTTCCCATCCTAGATACCCCCTTCACCTAGTATGCATTTCCATTTCACTGCAGTAATAAACCATAGATACACTTGCTAAATTGGTCATTATATTAATTATTTTCAGATGCCCCATGGTGCGGACACTGCAAAGCTCTTGCCCCTGAGTACGCCAAGGCCGCCACAGCCCTTGCTGATGAGGGATCTGAGATCAAGCTCGGCAAGGTCGATGCCACCGTTGAGAGCGACTTGGCTGAGAAGTTTGAGGTTCGTGGTTACCCAACCATCAAATTCTTCCGCGCTGGTGCCCCAAGTGACTACCAAGGTTTGTAATCCATGGTCATTACCCGTACCTCCTTTTTTTCTCTCTTGGAACAATTAAGTAGTAATTCAATCGAATCGACGTGTCTACTGGTACTGCTATATTAACTATTTGTATTGGTAGTACAGTAATACAAACGTGGAATATATTGTACAAGTATTGTGATTAATATGGAGTAGTATTTATTTAAATGAAACCCATTTCTTCCTACTAGGTGGTCGCCAAGCTCCTGATATCGTCAACTGGCTGAAAAAGAAGACCGGCCCACCAGCCACCGCCATTGCCGATGTTGATGCTGCTAAGGCCTTCGTCGCCAGCGACAGCCCAGTCGTTGTTATTGGATTCTTCAAGGTATGTAAAACCCCTTGATCGACCTATTTATCATGTACTTTTCTATAAAGTCCGGTGGCACTATTACTTTACTTATTTCATTTATTAATATTTCATCTATTTTTATTTCATTAAAGGCCAATACATATTTAAACAGTTCCATTGGGAAAAAACGCTATATCCACTATGAATTTTCTCTAGCGTCGCCTAGATTACTTTAATTTTTTTCTTATTCATAACACTAGTACATATTGAGTGAATACTAGTACTTTCACATAACAAACTTCACGCATTATGAATCATTACACCATTGCCTTTCTTTTTATAGGATGCTGAATCTGCTGCCGCCAAGGCTTTCATGGAAGTAGCAAGCACCACCGATGACGTTCCCTTCGGTATGGCCTCCAACAGTGATGTCTTCGCTGAATACAAAGTTGAGGGTGACCAGGTTACCCTCTTCAAGCAGGTATGTACTCTTCAAGCAGTTGTGACCTATTCCCTGCCCAAATTAATTGGATCATATTACCTATACACGCTATATATTATCATTTGTGAGGACGTTGAGTTTATAGTCTTGTGTCCAAAAGATTTTGAAAATTAATTGTAAGAGACCTACCTATTACTCTGAATTTAAATAAAATTAGGTTCCAATCAATTCCCTCATTTTCTATACTCTTACCAGTATATCATTGTAAATATAATTTTCTACATAGTTCGACGAGGGCCGTAACGACCTCGCTGCCACAGAGGAACTCTCTGCAAAGGACATCAAGGAATTCATCACCGCCAACCAACTGCCCCTCATCATCGAATTCACTCAGGAATCTGCCCAGAAGGTGTTCGGTGGTGACGTCAAGAACCACCTGCTCCTCTTCATTTCCAAGAAGTCGGACATCTTCGATTCCACCATTGAGGGATACAAGACCGCCGCCGCCAACTTCAAGGGCAAGGTCCTCTTCATCTACATTAACATAGATGAGGATGATAACACTCGTATTCTTGAGTTCTTCGGCATGAAGGCTGAAGACTGCCCATCCTACCGTTACATCTCCCTTGGTGAGGATATGACCAAGTACAAGCCCGACAGCAACGACCTCAGCCCTGATGCCATCAAGGCATTCGTCGACAGTGTTCTTGGAGGAAAAGTGAAGGTTCGTTGCTATACTGTTACTTTTTTGTTAAAACTGTTACAACTTGTTGGATCTATGTAGTAACATAATAAACTCATTAAGTTGCATAATTTCTCGCCTAGCCTGACCTTCCGTTTCTATATATTTCTGACAATGCTCCACCACCAATATCAAAACTACATGCAATACATCTTGTATTCATATTTGCAAAATATGATCAGCATCTTATTTGTAATACCATTTTATAGCCTCATTTGATGACCGAAGAAGTCCCAGAGGATTGGGATGCCAAGCCAGTCAAGACCCTCGTCGGAAAGAACTTCGTTGAGGTTGCCAAGGATGCCAACAAGGGTGTACTCGTTGAATTCTGTAAGTTTAACCCCATACATTACCCACTGTTCATGAATTGGAAGTTATCACTGGTAGGATGAAAATAAGCACAGCATATTGATTATACAATGTTACAATTATATATTTGCAAAACATATTAGTGGGATATTCACTCAAAGTGATCTCAGTATGGTATTGCATTGAATGATGAAGTTATGAAACTCTTCAATTTTTATTACCAGATGCCCCATGGTGCGGACATTGCAAACAACTTGCCCCAATCTGGGATGAGCTGGGTGAGAAATTCAAGGATGACGAAAGCATTGTTATCGCCAAGATGGATTCCACCGCCAACGAGTTGGAAGATGTTAAGATCCAATCATTCCCAACTATTAAATTCTTCCCCAAGGGTAGTGATAAGGTAAGCTGCTGGGCTTGTAGCTGATGGGCTTAATGTTTTCACAACAGAATCCTTATTTTCATTTTAGTATAGAACGGGAAAAGTCCTCTTGTGATATTCCTTTGATGCAGATAATAAGTAAACCTTGAAAGGTGACCTCAGTTTAAACTTGGAATAGATTTCAAGATTTCCAAGCCAATTACATTCATGTACATAATATGACCCGTTATTCTTGCAATTGCAGATTGTCGATTACAACGGCGAGCGAACACTAGAAGGATTCACCAAATTCTTGGAGAGTGGTGGCAAGGAAGGTGCCGGAGCTGAGGAGGATGTAAGTGGAAACACTTTCTAACTCGAACTTATTGAATATTAATTACTTAAGTCCAAAGACGAGATGGTAATTATAATAGATGGTCCCAACATTGCTATCAGATGCTCTAGAGGATCCCTCAAATAATAATATTAATTATAGGTTTTGTATGCCAAAATGTCAGAACAGTGCATAAAGCAACCGATCGCCTCCCCCTCCTCTACCCCTACTAGTATATAATATATACGAGGTTCTGTCTAGGTTTCAAACACTAAATGTTAATTTTATTTCTCAGGAGGATGTCGACGAGGAGGACACCAAAGACCACGACGAGTTGTAACCTGCATCGCCCATTTAGTATAAAAAAGGAAACATGGGCCCAAGGAGGGAGCCGTGGACCCATGTCACCTTTTGCCCCTAATTATACCCTCCGGCTGTTAGCGTGACCAAAACTAGAAGCAACCGGAGCTCGCAAGCATTGCATTTTTGTATGGCGTGTAGCACTACAGTTGGGCCTATAAAGATTCTCCAGCACCACAACACATCATTCATCCATCAAGCATAGTGAGAGCAGCGCTTTATTCACCTCCCAAATGACAGATCTTCCATCTCATCTAGTGTAAACCTATCGGCCCAACTGTAGCGCTACTTGGAGAGTGAGAGAGAGAAAGAGAATAATTATGTAATGTCCTATGGACGTTTTATTTCTAAATGTGATGACATGTCATGTTATCTTATTTAATATTTTGAATGAATTCAGCCAAACGAAATATAAACTATTGAGAGAGAGAAGAAAAACACTGTACATCCGAACCTAGAAAATTGCAACAGTTACTGTTCTCGCATGGAGTGCTCAAACACCAAGGACCTGCTTAACGTAAGACATACCCTTCATAGGAACGGACGTGATCTGTATATCAGTACTAGAACTGTTAGTGGACATTGTTTATCATTTCCAATAATTGGAAGCCGGTAAAAATAATCTGTTGGCATTCCCAGCCTGATAGAGGTGTGTGTATGCTTTGTTTTGTGTAGTCGTACATGATCTGTGTTCTCGTCATTTCTACATTATGGACCACTTGCGCGTTACAAAGTATTCTCATGCAGGCAAATGAGTATCGTGGTAGGCACCCCCCTAAATAATTGACTAAATATTTTCTTATGTTTTTTTTGAGAAGAAACATTAGTCAGTAAAGTAATTGAGCGAAAATCGTGGTATTTGAAGATTACCTATTGTGGTCGTTGTCTAAGTGCCTGAATATCCTTAGGCGAGTGGGATAAAAGCATGAGTGTTTTAATGAGCGAAGCCCTTAATGGGATGTATCCTAATAACTTGGATACAGTTAAGCAAGTTGTAGGTGTGTACTTACTGATTGGTGCTCCCTGCAGGAAGAGGGAAACGTTGATCATTTGTAAAACA
This sequence comes from Sthenelais limicola, assembly GCA_942159475.1. Classification (NCBI taxonomy): domain Eukaryota; kingdom Metazoa; phylum Annelida; class Polychaeta; order Phyllodocida; family Sigalionidae; genus Sthenelais; species Sthenelais limicola. The sequence goes on along the minus strand of OW804095.1, from coordinate 60,895,254 downwards.
AAAAAAAATAAAAATAAAAAATGTAAAATATATATACTCGTTTTGTTGTAATCCAATAGATATATGTGCCCTTTGAGGCCCTACCGTTATTCAGATATAACCTTTACAGTATTCCAGCAGTCAGTAATTTTGATATTTATTTTTTTAAGAACACAAAAGTCAGTAATATTTTATGTGCATCAGTACAACGCCAGTAATTTTCTGAGCCCTGTAGCCTAAAAGTTGCCAAAGCCAAAGACTACTCGAATATTTCAATAATTAAATAATGTCTATATATTTTTTTCAATACTGAAAATCTTTGCCAAACAACTCTTGAATTTGCATGACATTCGATAATTTAATGGAATAAATTTAAATGGCCCCTAAAATCGTAGAAGGCACTCGAACAGCATTTTCACAACTTATTTTACTAAAAAAAAATCCCGGAGGAGCATGCCGCCGGACCCGCCTATATGGTGACTTGCAATCCCTAGACTGTCAACTATTTCTTGAGAGAATCCTGATCATAGGTCTAGCATTTTAATTTCTTGGTACTCCTGGTAATCATCTATAAAATCTTTAATTTTAACATGCGAAATATTTTAATTATTCCTATAAAATAAAGAGCTCTTGCGTGTTTTAATTTGAGACTTTTTTAAAGACTGCTAACGACTATTTTGTCAGTAATTTGGGCTAATTAGTAAGTGAAAGTCAATACTTTTGATGTTGGCTGGGCTGCGTGAACTATGGAACCTATTTATTTTCGTCAATCATGCGCGAAATGAATTCACACTTATTTTCATTTTTAGAAAAATGTTCTGAACATTCACAATTTAAGCTACCCATGTATTTCAGATAATTAGAAGACGCGGTGATACTGGGACTAAAGGGGGAAGGTAGCCTTTAATTTGTTATCAGAACTGGAAACCAGCGGACGTTTTAGTGTAGTCTTCGTAATTGAGCCAAGTAAGACAAAATAGCCAAACATGCACATACCAACCCCTATTAGCAAATATTGCCTATAAAGACTTAGTAACACGCCGAATAAAAACAATAGATGTTTGTGATATTCGAATGGCTTTATTATCTTAAAACAGGGATGTAACACTTGTTCAGGTAACAAAAGGCTTCTCAAGCTATTGTTATTTGAAAAGCCCTGATCTCATAGCCTCATGTCTCTTCTTCGTTACTAATACACGTTCATAATCATTGCACATTTCCCGTAGATGGGCACATTAAAACAAAGAATACTCTGGCAATGAAAGACTACTTCTTGCCTCACAGTTACTTTCTATATTTCCCCGTTTATAAGCCATGGTTTATGCTAATTTCAAATGGTGATAGACCAGGCTTCTATTTGGGGCGGGCTTATATTCGGGGTAAGAATTATAGTGCATATTTTACCATCAGAATGTTTACCCCCCGGCTTATAAATGGGGCAGGCTTATAAACGGGGAAATACGGTATATTAGATTTGTGGTTGGTCCTAAACACGATAACAAAGTAAATGGCCTGGCTTTGTGCCCAGCACTCAGGCATATGTTCGTCACTTGCTGTCCAGTGATATAGTGGTGCATGAGGGCCAGCTGAGCCAGCTCGCCCTAGTTAGACCATCACCAATGTGAACATATTAGCGTCTGTTGTCACAATAGCTTTAGGAGGACTTCACCACTACGGGATTTGACATGCGGAATATACACGGTAGCATGTTGCTTATTGATGCGAATGTCTCATCAGACAGGCCCTTAAAAACATAATGAAATCACATATTAACAGCAATAAAAAACAATAGCAATTAAAGGCACACATACTAAGAACATTAATTAGATCCATTCTGTAAACAAAGAGAAAGCAATATAGTTTTACTTAAAGCACCCAGGATTGGACAGATTACCTTGGCAACCACCCTATTCCTAATTTGAGTTTTTTCAAAAAAAATATCGAATCATCTTTTCCTCCCAAACCAAAATGTAAAATGCCCTGGTGTTTCTGGCAAGGCTGTAAATTCCAAGGGGTCTATTTACAGGGTATCCCAAATCGTTCAGAAATGTGGTTTCCCGGCAGGCAACCAGAACCCAAAAGTTGGTTGCCCAGCCATTAAACATGGTTGCCCGGGATCTTTTGTTAAAAGATAGTTTAAACCAAGGAAACAGATGACGTTTTTTTAAACAGCTTATATCATTTTATTTAAACTTCAAAATCCTTAATTTTCCCCAAATGTTAAGCAAATTCATCAATCTCGCCAACATGTGACAATACTTGAACTTTAGAAAGAATAACAAATATTAAGAATATGGCAAAAACTGCATTGAAAAATCGAACATATACCATTTATGTATATTAGCCTACATAAAAGAAGGACTGGTGATTGGTAGACATTGCAGGCACAGACATAACTTGATACCATTTCATAAACCCCAAACAAAACCTGCATGTTTCTTTGTAGTTGTCTGCATGAACCTCTAATTATAGCATACACATGGTACAAGGTTATTGCTGCACTGAGAAAACAGTGGGTGAAAGCTGGTCGCCCAACGGGCAACCTCATGTGTTTTCTTAGTTGCCCAGACTGACGTTTTGGTTGTCCCGGGCAGCAAAAATGGCGATTTGGGAAACCCTGCTTATTATATATTTGCCAACTTTTCCTATGAGTACAAACGAGTATCACACTGGACGGCCGGCATCCCATCGCCTATGTTTACATAGCGTAGCTATTAGACAGAACATTTCGAATGATGCCCGTAAATCGGGTCTCTCGTATAATACTAGGGCCTATCAAGGGGATCTGCGTTTTCCGATGTATTTCCCCGTAAAACTACGCTATTATCACTGTATATCTACATAAACGATGTCACTCTACAACTTGGACAGAATGAAATGTTTCATACGGCCTTATTTAAAAAAGAACCAAAAAGGTGTTTACCCGTACTGTCTCATGGTGTATTCCGAATAGTACCAATTAACTACTCGTGTAGTTGATCAGGCTCATCAGAGCCTGAACAACCCTTGTCAACAAACAATCAACAGCTTTGTGCTAGAGGGTGGGTGGGGGTAGGGTAGGCTATAGATCCTGAGTACAATAATCTTACTAAACTAACCAGCCAAACAGTTACACGGTACACCACCTTGGCGATATGCTTCTGGACCGGTATGGCCAGTGCATTACAAGATGTACTTCTCAGTCAGATATACAGTGAACGTGTATAAGTAACGAAGAAGTACATCTTGTGATGCACTGGAATGATAAGAAAGACCTACCACACAAAGCAAATATAGATAGCACCTATTCCTTGACCAAATGCCAATACACAAACCATTGTATGGCGAATAGGAGGAGTGGCACCATTCATTTTTTTTCACATTCTCAGAATTTAAAAAAATCGAAGGTTATATCGTTCTAAGATCACAAGAACAACCCTAGGTATTTGAACACCTCCAGGAGATATTAAGACAAAAATGACCAAGGGACATCGCGGGAAGCTGTATCGTCCCGCAGCGGAGGTATCTGACCAAGGGTGCGTAGCACCCGCGGTCGGATACCGAAGCCAAGGGACGATACGGATTTCCCGCGATGTCCCGCGGATTTTTTTGCATTTATTTCGCCTTTACTTATCAACATGCACCGAAAATGAGAGAAATATTGATAGAGGTGAATTGATGTTCCTTGGGGTTGACGTCGACGACTTTGTTTACATCATGACGCCCGTCATGACGCATTTGTATTTCTACACGCTGCTTTTTCCAAGCCGCGAGGGTCAGGACTATATTTTAGAACGCAAAATTATTTAATTCTGCAGTGTCATGTACATTGATTTTGCTCACAGTTTTGTAGTAAAATTACTTTTATAAATGTATTCAATTATTTTTTTTAATTTTGCAACTCATTTATATGCGATAATACTATAATTGTTAGGGAACTATATCCATTCCATATCAGTCCTGAGGCCTGATACGGCCGTTGTATCGTCCTCAGGACTGAGTTGAGCTCTCAGTGTTAACTCAATGGGCCGTACGTATTGACCACAGCCAAAGGTGAAATAAATTGACAAAATGTAGATCTACTAAATTATAAATGGAGGAAACAGTGGGAGGGTGTCACAGGCAATACGACATTTATCTGTATAAACATAAGTGAGAAATAAGAAATAGGCAATTAAACAGTTAATCAACTGGAAGACCTGTCTTAATCAGAAGTTTGACTACCCATTAGGTCAAAATATCCGTTCTTTCGCCGTATCTTATCTCTTATCTTACACTAGCAAAGTACCCGTCCTCTGGACAGTCACCATCTTCCTCTCACTCTGCCTCCCTTCCTCCTCTCTCTCTGCCTCTCCTTTTCTCCCCCTGCCTCTCTCCCTGTCCCTACACTACCCCTCTTCTCTCTCCCCCTCTTGGTCCTGGGTATGACCATAAAGTGCCTTTCTTTCTCTGTCTCTCTCTCCCTTCTTCTCTATCTCTATTTCCTGGGTATGATAATAAACTGCCTCCCTCTCAGCTCTCCCGCCCTTGATATAACAATCTTAAATGTGTTGATAAGGGCGTAAAGCAACCAATCTCACTCACTCTCTCCCCCTCTTCTCTCTGTATCCGCTTCTCCCTCTCCCTATCCGATTTCCCCCACCCTCTCCTTCTGCTTCTTTCATTCTCTCCCTTACTCCCCACCCCCCATCCTCTCCCTCCCGTCTTTTTCCCTCCCCCTCCCCCTCTTTTCTCTATCGTCTTCTCCCTCTCCCTATCTGATTCCCCCACCCTCTCCCTCCGCATCTTTTCCCCCTCTCTCTCTCTTCTTCTCCATCCCCCTCCCTCTCCCATCCATACCCTCCCCCTCTCTCTGCCCACTTCCCCTCCCCCTCTGCCTCCACTCCCCCACCCCTCTCTCTCGTCCCTCCCCACCCTCTCTCTTCCCCACTCTTTCTTTTTCCCACTTGCATGACGGGGCCAGTTACATCCCTGGGTCACATGATCAATTGGCTCAAGGGCTCATTGACCTGGGTCACATGATCATTGATTTGACCATGCATACTTTCTTCCCTGGCTATAAATAGAGTGTGGATATCCCGATTTAAAAAAGGCTTCAAAATCACATTTCCACTCCAGATAACTTCACAAACCACATATATTGTCCTCCGGAAAGGGACGACGGAACTGTACAGAGCATAAAGACGACTGGAAACATGACAGATTCCAAGAACATAATCGACAAAAAAATCACTGTTTATTATATAGATACCCGCAGCAGGTAACTACATAATATATTTCAGGGACTAAAAAGTTGTTTCCCTGAGAGAAAGGCGTGAGTTTATACGTATACGTGTATGTATAGCAGAGGTACCTCAGGGGGAAAAGGTGCCTTTGAGCATGCATGGAGATGGTTTACCCAGGTCCCATTATTACAACTACCCCTATGCTAATGCCCACATTACTGTATTGACCGCGCCACGAAACGCCCATTATATCACCAAACCAATCATCACAGACACTATCGCAATATTACTAACTCCTACCCATTTTACACTTTGCTATCAATCATACAACATACATGTACACTGTACACATAGCCAGGGCCTTCCTTCGCGGATGCCACGTGGACTTAATACTGATACGGTCCACAATTGTCCAAGCCACATCACAACATTGTGCTAAGAAACGTGACCACGCATATCAGTCGATCCACTCCAATGTATTATAAGTGAAACTATGAGCAAGTGAAAGACGAAACTAAGTAGACGGGATTAAACAACATTTTTAATGAATCTATTTAGCATTTTGGGGGGAATTTTCATAAAAATCCCCCAATTTGTCCTTGGATAATGACCATCTTCCAGTAATAATAACTGTCCGAACAACATAGAAAGTGTGTACGTAGAGCTATAAATACAATAGTCCCTTATCCACATGATAATAGAATAACTCGTATGCGTATACCCCTTACAGCTATCTCAAAAATGTGATTATGTAACAATATAAACTTCCTAGCTGGTATTTGGGTGTCCCAGATCACAATTAAAGCTACATTCCTAGCTAAGTACAAAACAAGTTTAGCTTATGGTCATATGACCGATATAGCAAAAGAAAGAGACCTATAGAATATATATAGATTCTGGTTTTTACCGAAATGATTAACTTGGGAGATGTACCAAGAAGAACAATCCAAATTCCATTTATAGTATTCCATCTTGGTAACATTCGGATGGATAAGGAATTAAAAGGCCACAAAATAAAAATAAATGTTTTTGGTGGAAATTTGCTGCTAATGCAACTTTTAACTGGAGAACTGCTTTGTAGGAAGTGACACTAAGTATTGTGTCATCGCCTGCATCACTCGAACTGTTACGTGTGATCACCAATTAGTTTGCAAATCAAATATTATCAAATAATGTATGTATCACCACAAAAATGGCTGATGTTTGATGGACTTTTACACGTGGTTGAAATGTATGAGATCAATGGTGTGACTTTAAACCTGCCACATGATGACAATTAAATAAACACGGACGTATGCAGTACCATGTGGGCTGTTGACTTGGTCAATAAAAGATAAACAGTCAGCAGGTGAACAGTTTGCTTATCCACCAATTGCCGTGTCATCCAACCTTACCTATGTCAACAAGGCGTATTCATTTTGATCACAAATCTATGGCTCAATTTACAGACATATAACACTTGAATTCTGTATAAATATAGGCATATTATATTTACGCCTATATACCCATAACAATAAAATGCCACTGAGACCTGTTATCCAGCCAGACTCTGCTATCACATCTATATCAAGTCCTCAAACACGCAGATACGAATTTCATCAAGCGGCTTTTACAAGTCCACAGCTGTTGGTACTATTGGACAAACTTAAACATAAATTCATCGATCCTTAATCTCAATCATATAAAAGCTTCGAGTTAGACAAAAATCTAAGATTATATATGAAATATATTAATCGTTGAATAGTCTGTTTCTTTTTTTATTATTCATTCAGGGTTGCTACATTGGCATAAGCCTTTTGTAGCAGGATCGAAAAAGTTATATCCCGGTCTTCCTATTAAGAAAGTGTATGCCTTATGAAAATGATAAATCAATAGGACATGTAAGATTTATTTTGGACGTGTGACCACCCGAGTGTTTTCAACCATTTCGTTCAATAGACATGTAAGATGTAAAGCTGCGAACTGCCAGACTAAGTCCCAGGACACTACTATGTCTCCGTCTCCCATACTACACACCTAAATTCACACATCTCTCTCATTCACATACTAGACTCGTCCTGCCGCTCCTTGCCCATACTTAATGTTAGTAATTCAGAAATGTTATATGAGTTGTGTGTGTGTGTGGGGGGGGGGGGGGGGGCGTGTCACTGGAGATCTGTGTCTCCTGTTCCTCCTCCACAACCGCCTACTCCAGGCGGTAACCTTGTCCTGCCACGTTGCCAGGTGTGTACAGGTAGACAGCAGACCTTCCCATTCACAACTATCAAAAATGATACATACATCATTGCCAAAGTTATTCCACATCAACATTATCAAACAGCGGCTTCTCAACATTGCATTAGTGATATTAAGTGGAGTTAAATAATGTTGGGCATGAGATAAGAGGAAGACTTTCAAGATAAGTAGATTGTGGAGTGTAGTTAATATTGAGTACAGATTAGACAAGAGATAGATGACCAGATGGTAAACTCTTGTCCGTGTTCTCACTACAAAATTATGATAAGCTCCGTACAAATGTTTCATTCCCAAGACCTATCTATTCACAGCACCGTGGGTATTTTAGATAGTTCATATCATAAGGCCATGTGATATGATATAAAAATAATATATGCATATGAAAATACACATTCTAAAACGTGGACACCATTGCGGCATATATCACGTCACTTTGTAGTTGAATAAATTACTTTCACGAGCAGAGCCTAATAATAGCCTGAGGTTTTATATAGCTATGGCAATTTTCTTGGTTTGACTTGTGTCTACATCTTTTAATAACATTACCAAGAGATCATATCTAAAGTGAATAGACATCATTTCTTATACACTGTAGGTTCCAACCGATATTTTCCGGCTCTGACGAGCCGATTATGTAATACCATTCGGCAAATGTATATTATGTATAACAGGCCATTACAGCACCATGACCAAGTGCACTGTCACACCTAACCAAAACCATGTGTCTCTCTCTCCCTTGTGTTAGAATCCACCCACTCACAGTCACATCACAAATACAAAGCTTTAATATCTTTCCTCATAGTCGTCACTCATTGATGAAATAAAGATGAGAATAGTTCTTATGGCTAGGAGAATACTTCCAAAAACGATTTAGTTAGTATATTTCACAATTTAAAATAAAGTTTAAAGATGAGTGGACCACCTGCTAATTGATACTGACACCACTTGCATTCGGGGACTAATTGATACATGTTTGGGTTAGGGATTAGGGTGGAGGAAACTTCCCCCTGCTGATAGTTCTCTGCGGACAAACCCTAGACTGTATAAAAAAAATTATAACCACCAATTAATATGAATTTGTACATAATGCGTGAGCGCGTTATTTGTGAATGGTACTAAACTGGTTTTCTAGCAAATAACTGACGAACAAAATATGGTGTTTTTCCACAGACAAAATACTCAGTTTATATATTACGACCACTTCTAGGGAACCGGTATTTCCCAACTGCTTGGAAGTAAAAAATAACTAATCTTAAAATGGCCATTACAGTTGTTTTACTACCTGTGGGCTTACCATCTATAGCAACTAAGCCATCTAGACGACCAGAAAAACACATGTCATCTAGCGCTAATCACGGAAATTGCTTGGAAATACATTAAATCAGACAAACCTTTATTTTGCCTACTCTTTGATAGAGTCTTATGTGTGGTATTACAAATTTTAAAAAATGGTTCTGTCCACAATAGATTGAACTACCATGAAACCAGCATGACTGAGAAAAGTGTAATTTGCATGATATTCTTGCTGAATAAAAATCTTTAAATACAAAATTAAAATACCTTATATCGTGGAGTTATAACGTTAAGTTAAAGGCTTACCTTGGGTACGAGGAAATTGATTGTCCTAGATTGTTGTCCACCCCAGGTGGCTAGCTCCATCATGAAACCTTTGACACATTTAAAGACAAGTTCAGCGCGCCGCAGGCACCAAGGGATCGTCATTTCCTGTAAATGAAAATACACGTGTGTTTGTTTTTATTGGAGATTTAAAGGACACCAACGAATGCTAGAAAGATGGTGAGTTACACATTAATTCCTGCTCCATCGATTGGGAAAATTTCTAGATGAAAAATGCAGAAGACATTACATCCAAATAATACACAGAATAAGGTGCGGAATCCAAATGTGCTGACGCTTTGATATACCGTTTGATATGTGCCCTAACATCTGATTTAAGAAAAAAACATAAACATAGATGAAAGTCCTGAGTTTGTATTTCACCAATGAGTGAAAATAACATCGTTTAAAAATATAGTTACTGTCAGTGATATATATGCGTAATTATTACACTTATTCATATCTGATATACTATGGAGTGGCTAATATAGCTAATATAACCAATATAAACATAGATATTGCGAACGCGGAATAGTGGACACTACTTAGTCCTATACTAGTCTATGTTATGAAATATCATCCGTGGTCGTCCGTGGTCGAGACAGAACGTAGCTATCCTTAATCCAACAAACATTCGCCAATAAACAACCTTTATCAACACTTTAAAGCCTCTTTTATACTGAATAAATCAAGAATAACACTTTATGATAGAAATAATACATTCTGATGTCAACTGGTAAGATGTTTTTAAAAAGTATTTTATAGTTAATATTACTATTCCTCACACTTGCAGAACCTTGACCCCTGGATAACTATAATATAAAGGCAATAAGCATAATCAGTGTCCTGGTCCTTTCCCCACTGTCAAATTAACTGTGTATCAGTATGACAAATGGCTAGTGCGTCGGCAGAAATCATATTCTACACCTAGTCGTAAATGACACGAGAGAAGTGTAAGAGCGTCAAGCGTCATTACAAAATTAAATGATTTCTTTTTTATTTATTTCAAAATTAGATTATTTTCTTTAGATGAATATCATTTAATAAAAATAATTCATTTAAAATCCCTTTGATGATTCACCTCACCACTCATTGTTATATGTTAAACGACCATCAGAACTCTTAATGGAATGACTAGCTTGAATAATTACAAGGACAATTTAAGGACCATATATATGATACCAGGATGCTTTAATATATATAACAATCTTTAAACCATAAAAACCGAGCCCATGGCACACTTAACCGTGTCGTACATAAATAACTCTTGAATACGTGAAACAGCCTTCATGCTAAATGTATGACCACGAGTGACTAAGGTAAGATTCCGACGAATACAGGAAATAATGCTACGTGTAAACTTCTGGCTCCGGGCCAAGTCGCAAAATATCAATTTCTATTTGCGGTAGATCTTATGTGATAGAGGAGGTTTTGAATAATATTCTAGTGAACTACCATTCGGATATAAGAATATGCAAATGATCCTTGGCCCCGGTCATTTGCACTTTGAAAAATCAATGCTGAGATAATTTCATAGAAATTATATATTCAAAGCGCGTCAAAAAACATTCGACCCGAATGAAACAGACCGTTAAATTTTCGATAAATGGGGAAATTAAGTGTCAATTTGGGTTTAACTGCACTGGAGCATCTGTGTACATGTGCTCCTCATTGTCCCCAAAATATATATCAGAAAAAGCTCATGACCTTCGTTTACTTACTTGCACAAAAATATTGAATCAGGGATAATTTGCAACAGCAATGGAATTTTTCATTACAATCCGGAAAAACTTAAAATTTCGAGAAAAAACTGATTTTGTTTATTTAAATGGGCTCGATTTATCTGACAATAAGTAAGTCATTAAAAGGCAATGTGCACGTCTAGTATTAAAGGGATAGGTCCAGTTGACCCCAGGATAGTCTCCGGGAAGCCAGTGCCTCGAGGGGTCAACTAAACAAACAGCTGCTGCAATTTTGATGGTTTCGTTGAAACACATGTGATGGTCTTCGGGTAATGAATTTGAAGATTATAAATATCAGACTTCCAATCCTATATTTATTGCCGTTCATCAGAAAAGTAAAAAATAGACACTTCATTTATACAGATCGCCAACATATTGCCTTGGGTGAGAACCCATACATGTAGTCACTGAATCAGAGCAATTTGCCTGCATTCAATATTGGGTCAATGGGTCGGTGCGGAGAGGTTTTTGTAGAGAATACACATCAAGTGCTTCTATATATGGCAAACATATATACGCTGATCAAGCAAGCTTTCTCTTCCACGACCTGACCAGTGCAGTGGGTATACCGTAGAGGTATACCGCACAATAAGAATACATACATACACGCACATAGTAGCCAGACTGGCCGATGTGTTTTGGTAGCTGTCCAAGTTCTACTAGGTTAAGTTCATACGCAGCAGAAATTCACCCACAAAGCGAGAATATATATAATTCATGCGTGTGTGTACCGTAATCCCACCCATGAAGCCTAGCTGTATTTTAAGCCCTTGTAATTAACCCACAGAAGTTTATTTTATCAGAATGGGTTTTTGAAACAAAAAGTTCCACAGAACATTGTTATTTGTCACACATCTATTTGTGTGTATCTTAAGCCCGACGCACACAGGTCCGATTTGGCTCCCGATTGCCCCACGATTTGGGTCTCCATGTGACTCATAAGATTTCATTTCAAACCATGGTTTATGTTATTTCAAAAACATAAACTAGGATTTGAAATGAAATCCTAAGATTCACCAGGAGACCCAAATCGTGGGGCAATAGGGGGCAAAATCGGCCATATGTGTGCGTCAGGCGATACATTTCAATTTTACGGATAAATTCGAGATCGTAAATCAATATTTCTAGTTAAAATTTGTATTACACACAACCGATAGCGAAGCTTTAGGGAACAAAGGGGCCGTAGGAGGCCCCCAGATGTAAAAATTCGTTGGGGGCTAAGCCCCCCCAACCCACCGGTGTATGATGATTGCTATGTAGGAAAGCTGACGTCAATCCCTATCCATCTCCGCTGTTGGGCCATTTTAGGCCCCACCAAGCTGAACGGATTTTCCAGTATTTCGAGCATTTTATTGATAATGATGTAAGAATACTTGGAACTCTCATTATTTTTCGGAAATAGAGACAAGGTGTATTTGGTACATCCATTTATGATATATCCCCCGATTGACATCATTCCCGATGCCAGTGGCCTGACGAGCTATTATTAGCGAAACCATGTAGTGCCAAACCAATGACTTTCTCATTGGGAAGAAGGAATTTATTCATTTATTTCTAAGATAAGATAGCACTTTTATCTCCTGTGGATAATCTGTGGACTTTTTAGAATTAAATCCCTTTTTAACTTCATTAGATCTAAATGATAATGAGGTTAAAACAGTATGGATAGGGATATCCAAGCAACAAGAGCGTCCGTTGTTGATGTCGCCGTGACGCCGTGAGAACAATATTTCAAGTTAATTGGAAATGATTTGAATGGTGCTTATCTTTTAATTGACTGAAATTCCAAGCTAGGTCATACCTATACAACCTAAGTTTAGGATGTGTGTGAGCCAATCAAAACCGACCGAATCAGTTAAGCTGATAGGATCCGGGGAATATATGATCATTACTCAAAGTGGAATATTGCTTAGGCAGCGGTGCATGCCATGATACCACTCACGGCCAATGATGTCATTGCTTTAGATACGGAAGGATACTCCCCCTATGTTTAAACTGACACATCATAGTCCCTAACGCATCGTCATTCTTACTGAAATCTCAATGATAGAACTTCCTCAAACTATCAGACTGGCTATTTTTAAATGTGGAATCGGTTGCCCCTGGGAGAAAAAAAATTAAACTTTGGCCAAAATTAAAATTATTTTTAAAAACTAACGATAGATGGCAAGGTAATTGATTTATAGTTTGATAGACATGTTCGATTGCAAAAGTATAACGGTAAAATCTCTTCAAAATCATAAATGATTTGTTTGGATGAATCAAATATTATGTTCATGTAACCGTATCATAACAGAGCACTTTCGATAATGCAAAATATCACATTTTAAATGATCCAAGATAAATTAAATCATTTATTATACACTAACCCATACAATGAATCAAATATTTGTTTAAATTCTCCCAATTGTTCCAGGAAATACAATGATTAAAAGGAAACAAAATTTATTGAAATGAGAAGAGATATTCAAAAAATGAAATGGAAATACCCGTAGGATCATAGAGAGCGAAGCACTATTGCTGGTGTGTGTGTTGGATACATTAATTGTGTGCTAAATACTGGTAGTCTCATATCTAGGCCATTGGCTTCTTTCATGACTACTAGAGGGCCGTAGCTTCCAACGGCTCAGTCCCGCTATCTAGTGGACTAGTGTTTAATCCTTCAATAAATATTGTTTGCAGATATACGGTTTCATTGATTCTGATGAAAGAAATTCCTATGTAATAATCCTACTGTTAACGTATATATGTTAAAAATAGGCTGGTGCCAGCGAAAATAGAATAGTATTCCATCATGGAAACGTGTGTGTTATCCAAATGCGCTACCACATCTGAATCAGCGCGGATTCAGATCAAACATTTCACTTGTCCTCGCCTGGCAACAACCAGGGTAACGTGTGGTAACATTAGCAACAGTATCTATGTACTTTCTTCCCTGTAAAATGTGAATGTGGTTGGCCCAATGGCATGTTATAAGGGTTACAGTTGAGTGACAGGGAGTAAAGGTTTTAACTAGTGTTAATGGAGCCCATTGATCTTTTGCCTTAAAACACTCGTTCCACACGGTTTAAATATCTTGGATTCATTACTCCGCTAGGGGGTATTCAGAAATCACATGGTTACAAAAAAGTATTCAATCATCTGTTCGTATATTAAATTGCATATCGTCATGTTGTGTTATCCTACAAGAAGTCGATACTATAGTGATGGTGTATTGTATGCAAATAAACGTACAGTTATTGAGGCGAAAGGTATTCATGTATTCTAACATGAATATAACCTTCAACACAACCCTAAAATGATAGCTACAAAAATACTTTGTCTGTCATGCAAGCCATATTTGAGCAGGTTGAAGAACTTATGCAAGAAGGGGGAGAGTATCCATTCCTAGATTATACATCACGTACAAATAATTAATATACGCACAATCAGAAGATTCACACGACTCTTCAACATTCTTGGCTGTAGTTTAATTTATGAATAGTACATTTCAACCACTAAATATTTGTTTTTTAAATCCTATTAACTTAAGGAGGATATGTAGTATAATCCTTAAAGGTGCACCCGCAGATGAGCGATTGTACTTTACAAGGGTTTTGGCCTTAGCACCGGCGATTTTGAGGTTTGATAGCGACAAGTCGCTACTACATGCGTGGATATTCTGGCATAATTCGCCAATGAAATCGTTTATGCCAATAGTGTCAGAAGCCGCTAAGCACAGCGATTATAGTGGCGTTTTGACGCTAGCACACAAATCGCTAATGTGCGAGCGCTGCTTTATGTTAAGTGAATCGGTAAATAGTATTATATACTTTAGTGTAAACAAATTAAGTGATTATTGTTGCAAAATAAGCCGAACCCAGACAAATTTGCCAGTTTAGGAAGTCCCATAATAAAGGGAAACGGTCGGAATGTTCAGTTGCATACCAAAAGCTTGAATATACTTTTATAGGAATTAACACTTTGTAATGTCCCGTGGCACTTCGTTTGAGAATCAGTCAAAGGTGCGCGAAATGGCACACTGTCGATCTCAGCTGCCATTTAATATATGGCCGACCCTTTGATCCTTCTTATAAATTAATCAATAAAATGGTAAACTCATAACAGGTATAGCTTGCTTTGGGAGACTGAACTCTACTTAATCGAATCCCGTACACTCTTTTGATTTGGTTGCTTTTTAAACGATACTCGATAAATTACTTAACAGACGGATTAATAGCGCATTCGCGAACAAATAAAATATACTAGGAATTCTAATAGGAATTCTTTCTTACCTCAGCCATCTCATGCACCAGGAGAAGTGGAATGTTGACAGTGAACACGTCATATCTGAAGCAGGCCTTTAGGATGTTCCTCACTCCCAGAATGACGTTATGTCGAGAGGTTATGTCACTAGATTTGACGCCATCGTCTACTACCAAATGATACACGACATGTACCTCAGAGAGGTTTGAATGTCGTGTCATATAGAAGTCTCCAGGTTGCATGCGTCCACTTCGGTCTTCTCGGTCTCTCTGCAAATAATAATCAAATTTATCACTTTGGAAATAATTACGATAATAGTAATGAAAATATTTGGTCAAGAAAGTATTAAATGACAGCAATAAGAAATGATTACTAAAAGGAATTATAAAATTATAGGAATGCTTTCCGGGGCGGTAAAAACGTGTCAGAAAAAAACAGTAAGTTTTGCATTAGATCCTGGATCCCGTACATGGCCATTTCCACGAATTTGACAACATTTTGGCCCCTAGACACCCCCTGAGTACCCAAAAATAATTTTTACATTTAACAGTTGATTTGTTATTTTCTATTAACCTTAGATATATGCGCATTAAACTGCCATGTTTGGAACCATTCTGACTATTAGGAATTTTTCTACAGGGGGGTCGAAAATAGATCCCAAATATGAAAAATATGGTAAAAATAGCATGACGAATAATGGTACATATTTCTACTTAAATGACGATTTAAATTAGAAATAGATAAAACAAATATGGACATAATGTATTGAACTATTTTGTATGTGATAGTTCTCGACACGCGACCAACCACAAACTATAGCACATATTGTGCATACAAACATAGCATTATGTCAATATTCATTTTTGTGAAATAAGAACAGTATATTAAAGTAAAATATTGCATTATAGCATATCAATTAAGTCTCATAGAGCCCTCAAGAGTGTAATCGCCCCTTCCCACCCCAGCTACCTTTTGCAGTATTAATACTATAGGAACCAATGGGACCACCGCCCAATAGAGCCAGTGGTATTTATAAGTTAAGTATTGTATATTCTATCATTTTAGAGTAAAATCTTAGTAATAATCATAATTTTCTGAGAATTATTCTATATTTATTTACAATGTAATCGTCAGGCGACACCATCCTACCCCATACTTGAATTTGCCTATTTCCCTTCTCTGTCTCCAAAATTACCATACTATTGGGACGATTTTTTGCACAGATAATCTCAAAGTGACTAGTTGTCATGGCAAAGACAAAAATACAAGGATTTCTCTTTATATTTTGGGAACTTAGCATTTAATTTCAAATTACAAGTGAAAAAAATGTAATTTCATGTTCAAAAATCGATCCCCATTGAAAAAATTATACACTTTTTGAGGTAAAAACCCCTAAATAGTGTTCCCGCAGTAGATTCAGCAATGTGGTAGATAAAAAAGGCAATTCCATTGGAACAATTAATTTTTTGGGACATTTTATTGACCTTAAGGCTTAAAAACCCCATGTTGTCGAATTGGTGGAATAGGTCACGTATGTATGCATGTATACTCATCGAAGGGAAAGCTGTACAAGCTAGATTTGAGGTAGAAACTAGAACTTGCAATGCGATAAGGTGCGATGGCATGAGAATAAAAGTTCGAGTATATGCAAGAAATGGGAAAAATACCTCGCTAGAACTGGAGCCACTGGACTTAATGGATATTCTGTCGCCATCCTCAGTTAGTCGCTGGGCAGCTCGCCACTCATTGGCTTTTACCACATCCAGCTCTATTCGTTCGAACTGCTGCTCGAGGTCTGGGAAGTGGAAATCTGTGGACATGCTGCATACTTTTGCAAACTCTGGAAATGAAGTATAAGCCACATCGGTACAATTCCTGGTATTGTTGATAGGTATGAAGAAATAGACAACTCGTGGTTGACGATTCCGTAGTTTATTGATGAATGTATATATGAATACTGATGAACATGGGTACATGTGAAGCTTATATAGTATGGTAAGTATGCAACGTCCATGTGACGTTTGGAATGTTCCTGAAGGATCTGGGTCTATCATGTGGATCTTTCTAGTTGGAAAGATCCATGTGATAGATGATGCAATGTACATGAATGTTCTGGATCCTTGATGATGCAATGTTCTAGAGGGTTCTAGACAGTGCCAATATGTAGGTTACCTTAGGCTTACATGTTATGTTTACATTATGGAATTAATTAACTATTATCATTCTCATTAACATTATAATCATAAATCATCATATTCATAAACATACTAATTAGGTTATGCCTTATTACATAATATTATAAGGCCGGATATGACATAATACCCCCCCCCCCCCCCCCTTTGAAAAATCTTGCAATTCGAGAAGGTGGGACACCGGAAAGAATCATCTTATATTCTGTTGTAGTATAATACCTATCTCTAACTTGACGTATCTACTTTGAACTAATACTATGTTCAGGAAAAGTAGTGACTTTTCTCTTTGAGCTAATTGCTCGTCATATCCGCCTACACCAATACACATATATATATTTTTTTTTTTTTTTTGTATATGCTAATATAATGTCTACCGATTCTATGAACTTATAAGAGTCTTTGCTGTCTGTGCACATGTACTTGTGCATTTATTTCTGTTTCCATTGTTCTGCTGCTTGGCCTTTTTAGGCCTGAGTTCGTGTCCGTTTTTCTAGTCTTATAAAGAGAGTCATTGATTTTATCTATTCCAATTTCTGCGTCTGTTCCTTGGTGTAATGTTGTTATAATTAAATGATGCTGGTCTCCTGATGATGCGCCTTATTGGTTGGTAGCTGTCGCTTGGTGAATCGGATGATTCCATTGAAGGTGAGCTCATTGATTCTAATGATGGAGAGTCCATGGAATCGTGACTGGTTGAGGTCACTGAGCTCATCGATGGGTAGTCCATGGAGTCCGATGATGGGGAATACATTGATTCCATGGAAGGGGAATCTGAAATCTCCCGAGGTGGTGGAGGTCTGTAGAATCCTACACCCTGCTTCCTGATTTGGGGTCCTCTGGGGCCCCAGCAACGATTTCTTGGTCTGTTGTCTTGGTCTGCATCGCATTTCCTACACTTGAAGTCGATTCTCACCATCTTGACCAGGCAGCACTGGGTTGTTTTGTCTGTAGACATGGTATGAACAAGACACATGAGTAAAACAGGGGTTGATGTTAATACTCAAACACATATAACGGTTTTTAGTTTTTAACGTGGTACAGACATAACAGTCAAATCGATTCAGGCAGCTTCAATACGGTGATTATGTTAGTTGGTAACAGGTTTCATAATATAGCGTCTTATTGTAGTATTTTGACACATGCGTTTTGGGTTTTGGGGGGATTGGATGAACAAAAAATAACTTCATAAGCACACACAAACTGAATGATTTATCAATGTTTTTCGGTGTGAAAACCTCGACTTCTTAATTTAGTACACACAAAGGAAACGGTAAGAATGGTAAAATGGTAGAAAAATAAAGATAACGTAAAACATTTGCACCTTAACCGTCACGCCATTAGCTCATATGTTTCCTGACCTTCTGTCTCCACTGATCGGTCACGCTTCGTTTGGTCTGCCCAAGGGATCTGGGCAGCCCTTCCTGAGTGGTCCATAACTGAGAGTGCGTATTTGGTATCTGGGCTTTGCACGGCCTCGGCTATGTCATTTCTGTGACGCCATGGTAGGGGAATTACGGGGGGCAAATTTACTCTTTCTTCCAAACCTCCTACTGATAATTTTAGGGGACCATTCCATTGGAACAAAACATTTGTTCCTACACAACCTGTAGCAGCTGCCACTTGGCCATTTAATAGCGTGGGAGCTGTCGTCGCGGATAGAATGTTGGTCTCCCATAGGATTGGTTTTAGTTTGAGAGCAAATACGCTGTCATGATGTTGAATTTTGAGAATAATCCATGATGCTGTATTGTCTACGTGTGGTGATGTTTGGCATAAGAAACATACGTTTCTTCTTTTCACACATTTTGCTATTTTGATAAAGATCAATATTACTAAGAGAACTAATAATGCTGGGATCACATAAGCATTCCATGCAACTGCTGCCGGTTGTGCATCATGACTCGGCCGTGGGGGCTGGGTGGGCGGGTGGGTGAAATGGTTCACCCAGTCCTCGTCCAGACTGGACTTGTCCAATGCTACCCCCTTGACGGCATGGATTGTGGCCATCAGAGTTGCGATTGCGTGCATCCTATATAATAAATAAAAACACAATGCTGTGTTACATATTGTTAAGACCATACCTAAACTAGGTAGGGTGTGTGGGCTGTATAGGATGTCCTCAAAATCAATTGTATTATTGCCTATCCTTTCCTTTTCTTCTTGATCTGCTCTAATTAGTTCATTCATAGCTTTTACTAATCTGCTCCCCTTCGTTAACCTGATAGTCTTTAGCTTAAAATGCCTAGCTAATGTCTCTGCTGTTGGAATATGGACTCTTACTGGTCTATCATACATTGAGCTTCCCGTTATATTGGGTAACGGAACTTGAAATGCCATAGAAAAGGGTAGATTGAACCCATATTTTATTTCAAGTTCATTTCTCATGCATTTTGTGCCTGCTTCCAACTGAAATTGTTCTGCTATAAGACTACATTCGCAAGGTATGGTTATCAGAAATAGGTTTGCTCTGTTGATAATTCTGTCTGTTACGTTGGTACATTTTAGTGAGAAATTTGTTTTTGCGGTTACTAGAAGATGTTTGCTATCTGAGATCTGAAGGTGGAAAAAGGGTGGTTTGGCGTCTAAATACGTCTTATGCTCACAAGTTTCTTGCACGACCAAAGGTCTGTCAAAGAATAGTGCTGTCATGCACTCAGTCGGGTTATCGTTCTGTTTTAAAAACACTGGTATAACCGATGTACATAAGATGACGTCCAATTTGGCGCATGATTTTAGCTCTTGCTCTGATAATAGGCGTGATAAGTTGTATTTATTTACTGCTCTATGGGTTATTCTAGACATTATTCGTGTGAATCCTGTGGCTGTTCTATTGTCATGGTGTAATGGGTTGCCGAACGGTATTATTCTAAATAGCTGGAATTCGTTGTGTTTCTGTATTAACGGTACAGGTACCCGTATATCTATGTGTGTGCCATTAAAGGCATAGGTCACGCCTGGCTGGCTATAGTAATGTTCAGGTCGTGTGCTAAGCACGTGGTCTGTTGCGCTTGCTAATTTCTGTGTCAACTCTGCTAAACTCTCCTGTATCCTACTAATCTCTACTAGATAAGGTGGTAACTTTCCTTCTGTCAGTGTTTGTAATGCTCCTATGAGTGCTAATGACTTGGTGTGCATGTTACTGATAGTTAATACTTCTAACGTTAACTCTGTGATTATCCCATTAAGACTTGCTTGCGTGTTTAGACTGTCATATAGTATATTTATTGATCTTGAAAGATTACGCTCGATTACTGATGCGTTATAAAATGTGTCTAACATTGATTGCTCCACCACCATTGCGTTATTGTTGATGATTCTTGCGAAATTAATTTGCTGTTTAGCTAATTTCTTAATTCCCTCATCTCTCACAACATTAATTTTTACATACTCGAGTGAAGATACCCTCGAGTTAACATCTCTTAACTGTGGGTCCGTGGCTAAGCCGAACACTGTGTGCAGCAGGTTGCCGCCGCCCTGAAAGAAAGCCTCTCTCTTTGATCTTCTATCTGCCGTCCTATATGACAATATCTGTTCTTTTATCTGTTCTGTGTAATTCTGAAGTGACCCATCCAGTATCTGGAACTGCTTTCTAATGATTGTGTTATTTGTTTTCTTGATGCTAAGTGCTCTCTCCGTTCTACTTGCTAATTCAAACTGATATTCTTTAGAGATATCTATACTAAATTCTAATGCCGCTCTGTCTAAGGTTACTACCAAGGGCGTATCTAGGGGTTTAAATGCTATCCCATAGTTTTGTCTGACAATCATAGTCGAGGCCTGAACAAGGAGTCCAAGCCACACATAAACCCTATAAATAAGATTTGCAATGACTAGTATGAGAGGAGAACAACATTGGTAAGTTGGTGATATTCCGTGATAAAATCCATTTTGTAAGTCTGTGTTGTACATATAAAATACTGATATCAATTGTAAAATTCTGAGTCCATACGGTGATGGAGCTCTATAAAACTGTTTACATACCAAGTCCAAGTCATTTTGTCCAAGACAAAGTGTCGATGTAGCTTGTGGAATATAGGAGTTCTTTGGTGTTGATTCTCCTAGAAGAGTGGTCAGCAGTGTTTAAGGACCGGTCCGGCTGAAGTATAAGTACTCCTTAGCTACGTCCCGTTTGCTATCTGCTTCTAATTGAGTTAAGCTAATTGACCAATGGGTGGTCGTTTCGGTTGATGCTTGACGAAACCATCCGTGTGGGCAGTCATCCATGCATGGTGATGCTGGACTTGTCATTGTTGGGTGGGTGGGTGGCTTATTCTTAGCCGTGCTTTACCAGGTGCTAGGTGCTGTCTGCTTGCCCCCTATTTGGTCGTTCCTTGCCGGAGGGCGTGGCTTGAAAAAGCCCAGACCATCTCAGGTGTGTTTGACTGACCGAGGACAAGCCCCTCTTCACAGTTTACGTTCACGCCCAAGTGTCCTATGTACAAGTGCTTATTGACACCTTGGACCCGAAGTAATGTGTAAAGTGGGGTTAGACTCTGGTATAATTTACAGTAATCCAATTATGGGTCCAGCTTTCATGCGGGGTAATTGCAATTTGGTATTTTACCCTTATTGCCTTGATCAGGGGCCTGCTTTCTCTTGTTAATGTGCGCTTAATTCTATTATATCTAATTATACTCTTCTTATTTGCACTTGTTAATTTCTCTCGGTTAATCCACAAGATCCATCCATCAATTCGGTCTGAGGTATAACATCTGTCAGTCCGATTGAAGTTCGTGCTAGCTAATTGTTATTAAGTTAGTATCGTTTGTTGTTCTTTTGTGTACACAATTATTTTATTCCTGATTTTGTTTCTGACTTTTCATCGATACTTATTGTCAAACTGTATGTTTTAGACTTCTTTTATTTCCCAATATATATATATATTTGTTTATTTTCGTTTCTTTTCTTGATTTTTGCACAGCTTCTTGGTTTTATTTGCCCTAGTTCGCCTAGGTGTTTTTAATTTGGATTGGTTGGATTGGATTGGTTGGATTTTCTATCCCTTTAGTGTTATGTGGGAGCCTATACAACAAACCCTTAAGCACGACAAATTGGTCCTGTGACAACAGGATTGTCCGCGCTATTGCATTGTCCACTGGGAGTTCTTTGCTTGCTATATATCTCAACATGGTATAACAAAATGGATCGCTATATTGGTCCTTTTTGAATGATTTTAGATCGTATGGTACATCTGTGAGCGACACTAGATCAGAGAATTCTTCAGAGGTGATGGGTGTTGATTTAGTTTGCTTTGGTCTTGGTCTTGGTATAGGCTTCGGTGCTTTACCGGTCCGCTTGGTCACACAGACCTTGGGTGTTCCCTTTGACTTGCGTCCCTTTGTTGTGGCCGCCGGGGATGAGGTAACACTTTTGGTCGTTGCCTTTGAAGTCTCCTTCCTAGGCTCGTCCACAGGGCTAGATTCCCTGGTGGCGGACCGTGTGACTGCGCATATACTTAGGCTTTTGATGATCGGTTTTGGCCTGAATATTCTAATTGGATTGTTCTCTACCCTTTCATCCTCATAAAATCTTTTTACAAAATCTATGCCATTAAATCTGACAGCTCTCGCTGTGATCTTTTGGGTGGCTGTGTCTGACTGATCTTTTTCTTCGCTCTGATATTCTCTTCTCGATAATGAATCTGGGATTACATTGAGTTTTCCTGTCAGATGTTTAATATCGAAATTATATGTATTGAAAAACTCTAAATACCTCGCCATTCTACCTTTGAGCTGCTTTCTTGATTTTAATGCAGTTAATGCCGCATGGTCGGTTAGTACTGTGAATTTTCTACCGATGACATAGTGCTCGATCTTCTCAATGGCATATTTAACTGCTAGTAATTCCCTGTCTGTTGTGCTGTAATTGACCTCTGACTTGTTAAGGCATCTACCTTGGAAGGCAACTGGCCTTAAATTCCCGTCCTTGTCAGCTTGATTGAGACAGGCTCCCAGGGAAAAATTACTTGCATCACAACTTATTATGAAAGGTTTCGAATGATCTGGCTTGTGTAATACAACATCTGCCAGGATTGACTGCTTGATTGATTCGAATGCCCTTGTACATTTTTCATTCCATATGAACTTTGTTTTTGCTTTTGTTAATTTGTACAATGGTAGCATTGTTTCTTGAAAATTTCTAATGAATGCTCTATAGTAGTTTGCTAGCCCATTGAATGCCCTTAACTGTCTCAAATTCTTTGGTACTGGATATGATTGCAATGCTGCCACCTTGGCAGGGTCTGGGGATATCCCTTCCTGATTGATGATAAAGCCCAAAAATGGGATGCTTGTAAAATGACATTTTTGTCTCTTAAATTTTATGTTTGCATTTCTGAAAGCTCTGAATATTGACTTTAGATCAGAGACATGTTGTCCCCAATTCTGAGAGGCGCAGATCACATCGTCCACGTAGTGGGCGACGTTGGGGCACTTGGCCAATATTATTTGCAATACATTGTGAAAAGCCTTTGGGGATGTTTTCAATCCCATTGGCATGACCTTATATTGCATTGTTCCGAATGGGGTGGCGAAACGGGTTAGGATTTTGTCTTGATCTCTGATTGGAATTTGGTAAAATCCTTGATACATATCTAGTTTTGAAAAATAGGCTCCTTTCATTTCACCTACTCTGTCTATTGTTTCATCAGCTCTTGGGAACGTTCTAGCCTGGTCCTTTATCATTTTATTTAGGAACCTATAGTCCACGACACAGCGATATATTTATGCTTATTTGTGTTCTTGGTTGATGGTTTGACCACTAGAAACGCTGGGGATGCCCAATCGCCTGGTGACTTGCAATCTTCTATTATACCCTTTTCTTTCTGATCGTCTAACATTTCTTTAAATATCCTAGTTCTTTCTGGATTGAGCCTGTAAGGTTGGCTATTCAATGGTATATAGTCACTCTTCAAATCGATTCTATGCTTATATATGTTTGTGATCCCAATACTAGGATCACCGTCATTTACAAAACAATCGTTAAATTCTTCGAGAATATTTGTGATATCCATCTTTTGCTCTTCTGAAAGCTCTTTGTTTATAATTGCTTCCTTCGGCTTGTGAGGCCTATCGTCACCTTGGACTGACAGTATCTCGGCAGTGGGTAGCCGTCCTGTACGCTTGCCACCACTGACTCACTTGCCACAGGTGTGCATGGTGTGAGCACCGCTATCACCTCGCCTACCTGTAAGTGTATGGGGACCTTAGATGTATTGAACACGGCTATAGGGACTATGTTTGTATCTTTCTCTGGACTTACAGCTGATCTTTTGATAACATACGGAACTGGATTGGATCTAGCCAAATTCTCTGTGACAAACGTTTGATTATGCAGTGATTCATGCGCCAATGCAGGTAGGAAAAACAGGTGCTCCGTCATTGGAGCAAGAATAACCTTCTTGTTTAATCTGACTGTATATAGGGGTCTGCCAACTCCAGAATAATCAATGACCGCCTTAGAGGCTCTCAGGAAATCTGTGCCTAGTATGGCCGACCTATGCGATTTTGGCAGTACAAGAAATGGGTGCTGAAAGTCGATATCGTTTACATAGAACTTAAGGGTGACTGTCTTCCTACAAATGTGTTTTTCCCCATCCGCTGTAAAAACCCTTACGTGGCACCTATTTACTGAAACAAAAGCTGGGTTAGTTTTTAGTGCTCAATAGAATTGGGGGCTGATTACACAACATGAAGCGCCTGTATCGATAAGAACTGGTATTCTGTACTCACCAAACCTAACCGTCAATGAGTTGTCTGAGAGTTTTGTCTGTATCTGTAATTCTTTAGTTGTCAGCTGCAATCATACTTTCGTCATGCTATCTTTCCTGCTGTCTGGGGCGTTTTCCTTTGAGAAGATTGCCGTATCGATATTGAAGATATACGGTAAGGTCTTCCCTACACTTTTAGCGTCGCAAGAAGTACGCCTTCTTTTCCTGCGACTTCCTAGTTTGGGTGATTCGATGAGTTGTTACTTTGAGATTTATTATGGGGCGATTGACTTCTGTTATAGTTCTTATAACCTCCACGGTTATAGTTAGGGTCGTAATTGTTTCCCCTGTATCGTCCTCTGCCGTTTCCTCGGCCATTATAACTCTGGTTATTCTGATTTCCTCTATTATGTTGTCTGAAACGATTGTAATACCCACCACGATTGTTGCCATAATTGTTTTGCCTTTGTGGTTGTTGGGAAGCGATTTGATTGACTTGCTGGGTTGACTTTTCTACCTTATCATTTGTACTCTGTATTTGCGTCAAAATTGCATTGATCGCCTCTGTTTGAGCCACTATCACCTTTGAAAAATCACTTCCCTGTTTGGGTGTGATAAGCTCGGCCTTAAGGGCCAGCTTCTTTGCCGCGGATAATGACTTTGGGTTATCCGACAGGACTACCTTTGATAGGTGTGGCTGCATGTTCATGAGATATATATGCACTTTCATTGTTTCTTCCATGTCTGTCTGGTCTAACATTTTAAACAGATCTTCACTATAGGCTTTTATGCCTTCTCCCTCTGTCTGCTTTCTGAACATATATCCTGACATCATCGCATCATGAGTCAGGGCGTCAAATTCTGTGTTAAACCTCAAAATGAATTGCCTATAGTCTGGGGTTGCATTGTCTCTCATATATCTAGTATAGAATGCTTTTGCTCTACCATCTAAGAATTTTAATATTGATGTCAAGTATAGCATCTCAGGCGCTTGTAATGCAACCATATATGCTTCAAAATCTACTAAGAATTGTCTTGATGACTTATACGCGGTAGGTTCTTCAAATACCTCCGGTACAGATGCTAATGTTCTTCTTAGAGTGCTTGATACATTCTGCACCGATTGTTTCTTAATTTCTGTAAATGATTCAGCAATTTTGTTCGTGAATTCTTCCATTTTCTCTGCCGTGGGGGCTTTGTCTGCCGACTGAGTTATTTTCTCCAGCAAACCAGCTGTCCCTGTCTGGCATAATGCCAGCTTTTCAACCAGCTCGTCTAAATTAACAGGCATTTTGGCAGGTGTGTCACCTATTTGATCGTTGGTGGTATAACTTACAATCGACTCTTCGTCGTCGTTGTCTAGATCGTCCTGGTCCTCTTCTTCTCCTGACTGTGATTCGTCCCCAGATGATTCTGTCTGGGCTGACGTCCTATCTTCACTTGTATCTTGGGTGCTATCCTCGCTTATTTCTGGGCTGCTGACTTCGCTTGTTTCTGGGTTGATTGAGATGTCCCTTGGCTGTAGATTGACTTCAGGTTCTTGATTAACTGATAAGCCTGCCTCTTCTTGATGGGCAAGACCGTACTTCTCTGGTTTTTGGCTTCCTGGTGGGTTCAACAGCTGGGGCTTCTTGGATCTTGTATTCTGTTGGTTTTGCGTCGTCATAGAGGCACCTAGATCGGGCCTGTTCTCCGCCAGTGATAGGTATGAAGAAATAGAGAACTCGTGGTTGACGATTCCGTAGTTTATTGATGAATGTATATATGAATACTGATGAACATGGGTACATGTGAACCTTATATAGTATGGTAAGTATGCAACGTCCATGTGACGTTTGGAATGTTCCTGAAGGATCTGGGTCTATCATGTGGATCTTTCTAGTTGGAAAGATCCATGTGATAGATGATGCAATGTACATGAATGTTCTGGATCCTTGATGATGCAATGTTCTAGAGGGTTCTAGACAGTGCCAATATGTAGGTTACCTTAGGCTCACATGTTATGTTTACATTATGGAATTAATTAACTATTATCATTCTCATTAACATTATAATCATAAATCATCATATTCATAAACATACTAATTAGGTTATGCCTTATTACATAATATTATAAGGCCGGATATGACATTGTGAGCAAGGTAAGAATAGATACAGTACAATATAAGCATCATAGATCTATTGAACCCAATGAAATAAATCGTCAGCATTCCTGGGTAATAACATTAAATAATAATGATCACTATCTATTTTAAATACACAAACCACCAATGGTGAAAAATCTATGATTTTCGGTGACAATCCCCAGTACTATATAGTTAGTAGTGAGAAAAGATATATGCTGGGCCAGTAAGAATTATAGAAACGTTTACCCCTTTTGATGCCTGTGTATGAGTTCAGACGATTATCTACTAGCATGACTAGTCCACAGAGGTTATTGGAATACAAAGACATGGCTGTCTGAAGTCGTTGAGGTTGTGGTACAAGAACACCCCTGTTAACCAATGATAAACAGCATAGATATTGTATACAGCTAAATAATATAAAAAAGCAAAGTGATCTTTAGGACAACATATGCCATATTTAAAGCATGGAAATAAGGTAGTCGGTATATTAAGTCGCAACATTCTGGTGTGCTATTTTCTAAGTAGTAATCTGTGTAAGAAATCATTCCTAAGATGGCCTTGTATAGAATAGATAATAGAAATATTGTATAGTGAGAAACCTTAGATTACGTTTATTTTTATGGGAAACTTTAAAGAGACGTTAATAAAAGCACCGATGATAGGAGCTCGGTTCAGTCAGGACTTCTTTTAATAATATGAAAATTCCCCACGTGTACTCAAAGAATAGAACGTCTCTTCAGTAATACTCATAATAATACTGAAAAGAGTACACAATATGACAGTACCTAAATCAAATTACACATGGTAATCATAGTACTCATAAATACTGTTCAATACTGACCCTATTTTATTTGGCTTATGCCTGCACAAGTCAAGTACGTCCACGGATATCAATCGCAAGTTATGCATAGTTTTTAATTGGGCACCTGAAAAGTAAAAATTTTCTTTACTATCTATCTCTTTGGACAAAACTGTAATAAGCAACAGCGGATGGAATGGTAATTTATTACACCCCTGTGATGTAGTTGCCTATACTTTTAACATTGTATGTCCCACTTACAGGAGGAGGTTGATAACTTGTTAATTACATCGCCCTTAGCTAATAACAAAAATAGGCCGCGTACATAGGCCTGATCAATGCGCGGGAAAAAGCTTTGTCAAGTACAATGCGCGTTACTAACGTTATGTAAATAGAAGACGTTACGATGTATGCTTTTGCGCCATGGCCGGCATCGGGGAAAAAAGGTAAATCAATAGCCTCCTAGCTTCCTTATTTATCCACAAATAGTCCGAATTTCTACTTTATATTGATATAGCAAATCATGTCGATTAACTGTCAAAACTGGCAATTCACTGTGATTCACTGTGACCCACATGTAGGCCTAACTGTTCCGCGAGGGTCTAATAGATATCGTCATAGGTGCCGTCCCTACTAGCAGTAGGCCTAATGCCAGTAATGGTCTAGCCGACCTCTGTAATTTAATCATTTATGCAATTCAAGTCCTTACAAGGTGAGGCAGATGTTAACCCCTTCACTCCCACTGGCAATAATTGTTGCCAGCCCCACGTGGGAAAATCTTGCCCATTTTTGCCCATTTGGGCAAATTTTACCAAATTTTACATAGTGATATAAATTTTGGGTAACTATGTATTATAGAGTATTTAGTATCATTATAAAGCATACATCATGGAAATTAATTCGCTCTTTCATGATTGTGTGTTTTCTTGACCCAAGAGGGCGTCTACAGTCTCAAATGAGCGGCCTGGGCGCCATAACATGACCTAATTACAGCTAGCTTAGCGCAATGCTATAGCGTAAGATTAACCTTTCTTTATATGATCTTTATATCATCTTAGAAAACTATTATATATTTGTGCCTAGAATTATAGGTTTACAAATTCCTCCTTTCTCTCCCCAGTTTAATGGATTCGTCATAAAGTAAGAAATTTCCATATAATCAGGTAGTTCAAACATTGAGGTAGCCTTCCCCATAGACTCAGTATAGACTGTGCGGGTGGGCAGTCTGCATGTGTCCACCAAGTTGCCCGTATGTACTCTTGAGTCAACAAGATTCTACTCATACTAGACGGCGCTACAGTCATTCTTGAAAGAGCGAATTCCCCAGTATTTTTTTCCATGGCAACTCAATGGGGCTAGAATGGTAACCATGGAAACAATGTAACAATTTAGGGCTTATTTTTGTCACTTTTCCTGTTTGTATTTAGCTATTTTGAGGAATTTGGCCTTACAAAAACATTAGATTTGAAGGTCTGTGGTACCATGATATTTCTCAAGAAAAAATAAAGTTCTACTCGAAAAACCGTTTCCATGGAAACAGATTTTGATAAAATACATCAATTTTCACTCAAAATCATTTATAAATTGAAATGATTAATTTTCATTAAAACATTCACCCAAATTTGCTGAACTCTCAATTCTTGCCAAGCACATCAAAATTAGTTGTACAAATTTCTTTTTTTCTATGTTTGTCAATAGTAACCATGGAAACGACTTAGGATATATACCCTAGGCTAATTTCTCCCAGAAAAATAATGATTTTTCAGAAATCACCTGATATAGGCAAGTGTGGTATCAGAAGAAAGGTCTTAACAAGGAGAATTCAGAAATATAATTTATTTCCAAATTGGGGTAGTTCTGTTACCATGGCAACCAAAAATAGAAAATTTCCTTAATTTTTCAATTCATGTGTTTTCATTTGGTTGCTATGGTAACAGACTCATATAATGTTGTGAAAACTAATTTAATTGAATAGGGGAATCATTAAGATTGACTTGAGCAACACACAAAATTGAAAAATCCCTATTAAGTAGGAAAATTGTCAAATTGGATACAGGGGTATCTATTTTCATACCTTCTCTATAATGGTATTCTGGTAAACCCTATAGGGGTAGGTATGATTGTATGACGTTTCCAAGGCAACCTTTAGGATTCCCCTGATGTGTTTGGTATCAAAATGTTCCTAGTGACATAACCAATCTAGATCCAATATCATTTAAATCATATATCAAAAAATATTTGAATGAAACCAATACTAAACTAATGATTTTAATAAAACTATGTGTTGCCATGGTAACCGATTTTTAGTACATAAACATTTCAAATTCGGGATCTCTATGGGAAGTGCTTCAAGGGGGTATATGTATCTTATGGTGAAACAAAGTGTTAAATTGTATTTTTTATTCAGATATATGCATATTAATTGTAGAAAATTTACCCCCAAATTCCCCTGGGGAGGCTGGGGTTGAAGGGGTTAAATAAAGTGTTGTTACTATTTTTTTTTAATATAATGGGAAACACAATAAAATAGGATATTTCTTTGTATTCTGTTAAATCTAATCCATAGACCTAGGCCTAGCCTACTCAGCACTGAATCGAAACTATTCCTGTGTAAAAATTGCCAGGAACTATTTTCTTTCATGTTCACAAGAAAAACACAATCAAATGAGGAAAACAACATGATTTATCGAAATTATAGAATACACATTTCTGTTAGTTTCTGTTGTATTCATTTCAGGGGTGTAATAAATACAGAACATGCCAACGGGGAGGGCAGGAAAGGTGTTATCCACCTCGATTCAGGGGGAGGGAAACAGTGTTATTTTGCTTGGAGGTTCATTGTGTATGTCTGAGAGTAAAATATTTGGTGAGAACCAAAGTAGAATACCGTATTTCACCGAAAAAAAGAGATCGGTAATAGCAGGTCGTTAGATGGGTTATAAATAATACTTTGGTTTTATCATCAAAGGGTTGGAATAAAGTAGTCGAGTAAAAAGGTATTTGTGTAATGTATTCATTATTCCTGTATTGCAATAAGCGCCGGCCTTTTAAGCCGGGGGCAACGGTGACTTGAAACAAATAAGCGCCCGGGCGTTTTTTTCGATGAATTACTGTATACATTGCTCACTCAAATGTATTAATACACGTTAGGGTTGCTTTACCTAGATGTATTGTAAAACTTTCCTCCATGCGAACATGATGGGGCTGGAATGTATCTTCTTCTCCATTTGTTGGTGATGTATTCGTCAGAGCCCTCACTCGCTGACTGTAATAGTAATTGCAGCAATGATCTCAATACAAGAGTACTGTTACCACAAATTTTACTTTAGTAAATATAAGGTGATGGGCATTTAAATAGTTAGAAAAGATTCCCATAATTTGCCTGGTAAAAAAGAAAACTTAAGCAAACAAGTCGCACTTTTTGGAGACTAAACAAAGTAAAATAGGAAACCAATCAACATAATAACTCATAGGACATATAGATAATGGACTTCGGTGTACGTACCATTCCTAATGTAAAACATGTAAGACATGTAAGACAGGATCATACCTGATGGATACAACTTGAACTTACACATAAGTAGGTGTACCAGCAGTCGTCTGTGTGTCTTCGTGAACTTTCATAACCCAGTCCCGGTATTCCCGCTTTTGTGTCTCCTGAAGGTTACTCAGCTCGCTGGCCCATTTGCTTTCTATCAACTAAAAATGGGATAATAATAGCACATCAATGGGCAATATATTTTAATAAAATAGAATAAGTAACCTCAAATAATATTCTTGAAATGATTATATAAGAAATTCAATTAAACTGATTTTTGAAAAATGTTAACACTCAATTTTTGTAAGAGTTTCCCCATACCAGCAAATAAGATTATAATCATTGAGTGAATTACCTGAGTATTTTCAAAATGGCGTTGAGCTAGTTGGTTGACCTGTTCGTCAGTATAGCTCACCCCTAAGCTCTGGACTGCTTGTTCCATCTCAGAACTCTGCCTAAAATATGAAATGGAGATAAAAAGGTTTCTTGTCTTGGGCAATATAGTGTGATTCCTTTAATATGATGTCTAATATGTAATAAGAAATCAACATCTAGGACTCAATAGTCAAGTCCAGATCAATTAATTTCAATATAATATATTGTGTGCAGTATCTTCACGCTACCAAACACACCAAACACAAACCAAGGGTAAGCTGTATTTACAAGCTGCCAAAAACAAACAACACCACAGGATAGTGAAGTCCAGATCTATATTAGTCATAAATAGAAATTGGAAAATCGAAATTCAAATGAAAGAAGTACAAATTAAGACGCAAATGTGTATGGAATTATACATTATTGTAATATTACTGTAATTGATATATAAAAAGAAACTCATACTGGACCAATACTTATTGCTTTGAGACCAACCTCTGTTCTAAGTGTTCGAGATCTGTGTCCCTCTGTTCAATTACACCACCCGCCGCTAAGGCGTATGTATGTTCAAGGTTGAGAAGAGTCTCGAGGGCAGGAGAATGTATTAGCGCATGATATACCTCGGAGAACACCAGTTCATTTGTCACAGCCTCTGGTTTGGCAAATTCTTTCACCTCCTGTAAAGACCAAAGGATACATTGGTCACATGAATATTAAAAAAATGATATATGAACATGTTATAAAGTAAAAGGTATCATCAATAAACTAATACTATCTACTTTACATACGTACATCTGTAAAGGAATGGGCCCAGTTTTCGACTAGCTTGGCAACATCAATATCACCGTTTCGAACCTTATCGATTGCTTCTTCAGCATTTTCATCCTGGAGGCATTCCACCTCCTTGGAAACAAAGTCCGACAGCTTCTCTCGCATACCTGATGTCAGAGAATAAAATAAACCATAGATTGACAAATTACAAAGTCATCAGTTGGAACATTGTAGGAGATTCTTAAAGCAGTTTTCCATATATAATCAAAGAACGACATACCATCTTCAACAAAGCAGGGTAAGTTATGGGCGTTCATCAGTCGCCCAACCAGATCATCGACAGTCTGATCCAAGGGAATTGTCACAGGAACTGTCAACTTGGAATCATATCCGCGACTTCTGAATGGGAAGATGAAGTCCTTTATCACAGTGGCCCTCATATTGTTTGATATAGATCCCGCTTGCTATGTCACAGTATGTGTCGTATGTGGCGATATTCTGTAGGGTGAGAAAGTAGCACATTGAAATTAATCATGAGTATGAGCATTGAACTCTTTTGCAGCGGATGCGAATTGCCTGTTTTCTTTTTGACAGAGCCGCCGCATTATATGATTAGGAATTAATTTTATAAATCATCTGAAGAAAATCATAACCTGGTCGGAACTTCTGAATTATAATGTATCAATAAAAGCCAAATTAAAACAGCAAATACCGGTACCAAAGTGGTATTTTCCTTTATAAAATCTTATAAATCATTTGTCCGCTCAATGCCCGGATGTGTTGGAAGACCTGATTTTTCAACGGCACACAACCCTTTTGTACACCATTGCAAATAAAAGATTATTCAATTCAATCGCATTACTTCCTAAAGAAACATAGACCTAGACATACTATCTATCTGAATTAAGAATCTATTGGAGTTCCTAACAAAAGAGGATCCTGTTAATATAAAAGGATCAAGACTAACATAACAACATGAATAGGAATTTACGATATACAATTCCCCTGTGGGGGGATGGTATTAAGATCATTAAAGAGGGGCAAAATCATTTCAATATAGCAGAAGCGAGTTATAAAACCACATGTAATCATATATTTTAAACGGTTAATGGGTAATTAATAACAATTGTACTGAAGCATAGTTTAACATTCGCGTTCGCACCCAGATGTGTGTGAATGCTCTCAACGAATGAAAAAGCTACAGGGGCAGCAATCACAACCTAGCATCACATAAGTATATAAAGCGCTTGAGCTGCGAAACGGATACCACTGTAAATTATAGATAGAGTGAATCAGGTATAACTCGAGGACTCTAGAAATCCGTGACGATATCCAATTGCAAGGCCCCATAACGGAATTCTTCAACTAGGATTAAACATAGCATTCTTGGATCAATACTTAGGCAACAATGGCTGCAAGACAAATTAAAAAGAAAGAGCAAAGTGCACTACTGACACAGCGGAAGAAACATATGATTGCTGCGAAGAAAGTCAAAGTTCCGGGTTTATCACTACAAAAACTACCAGAAAACGCATGGACGTATACCATTTTTTCAATGAAAACCTGTCGAGATGTTATACCAGCGGGACCAGAGCATGCACAACGATGCGCAACTACGCCTGTGAAACGCCGTTACATGAAAAAGCGTGAACAAGTAATCTTAAAGAAGGTGCAGGACAATGTGGTATGTGGGAAGTGGTTTTGTGAAAGAACGAGGCCCTCAAAACGACCGTCCTGGGAAGAATTCAACAGTAGCAAAGTAAGGGAAATAGGTTTTTCTGAACTTGACCGGGAACTGAACATGGAGCGTCAGACATACATGTAAAGAAGACTTAGAAGTAGCGGTATCACGTGGATTGGAAAATGACAAGAATGTCAAGATTTCCCAAGAATGTGAGAACAATATAAGAACGGAAAATTCCGATTGACGATAGATCTCAGTAAGAAACAATTTAAAAACTACTTTGATAGCAATGTAAATATACGCGTTTGACAAGTTTTGTTTTGACACCGGTTAATGAAGATGCGCATTGTAGTCTGTTAAAACGACACTTTATATGTATGCGGTACAATTGTAAATGAATCAAAGTACTGTAAATCAATTCATACTGGCACTATTCCTACATGCCGGGCTAACTTCTTGTATATAACTCATTCACTGTGTATGTGTTCTCATTATACAAATGTACATTGAATTGTAAATAAATCCCTACCTACTGGAGGACGTTTAGTAACGAGTATGAAAAAAAAAAGAGTATGATTGTTCTCATTTGATTTTTTAAACTTTGTACACAAAATCCTAAACAAATATATCTTTTAAAAAATGCCTATGACTCTAAGGCTGAAACGACTTTATATCTAGTACAGGCATTTTAGGTAAATTTTAGGCCAAACCCGGAATAAAATAATGTAAAGCTGATTTTTTGATATATGATGCGGGACACATGGGGGAACATTCCCTGAAAAGTCCCCACCTGGGGACCGTGTGCTTTTTGAGATTTTGACGTTTTTGCGTCATTTTCCACAAAATAGCATTGGTCTCTATGGGAACAAGTACTAAGTTAAGAAATTATCAAGTTAAGTTTGGTTTATCTATTTAATATTACAATTAGTGTCAACTTGATTTATATACCTGGCGTTTCCAATGGAAACGATTTCTCAGCCTCAATTACTTATGTCCGATGTCAGGCAGAAGACCTACCTAGACACCTGTCTATTTAGAATGCTGGACCACCTCATTGTAAACAACATCTATTGCAATAAAGAATTCTTGAATTGAATTGAATTGAATTTATGACCAGTCACTGAGGACTATTGAAATCATGAACTCTGAAACATGTAGAGAAAGGGAGAAAAATGATAAACTTAGGGAAATACCTATGTAGAAATAAGATCCACTAGTCCTCCTGAGTTTCCACTAGTCCTCACAGACCAGAAGGTAAAATCTAATATGGCACAAAAGACATACAAATGTCAACTAGACTAGGGTTTATATACACTTGACTTTTATTTCCACTTCAGTAACTGTAACCAATAATGAGTAACTCTGCAATAGCCAGGGCTGTAAAGAAAAGTTGGTTGTAAAGAAAAGTTGGTTGTAAAAAAATTATCGTTGAAAAAAAATTATCGTTGAAAAATAGTTGGTCGGAAAAAATTGTCGGAAAAAAAAAGTTGGTCGTTTAAAAAAAGTTGGTCGGAAAAAAATTGTCGTTAAAAAGTTGGTAAAAAAAAGTTTGTCGTAAAAGTTGGTCGAAAAAAAATTGTCGTTAAAAAATAGTTGGTCGAAAAAAAATTGTCGTTAAAAAATAGTTGGTCGGAAAAAAATTGTCGTTAAAAATAGTTGGTCGGAAAAAAATTGTCGTTAAAAAAAGTTGGTCGGAAAAGTTGGTCGGAAAAAAATTGGTCGAAAAAAAATTGTCGTTAAAAAATTGTCGTTAAAAAGTTGGTAAAAAAAAGTTGGTCGTAAAAAGTTTGTCGAAAAAAAATCGTTGTTAAAAAATAGTTGGTCGGAAAAAAATTGTTAAAAAAAGTTAGTTGTAAAAAAAAATAGTCGTAAAAAAAAAGTTGGTCGTAAAAAAAAAGTTGGTCGTAAAAAAAAGAGTTGGTCGTATAAAAAGTAGTAAGCTAGGCTAGGCTAGGCTAAATAGTTGGTAACTTACTTTTAAAATTTAGAAAATGTGTTTGGCAGTGTCCATTTGAGCACCTGAGGCAGGTGAGGGGGGTGGGCAGAGGGATGGTGTGGGAGGTGGGAGGGCCTTCTGCAGACCTATCATGGTTGGAGAAGCATCTAACTAACAGCCAATCAACTCCCTTGGCTAAACCTAGAAAGGCTGTCAATCAGCCTCCAATAACATCTAGGTGTGAAATCTATGACTGATTGAAAGGATTAGATATGGCATCCTCGCCTGATGTCACATCTAAGCTTAAACACCTCACAGACAGTTAACCAAGTTATCAAGATATAGATGCAGTATCAGTGATTGGCACATTTCATAGTGACCCATTTGTTTTCTCAGCTATAAATAGCTGAGAAAACAAAAAGCACCTGGTTCAGGCCATTATTGCCAACATTAAGAATATTTGGCATTGTTATTTGCCGGGAATATAACATATATAAAATATACTGTACAGGTTGAGGTACCATAGTAAACATGGACGTATGGAGATTCTAAAAATATATATTTCAACAAAATATCTATTTTTAAAAATTTTGTTGCCATGGCAACGGTCAGATTTTGGTGCAAAAAGCATTTTCTTAGATCAGGTCATAATATTTGGGGACCTAATTCTCTACATTGTGCATGTTGTGACACGTTTTTTAAATTTGGCATGTTGTTAAATCAGGCCTGAAATTTTCAAAAAGCACCAGCTACAAGTTGGTAGACACCCCTGGTGGCCAGTAGCTGCAAAATTCAAGATGGCCGCCCCAAACAGTAAATATGGCATATCTTGGCTTCTATTTGGTAGATCTTCAACTATAATACCATTTTATTGATGTTTTTAAGTATGAGGAATTCATTTCTGAAGGTAATTTTATGTTCCAAGGTTATTTTCAAGGTCAAAATCCAATATGGCCCCTACTGAGTAACAAGAATGTTATCTCAGCTCTTGTGGTAGGCCTATATGCATTCCGTTGGTGTACATATTCATTAATAAGAAAAATTTTCTTAGGATCAAGGGTGTGAGGAATCTCTTTTTTATGTCACTTTTTGATTTGGAGGTCATCTTGAAGGTCATGATTCAATATGGCTGCTGCTAGGAACCAGAATATCATATATCTTAACTGCTGTTATTGCTAGATCCAAGTAAAATACCATTTTTTCTATGTTTTGAGCTCTAGATCGATGTATAAGAGCAGTTATTCTATGTTTGTAGGTGTAATGAATCCATTTCTGGGATCATTTTCTGCTTCAAGGTCATTATAGATCCTTTTCAAGGTCAAAATTTAATATGGCTTCCAGATCAGTTTTGTTGAGTAAGATTTCAGTCTTCGATGAGAAATGACTTGGAGACAGATCCCTCACAGTTTTAAACATAGAAAAACTGGTACTATACATTGATTTAGTGGTAATGGCAGCCAAAATATATGACATTCTGATTCCTGACAGCAGCCATATTGAACCATGACCTTCAAAATGACCTACAAAGAAAAAAGTGAAAAAAAAAATATGGATTCCTCACACCCTTGATCCTAAAAGAATTGTTCTTATTCATCAATATGTACACCAATACGGTACTTTACAAATTGACAGTAGCGCCATACCAAGAGCGGCGGAAAACGGCTGAACTATGAGCTCCGCAGGCAGGTCACAGAAGCTTTATGTATTAACCATAGGCTTCTAACTTTCTCCTTCTTCTCCCAGGATTTGAGTGATTGTACAATGGTATCAGCTATCCAATATTATCAAATGACATGTTAAGATTGGTCATGCTTAACAAGAGGACATTTTATCTGCTAGATTTTAGTATATAGCAACTTTCATAACAGTGTATCAACAAAAACAAGTAAGCGTAGGTGTACGGTGGAGGGTGACGGTTTGGCCCGCATAGCTAGGTGAGTCAACTGAACTGCGCATGCACAGAATGACAGAAGTTCATCCCGCAGTTACTGGTACACACTGGAGACGGAATTTGTGAAGGGGGCTATTGAATGCATATAGGCCTACATCCAGTGCTGAAATAACATTCTTGTTACTCAGTAGGGGCCATATTGGATTTTGACCTTGAAAATGACCTTGGAACATAAAGTTACCTTCAGAAATGAATTCCTCATACTTAAAAACATCAATAAAATGGTATTATAGTTGAAGATCTACCAAATAGAAGCCAAGATATGCCATATTTACTGTTTGGGGCGGCCATCTTGAATTTTGCAGCTACTGGCCACCAGGGGTGTCTACCAACTTGTAGCTGGTGCTTTTTGAAAATTTCAGGCCTGATTTAACAACATGCCAAATTTAAAAAACGTGTCACAACATGCACAATGTAGAGAATTAGGTCCCCAAATATTATGACCTGATCTAAGAAAATGCTTTTTGCACCAAAATCTGACCGTTGCCATGGCAACAAAATTTTTAAAAATAGATATTTTGTTGAAATATATATTTTTAGAATCTCCATACGTCCATGTTTACTATGGTACCTCAACCTGTACAGTATATTTTATATATGTTATATTCCCGGCAAATAACAATGCCAAATATTCTTAATGTTGGCAATAATGGCCTGAACCAGGTGCTTTTTCCCATAGAGACCAATGCTATTTTGTGGAAAATGACGCAAAAACGTCAAAATCTCAAAAAGCACACGGTCCCCAGGTGGGGACTTTTCAGGGAATGTTCCCCCATGTGTCCCGCATCATATATCAAAAAATCAGCTTTACATTATTTTATTCCGGGTTCCATGCTAAAATGCCTGTACTAATCTCTGAATTTACATTTATAAAAAAAATATGACTCAGTACATAGCCAGCCCTTCCTTCCATATGTACCTGGGACAGTAGCTATATATACAGGTTAACTAACGAGTTGGTTGAAGGAGCGTGAATATTGCACGAGTTGCGTAGCAACGAGTGCAATATTCTAAGCAACTGAAACCAACGAGTTAGTTAACAGATTTATTATACATGCTTTCAATCATAAAATAGAAAAAAAACGAGTAAAAAATTTGAATTTTACCGGCAATCTTACTAAAGAAAACAGATTGGTTGCCATGACAACCCCACGTAAATCACTAGTGAAATACGCACTATGCGTAAACCACTCTAGATACGTTGTTTTCAGAGCAATGCATGTATAATAAATACATGTATATAGATGGATACGGTACCAGATAGGCCTGCAAAAATGTACAGTATACATGTACCATACCATACCGGTTAACTGTAAGCTTATCCTACTGTACTCTAGTACTTTGGGCTCCAGACTGTTAGATTAACTTTAATATAGGCCCCTGAGATTGGATGCCAAGGCCCAGCTCTGGACTTAAAAGCCCCAGCCGTTACAGAGGTGTTAGACTTATAGGCTTATACCACGATCGGGGGTTGTACACGCTGCAAATGAGTGAAAACATGCCATCGTGTTTTGTTGAATGGATCCACGCATGAAAATATGAACATTTTTTTGGCCTAAATCTAAGAAGCATTCTCATTGGTTGAGGTTAGGCTCGCTCATGATGTCATGCCTATACGTGACGTCATATGCCGTACGTTTCATCGTAGATTAGCCAATCAGTTGTACGCTTGTCTAGCGCTTTGGTATAAAAAAAACAATATGGCGGGTCATCGGAGAGAAGCGAGGTAAATAAATAGTTTGTTTCTTCAATTTATTTTAAAATATCAGATCGTGGTATAAAAATAGGATGTAACTCGGTCAGTTTCTGACATACTGTACACGTTGCCCACTCGTTTTTTTCGACCAGGGATTTCACTCGAAGCCTGCTTCTCGTGAAATCCCTGGTTGAAAAAAACTTGTGAGCAATGTGTACAGTATGTCAGAAACCAACCTCGTTACATCCTATCATATTACACTTAAAGATCAAATTAAAACCCACTAGAATCGCAAACATTGGCTAAATTCTTCATGAATTTAATCACATCACTCAACTTAGGGGATCTTTCAAATGTCTTTTGCTTACCTAATACACTGTTGTAAATGAAAACACTTGTTGAAAGATTTTGTTGAATACCAATCCTCCCGTTGATTGGCTATATTCCTACACCTTCCCCCCCACCCCCACCCACCCATAATCAGAGTTTCTCCATTATACAGTGGCTTTTAATAGTATTTAGACAAACAACAAACATACCTAATTAATAATTCAGAATTTTGCATAGATGTTAACACTTAAACAATCTGCAAGGCCTATATGTCTGGGCCTATACATCCAGGGGCCAAGTCCAATGCGAACACGACTTTGCGATTCCAGAATTGTCCCTTCATGACCAGGACCCTATGAGTCCAGGGGGCCCCAGACCTATAGGCCCCTGGTCTTATAGGCCCCATGCGTTGGACTTATAGGCCCCCACAATTGGACTCCTAGGTTAGTACTGTACTGTCACTGTGTGGCTGATCATTGCAATGGTGAATATTAATGAATATGCAAGTTAGATTTTTATTATGATAGATTCGAGATGTTGAAATCAATCAAAAAAAAGGCGAAAGCAGAACATGGGGTTTGTGAGGTTGGTTTTGGTTTATTAGGGGTCCGACGTTTCGGTCAACATACAACCTTTATCATTTATTATGATAATTTTCTATAGGCCTAGGCATAGTGTAAAAAATATGTACACAGTCCTATCAGGAATATTTACTCAGACCTAGAAGCAGGGATAAAACTTAAATTAAAAATCACTCCCTTCAACTCCTAAACTAGTAGGAATATAGCCAATCGATCAACAGGAGGATTGGCATTCGAAACAATCTTTCAACAAGTGTTTCATTTACAACAGTATGTTATATTAGGTCAGCAAAAGACATTTGAAAGATCCCCATAGGTGATCTGATTAATTTCATGAAGAATTTAACCAATGTTTGCAATTCTAGTGGGTTTTTAATTCGATTTTTAAGCATGGGCTTATAAGTCCAACACCTCTGTAACAGCCAGGGGCCTATAAGTCCAGAGCTGGGGCTTGGCGTCCAATCGCAGCTAGATAAGTCCAATGCACTGGGCCTATAATACCACAGGCCTATAGGTCTGGAGCCCAGCTTAGACTAGAGGTCCCAAACTAGAGACTAGTGGCAGGTACCATAAGCTAGTGGTTCATCAGTCATCAAAATTGGCAATTATCCTCTCTTAATATTACGTAAGCACGGGCTTTAATTAAAACAAAGTACCGTACCGTATCATAAAGTATTGTTGAATTTGTCATGTGTCATTCTAAATTTTAGAGCTTTATTCAGCTACAAAATCATTTTGCAACAATCTCAGATCGACGGGCAAATGAACGCGATTCTACGCGATTTTTAATGCGCAATCATCTCGCTATAGTTCTGTGATGAGAGTGGACGCTTTTCACGCAATAATTATTGCGCAATGATAGCGTGATGATCACGCTAAGGGTATAACGCAATATTGGTGCAATAATTAGCAAATTCTCATGGCATTTGGGCGGGATATTTCATGCACAATCTTCATCTTATTGTATTGCATTTTTTTAGAATAATATCATTTGGAATTACTCATAGTTAATTGCCCATGGTAATACATCAATTATTCAACATCATTTTCGTCATTTCTTTCCAATTCACCAAGATAGCAGGTTTAGCTACCCAAATTCATATTCGTTAGTGTGTGTGCACTTGTACAACATCTACAGTGCTCTCATAGCACCCATAGCATTTCGGTATACAGTTATATGGGGTGTTTTGATTATTACAATGAATAAAATTACACTAATGAACTATTAAGATATTACTTGTAATGTTTCTAATCAAATAGTTAGGAACATATATAATGTATTAATGCTACATAATATATCGGTGTATTAGCGGCACTTCCATTATAAAAGAAATTGTAAATGCACCCCAGTTACCAGTTGCGCCACCTGTTGACAATGAAAATGATATAATTAGTATTTAGACGCGATTTTGAATGCGCATTTTATGCGCAATTAAGATCACACCCATAATAATAATGTAATCATCATAATTCTATTTGAACTAAGTTAGGTAGAAAATACTATTTTGGAATATGTATGTGATGGTTACGACATTTATTAGCTTAAAAACAAAGAAATGCAAATACTTTTCTGTAATTTAGTCACTTATAATTCTTTAAATAAATCTCCCAGTCAACTATATATGGAAAATTTGTGGAAATTACTGGTGGTCCATGGTACTCATGCTAGCGAGTGTGGGCCGCTTTATCAAATATTCTTAATAGAATCAGAATTCAATTTTGTATAAACATGTAATAAAAATTCTGTTCAGAAAACGATCACTCTATGAAGATACCAGAACATGGGAACCCGTTTTGAATACATTTATATTATATACTGTCAACAAGTCTGACAGATTTAGAGAGCGGGATATGTCAGGTGAACGTCCACGACCAAATAAACAATATTGAAAATAATAATGACTTTGTAGAATGAAAGACTACCAACTTTTCCCGCTCATTAGGGTTATTATTGTATCAGAATATAATAAGAAAATATGAAGGGAGTATTGACTGATTATGATGTATCTGTTTTCGTTAGTACAGTGTTTGTATTATTTCATGTTAATGTTCCGAATGAATATGGACGGGCGATGAATTATTATTTGATTGATCTAAGCCTTGATTCTCCTTATATTAAGAGTATTTAATATACACCCCAGTTACCAGTTACACCACCAGCTGACAATGAAATAATGGGTATTTGGACGCGATTTTTAATGCGCATTATATGCGTAATTTTGATCCCACCCATAGTAGTGACTTTTGAACTTCAAAGTTTTATGGTGACATAAAAGTGGCTGGTTCTTCATTATTTAATCTCAAGATATAGTAGCCGTTCTCTGTGCGAAAAATCAGGCCTCTTCGAATTCAGGAAGCCAGTACAGCCTCAATGTCGCACACACCTTCATTTGACACTTTGCTTTCACACCACAATTCGCACACCCATAGGCAGTGTGGGCTCAGTTTAATACCTTTTAAAGCTAAATGCAACCCCCAAATAGTGTATTCCTAGAGCAATTGTACATTTCTATAATGACTGGATTTTTTTTGCATGAAAATCTTTGCAACTTGATCCAACACAAGTGTAAGACAACCAACAACATAGGAGGAAATAGACGCAATGGATTTCACATAATGATGGCTAATAGCATGTCCATTTCACTGTGATTCAAAGCTATAAGTATCACACTTCACTGGTTTGCGGCCGATCACAAAATGATCCCAGTGCCATCACACTCAATTGCACTCAGTGCCTGTCGGGTATGTATATACCATTGTTAATCTACAAATTATAATCTGACGGAACTACATTTATTCAAGATACTTTTATATAATTGAATACGGTAATAGGAATAATGATGAGAAAAACAAGAAAGCAATAATTAGCTGATTCGTTTAGCCGTACAATTTAGTTGACAGTTGGAAATTGATCAGATTTGAGTGCCTAATGGCCCAAGGATGCGAGACCGGTACTAATTTGTCTAATTTTTCCTTTATACGAACAGTAAAGTCAGAAAGTCAATCATAAAGTCGAAATTGTCAATCAGTCAAATTAGTCCATTGATTTAATTATAAATACACTGGAGGTACACTGGGGGTACACTGAAGATACAATGGGGGGTAAACTTGAGGTACACTGGGGGATACTTAAAATTTCGGTCA
Organism: Sthenelais limicola; assembly: GCA_942159475.1. Classification (NCBI taxonomy): domain Eukaryota; kingdom Metazoa; phylum Annelida; class Polychaeta; order Phyllodocida; family Sigalionidae; genus Sthenelais; species Sthenelais limicola. Next base: position 60,851,401 of record OW804095.1, on the reverse strand, counting down.
AAAGCTGTGTCTATAGCCTACAATTGATAGACAATTCTAGCTAGGTAGTGGAGAGGGAGTGCACCCCCTGGACCCCCTACTGGGCAATTAGAGCCTGAGTTTATTGTCCGAGCTGGCCCTCTAAGCCTGACGGGAATCCTGTCGAGGCCGGAGGCCGAGACAGGTTCCCGAAGGCATAGAGGGCCAGCGAGGACAATAAACTCAGGCTCTAATGGCTTTAGTCCCCGTTGATTGGGCTGTTTACCGGAAGTTCTCTAGGCATAGAGGGCCAGCGGGACCGGTAGTGACCACTGGCCCTCTATGCGTCTATAATGGGCCAGCTCAGACCAACCAACGGGGACTACTGGGGGTGGGAACCCAGGGGTAATCCCCAGGAAAATTGGAAAAATTAAGGTGAATATTTCTGGGGGTGCGCCCCCCAACACCAACCACAGCAGAAGGCTGGTCCCCTCCTGCACCCTACCCTCATGTATACAATTTGAACACTGAAATCTGAGAATTATGCTGAAAATACACCAGAAGCCACCAATTTGTATGCAAAAGCCAACATTTTTCTGGGGTGCCCCCAGCAGTTTTATGCAGCGCCCTAGGAAACAGTGCATGTATGTCTCAGAAAATATGGTCCCCCCTACTACCACACAAATCCCCCCAATCCAACCTTAATAAAAACCCTGTTGATACAGTTTATATTTGAATATTGACATTTATAATAGGAATATTTTGAAACCACTGAAATTATTTAGAGAGGAATTAGTTGGGAATTATCTCATCTAAGGAATATTCCAGTTTTCTAACTACCTTTTTTATAAGAGAAAGGTCAAATCACCCAAAAATGAAAATTGCAATATTACTAAAGTGGAAAATTTCTTTTAATTTGAAATAATATACATAGAGGAATGACCACTTTACAGTATAGACTGAACAAGGTAAAATAAGACAAGGAAGGTTTTAAGTTTATAGGTTGAGAACGTTTATTTTTGATTAATCGACTAAAGCCTTCAGTAAACCTGAAGCAAAAAGTTGGGCAGGGGATGAGTTTAAAGGTTTATCGTTTAACGATCATTTTTAACAGTGGGCGATAATATGATATTTAGGTCTGCCGAGTGTGGCAATGTGTATAAGGCTTAGAATCAAATCCAAATCAGCAAATTTCTCACAATTCCAACCATATTTGTTCATTTATTAACATGACAGAATTACGCAGTTGGTCGGAAAAGTTGGTCGAAAAAGTAGGTCGGGAAAAAAGTTGGTCGAAAAAAAGTAGGTCGGAAAAAAAGTAGGTAAAAAAAAAGTTGGTCGAAAAAAGTAGTTCGAAAAAAAAGTAGGTCGGAAAAAAGAAGTTGGTCGAAAAATAAGTTGGTCGAAAAAAAAAGTAGGTCGGAAAAAAAGTTGGTAAAAAAAAAGTAGGTCGGAAAAAGTTGGTCGAAAAAAAGTAGGTCGAAAAAAAGTTGGTCGAAAAAAAAGTAGGTCGGAAAAAAAAGTTGGTCGGAAAAAAAAGTTGGGTCGAAAATAAGTAGGTTGAAAAAAATAGTTGGTTGAAAAAAGTAGGTTGAAAAAAGTAGGTTGAAAAAAAAGTTGGTCGAAAAAAAAAGTAGATCGAAAAATGACCCATACCAGTGGAAGGAGGATCAAACGGCACAACCATGCATGAATTATCAGAATATATGCTATGTGACTCATTTTCCTGAAACACATCAGTGACCCATTTTCCTGAAACACATCACATACAACCAACCAGGCACCGAGCCACCACCAAGCCACACCAACCAATCCAGACACCGAGTCCCAAGTCAAAACAACGAGTCCCAAGTCAAAACAACGCTTCGTGCCCACTGGGTCAGAAATTAATAAAATGTACACATGGAACAAACCCCAACATTCAACATTTTACTACACGGTATAAAACTGAGTTAAACACATTAAAATCATATAGTTACGACATAGTTGCATTGAATATAAGTAGTAATTACAATTTCACCAACATTACAAGACTATTAGCAGACCATTAGCATTTCCAAAAATACACAAGCCTATGGCCAGGACCTAAATGTAAACAAAGTACCACGTGCTCGGCGTTCACAAAACGGGTCAGATTTTCAGAACTTGTAGAATTGCCAAATGTACATTCTGCTAATTTAGGCTGCAATTTGGTCAATAATAGGTAAATTCGAGTAAATTTGAGTACATTCGGCATTGCATTCATTCTAGCAATCTGTTGTTAGGTTGAACTGTCTTTTGAACTTTATTTTGTCTGAAATTCGGGTTATTTGAAAAGATTGGCAAAGTTCAATTGTACATTTTCTGAAAATCTGACCCTAAACTTGCCTAGTGTGTAGTGCGTACCCCCCCCCCCCCGCCCCCTTATGGGCACAAAAAAAAGCGGTACTAGTAAGGATTCTCGACCACTAGCGACTACTCCGCCCTCTGAGAAGAGGCGGACTGCCACTGAACTAAAAATCAAAGCTGTCGCAGGATATCTCGGTCCTTCCCAGTACTGTCCAGGTCATATGGATCGTCCAGTCAAGCAACTTTAACAACCCGTACGGCAAACTCGTTGGTGTCAATCGAAAGTTATAATTGTATACCGGTAATACATTTTTTACTGGAGGAATACATACTTTTATGGTACGGTACACAAACATCAGGATCAGCACTTCTTTTGGTCCTATGGCTATTCCATTCAAACTTTTGCACACGGCACCACTCGCCACTACCACCATGCATGATGCTCATGCTTCCCTCCCTGCTTCCCCACGGTAGTGGCATCGGCCACTACCATGGGGAAGCAGGTATTAGACACAAACATTAACAAGGAAGAGAGAGTGGGGGAAGCAGAGCGGGGTGGTGGGCAGTCATTAAAAGTGAAAAGAAAAAAAAAAAGAAAAAAAAAAAAAAAAGTGAAAAAAAAAACAACTATAAGAACAAAAACAGAAAATAAAATAATATCCTGTAGGCCTATCTAGTGGGCTCATTTCTGGACGAGAGGCGACCAATGACCGCCTTAAGAAGGCGGTGCGCAAGCAGGCATATTTCGAAACTTTCTGTCGCCCCGGGCCTTCACAGCCATGTCTCAGTACATTCCACAACTCAACCTGGCAGCGTCGTTTTCTTATTAAACATACCGATAGCCGACTTCCTTACCCAGAAATCGCAATGATAGGATGTCCTCTGCAAGTTTTGTCCGAAGAAATAATCGATCTACGCTGTAAAATAGATTTTCGAGTTTTCTATACTAATCCTATGGGGATGGGTTGGGACTCCCGACCGCCATTTGCGCCACCCCGTTGGAGCCCTAAGGGCACCCAGGCCAGGCTTATAGCATTGAGCGTGCTGGACGGGGCAGGAGAGGTGGGGGGGGGGGGGGGGGGGGGGGGGATCATTCAACAATCTGTAAGGTAAACGTCAGTCACAAGCACCTCATTTATCACAGGAAAAAACATATTATGGGCGGTTTGATACTTCTGGACATATTAACAGACTAATAGAATAAATAGTTTGTAGTCTCGCATCCTTAATAATAATCTTGAACATTAAACATAGTCATAGGACAGGTAAGAAGGAAATTTATGATAAAATCAAACACCAGCGTTGTGTCGTATTCTAATATTCAAATTGGGTGGATCCAATTCATGTATATATTAAACATCTGTAGATCAAGTAAGTGATGAAAATTTTGTGAATAGGCCTAGCGGAGAAGCTATTTAATAGTCCTACGGTACATCAGTAAAATTCGTGGGGTAGGCCTATGTCTATGAGACTATGTCTGATTGGTGACAGGTGAACTCGGACCGTTCTGGGCTCGGACATCGATGCCCGGAGGATCTGTCATATCCTTGGTAATTAACCTTACCATTGCCTTCACACGCACCATATTTCGTTTTTCACACCTTCGCCACTAAACGGTGAAGAAGACCGCCTAATATTGAGCACTAACCTTGATAAATGAAGGAAATCTGCGGAAAACTCGATGCAGAACCTAGGAAAACCGCCCCGTCTTCTGCTAGGGGGCCATGTTGGATTCACTGAGGTATTGTGGGAAGAGGGTAAATAGGTCAACGTGGAAGAGATGGCTGAGGAAAGTCGGTCACCGGCGCAAGCGGCACAAATTCCGTCTGGTAAGATGCTACATTTGACTTTTATTTTTTTTTCAGTGGTTTAATAGGCAACTGACCTTCATAGCTATATGAACTATCGGTTTGCATTGTGCCCCATAATTGTTTCTTCTGCAATGTTAACGATCCATGTTTGACGTTTGTTTCCACGTCGATGTGGTACGCTTTGTCTGGAACTAGGTCGTTTCGTCCTACTATGTTTGAGTGCGGATAAACAGATACATTCTCAACATTGGGCCCCAATATGATATATTGGAAGATCTGAACATTTTTACTGTGGATTCTTATACATGAAAACGTTCTTTATTGCAACCTTCGGTAGGAACAGTATTGTATTTAGCGTCATTTCAAGGTCGCATGGTGCGCTTTCTCCGTTGTCGAATCACGTTTCTTCTTCACGGAATTAGGTCAGTGCTGTATTTACACCATCACTCCACTTTCCTCACCGAAACTTACACCACACACTCCCCTCCGTCTATACATTATTAGATTCGACGTCAAAATTGACATTCATATGGAAGCACCTTCCTTAAGTGTTGAGTTTACCCTCTTCCTGACCTGAGGACTCTATGAATTATTAAACAGATGACTGTGGATGCAGACAGTGTTAGATACTGACATGACCTAATTCCCAAAGAAACTGTGTCTGGCATTTCGCTTGCAGTATTTTCCCTGGTTTACTTTCTATATTCATTCAAAATGCTTACAACAGCAGTGTTTCTCAGTTTTAAATGACAGATAGACTGTGCGAGGTGAATATACATAGTTTCAATGGGTCTGGATTAGTTATAGTTTTATTTTCCATCCACCTTAGCGCGGTCAGCACATCTTGCCCCATGCAGCGCCGCAGTCTCTAGGCGCGGGTTGGTTGCTGCTTGTCTCTCACTATCTCTCACTTCTCTGGTCAAGCCTCAACACCCAACTCAGTCTGAAGCGTAGAAACCATGTTGTAAGTAGGTCGGCGGGGCACCTTGGCAATGCGAGCGCACCCTAGTTTTGCAAAGTACTAGTGGAAGCTAGGTCTGTCTATCCAATCCTGGTCACAGAAAACAACATTGGCATAGATACTTGGTTAGTTATGTGAATACTCAGAATTCAGTACCGTAGTCCATGGATCATTCACTTTGCCTCGACTAATCAGTTTGCTAATCAGAAACGAAAAAACATAATATACTTAAATTGGGAATTCCTTTAGCCTAGTTTAGGTTTTTACTACTTTAACTGCAATAAGTGATGATTAACAATTGTTGGTAATCTTAGTTTTGATTTTAAATATACCACACGGTTTTACCAGAGGCTATTCAAATTAATGTTAAGTTGCATCCTTTGATTAGAGATCTCTGAATTATAAAGGCTGAGTAGCGACAGTGTAAGCTTTGACAGAGTTCTACTTCCCATGTCTAAAACTTAAAACATAAATCATTCTGTGGTGTATGCAAGGAGGTATACAAAGTATGTTCTATACCTCCCTGGTTCGGGTAACTTTAAACGCGTTATATGAAGACTGTAGTAAAAATAGTTAAAAAAAAACTTAACTAGGCTAAAGGAATTCCCAATTTAAAAAAATATTGAGGAGATATCTTGTTGTGTTTTTTCGTTCATGATTAGTACATGTTGCAAACTAATTAGGCGGTGGGTACAGGGAATGATCCATGGACTGCGTTCTGAGTACCGTATTCACATTAACGATTGTTGGTAACTTAAGTTTTGATTTAAAGTATACCACACGGTTTGAGCAGAACCAGAGGCTATTCAAATTTATGTTATGTTGCATCCTTTGATCAGAGATCTTTTAACTATAAATGCTAAGTAGCGACGGGACCAGTGTAAGTTCTTGGTCAGGGTTGTACTTCCATGTCCAAAACATCATGCTGTGGTGTATGCAGGGAGGTATACCACATACGTTCTATACCTCACTGGTTCAGGTAACTAAACTTTAAACGCATTATATAAAGACTCGAGAGTTATGTCTAATCAAATTTCTGTCTATACCAATCATGGCTTTCCGTTTCCGTTTGGAAATTCATTGAATGAGGGGTAGTGTGATCTTCAAACAATTACATGTGTACGGCCTGTTATATTAGGATGCGCCATTTCATTATATCCCAACACCTATGATTGATACAAAGATCAATGCTGAACACCTGGGTTCTTAATTGCTCTGACCAGACGCCCTCCACGGTAGTATACATTATGGTAGCTCCCTACCAGAGAAAATATTCGTTCCCTGGCTCCCTAACCTGCCCTATTCCTTCATTATGGATATTGGACGGGGTTGTATTTTTTTTTATTAATACAAAATCTTCAGTTCGGTGTTTTGAGAAATATAAAATAACTTTGGATATCTAAAACTAATCCCCTATGAGAGAACCGAGCCATAGTTATGATGATTAATGTTAGAACGTGTTGGTCACCAGCTTGTTAAGCCTAGAGAGTGTCTATCCCGGCTGTCAATCACGCCATTTGTTGGTATTAGTGCGCGCCCGATCCAGTCAAGTACTTAGGTACCACTATACATCTATTGTCCAGATTTTATTAGAAGTTTAATTAAAAAGAAAGTACAAAATAAGACATGGACATTAGTTTATAAGTGAATGACATTGTAGGACAACTGACCCTTTGTCGATAAGTCTATGTCGCTCGAAGGCTTAGTTTCACTTCCTGGAGTGTTTCCTATTACAATATTTCAAGTAGTTATCCCTGCTTAATGTGAGCAATGATCATCTCAATTGAGCAGTCATCTTTCGTTTATTTCAACTGTGCATGAAGCCAAGTTAGTTCCTTCTACTGGTTAAATTTGATCTACCGAAACCTTGGTACTTGGTACACAACCCACTTAGATTAGAAGTTATATGCATGAGCCTAGGAGGAGGTTATTAGGTAACAACTAGTGTTTAGCGAGTAGCTCTGCTGCGGGCTTTAAATGTGTTTATCTTGGTTTGTTTACATTTTTTTTTGTTCGGGATAATGGAGACTTTTCTACTTTGACCTGGCACATAATCTACACTACTAGAGCAGAGGTTCCCGTAATGAAAGTCGTGATTCTATTTACTTCAATTTCACGATCAATCTGTCCCCACTCGAGCCCTTCCAGTTTCTTCTCATGCCCTGTGTATGCCACAGACATTTAATGGTTTATTTATGATTATATGATGTGAAATTTGGCTTAAGTGCGATTCTAAACGGATTTTTTTTTTTTTTTTTTTTTTTTTGTCCAACATCGGATTTTTATTCATAAAACATGTTAACATAAAAGTGTATATATTCAACGGTATGAGAGGAAACATTCACCTGCTCATTTTGATTTTTGCTCTCTGAGTTATTCTATATGTAAAATAAAGGACACAAGATGTTATTGACTCTGCTTTTTGTTGATTTGTTAAATCAGTGCGGGTCTAACCTTTATTACACACGTGAGCAGTTAGAAAGGTGCCGATTGGGGGTGCCGTTCGGTTGATACGAACCGCTCACGTGTGCCGTTCGGCCAAAGACGTAATTTCATTGGTGCAGCGTAGGCCAGATGACGTCGTCCCGACCGCGTAACCTAGCCTACAAATTGCGGTGAATGAAGCCTCCTCGAGCTAAACTATAGGCTTAACAAGTTAAATTTATTTTTAACATCCAAATAGAGTGTGTAATAAATAGCAAATGGCCCTCTGTTCGGGTTCAAACTGATCGAGACCCATCAGAAAACGGGAACTCACCCCTTCGGGGTTCGTCCCGTTTTCTGATGGGTCTCGATCAGTTTGAACCCTCCATCGGGCCATTTGCTATAATAACCTTAACACGCTTAAGGGAGATATTATATAAGGTTTTTTCAAATGTTAAAGACAAAGTTTTTCCACCCTCATCGCTTCGACTCTATTTTTAAATTCATTTAAGAAGGGTTCCAACCTGATATTATTGTTGCCAAACAGCCTTTGCCTATGTATATAGGATTTGGCTGCCAGCAAAATAAAATTGACTCTAATGCCCCTTTCACACTACACCTCTCGAAGCGCCTTGAAGCGCTTCCTCGAGGTCAGTTCTATTCACACTGCACTCTAAAGCGCTTCCAAACCGAATCCAAAGTGAAGTGAAGCGCTTCCTCGAGGTCAGTTCTATTCACACTGCACTCTAAAGCGCTTCCAAACCGAATCCAAAGTGAAGTGAAGTGGTTTACACAATCCACCTACTTGAGGTGAATTATATAAACCGCTTCGCTTCAATTCGCTTTCTCAGTGCTAATTCTGCTAGTGTGAATGGAACCGAAGTGAAGCGAAGTGGTTTCTGACGTCATCGATCTTATAAACACATAGGAAAGTGTACAGCAACCATGCTTGTAGTCTATGCTTCGCTTCGGTTGTGTAGTGTGAAAGGGGTATATGTGTTTTGGAGTCGTTACCTAGAAGACCTAGGATAATATTCTCTGCTGAAGGAGCTTCTTCGAAAAAATTCCGCAAGTCTCCTGCATTGTTTAACCAAGCAGTTAGATCGATCCAAAAAGCTCTAACAGGCTCACATTCCGAGAAGAAATGGACGATGCCATCTTCTTCCTCGCAATATGAACAGGTCGGGCTTTCTTTGATTTTGATTCTCTTCAAATATTGGTTACAACAAATATTCCTGTGCAAGACTTTATACTGCAAAGCTTGCAACCTAACATCATGTGTGGCAAGGTACGGAGAGGAAAAGTATGCTCCCCATTCTTTTTCCGATCTGATCGGATTTTGAGTTCCTAAAATTCTCGGCCATTTTCTAAATTTCTTCAAGTCTAATTTCTTGCTCTTTAGTAACACCGTATGGATTTGTTTGGCGGAGATGCCCTCCATATTCATTTTTTCCGACCCTATTTTGATTAGGATTTCATTTCTAATTTCGACTCCGTTGCCTTCTTGGGCGACAGTTCTTAGCCAATCTCTAGGGATGGCATGTTTGAGCTGAAGCCTTTCCACAAAATTAGTTCTTAAATTGTAAGTGTTTTGGAGTTGCTCCATAGTCATAAATTGTAAATTTTCGTCGAGTACATCCCCGACACACGTAATACCCGCCCTTCTCCATCTGGGAAAGGATATTGTTTTTTTGTTACAGCGAATATGCGTATTACCCCAGACTCTCTCTCTTAATATTTCTCCACTGCCCTCCGGGGTTTGAGAATAGTAGAGTTTTTTCCAAGTTCTAAACATTTCTTGGATAAACGGATTTTGTTCCATTTCTACTTAAATACTAGTTTGTGTATTGATTTACATACTCATGCAAAATCACTTCTTTTTTCATTTTAGTACGAATGCTATAATTTGTAAACCCCATCACTTTCTGTATGTATTTAAGTATCATGGGATAAGATAAAGTGAAAAGAAGTATTTTTAAAAACATGGAATACAGAACTTAACGAATATTTAATCCATAATTGATACTAATAACTCTCATAACAATATTACCCACCATTCAATGAAGCTAGGATAATTCCTTTAACACCATGACATGTTTGATGTTCGTCTATTACTAGTATTAGAGTGCTCTGCCAACAAGTATCCTGAATGTATGGCAATACTGTACTAGTCTCTTGCTTTATTGATCCGAGCTCACGCCCTGATTATTTCCATACATATTCGTGCTGTATCTCCTTGGCATCCATACCTATGCCTCATTTCTAGACTCCATACCTATTAACTAGAGATTTAACATAAACACGCATACACAGGGATTCTTACCTTATTTCTATTCCTCTACTATTTATACACTGAACAATCTCTTCATATTCGTATCTATTATTTCTTTTTATTTTCTGTAGTCTCTATTTTTGGAGTCGCTCTCTATTTCTCTTTCTCTCATTCCTTTTTTTTTTTTTTTTTTTTTTCCTCTCTCATTCCCGTAGTGAAAATAAATTAAAAAAAAACTCAAATTGCCTAAAGAAATGGACGTGAAAATAAATGTGCTGGTTATTTCTTGGGTAATATTCAGCACCCCTACCCTTGCAGTAACAATCAATCTTTGATGGCGTGGGCGGTCCATGGACATATTCTTCGATATATATATAGTATATATTAGAACATGAACACCTACAGTGCTGGGGTCAGTTTTTGCACTTTCTGCAAATCTTGACTTGTGTGCTTCGGGCCTAAGTGAACCATGTTGTTGACTTGAATTTGTGATGACCCATTTAACCGACCCGTCCCTTCCCCGTCAGCAGTAGGAAGTGTGCACGACCCAGATCTGTGTCTGGAATTGACCTCGTTAGGGGGCGTCGTGTGCGTCACTGTTGTGATCTACATAGGCAAGGTTGACATGTTTAAATGTGGGTGGCGTCGCTTCAGGAAGCCTAATAATATGCACGATCATAACGCCCAGACAGTTTTGTCGGACTACCATTACGCGATTCACCCATTTCTAGCCCATATTTTGACATCTTAAAGAAATATTTTAGTCTAGAGGTGATAATAATCACTGTTCACATGCAAGCTGGGACGATATTTGATCAGAATTGATATTGGTTTCGTGTTTAGGCTGTTTTAGAGCATGTTCGTCATATATTGGTTACTCATGAAATGTGGACCGAGCGAAAATTAGTGTGGTGGGGCTCCCTCAACTTTGTTGGGAGATTTGCATTAACTTAAACCACGGTTTTGATACAGCAGGACTTCTTCCCTGGCACAGTTATTGTTATGTACATTTATGTTGTAAATAAAGATTAATGCTTTCCTATACGATTGGAATTTCCTAATTTTATTTCTGGTGATATCAACAAATGACATTATGTTGCAATTTTCTAAGTGGTCGGCGAGTTATATTATTGTTGAAGAATTCTATGTATCGCTTCGTCAATATACATGGTGGACAAACACACACCCCACCCCACCCCCATCATGACACGGCCACGACATCAAAGGCGTGAAATACATCGCAAACTGAGACCGTTCGGAGGCTTTTTCAGGTTAACATGGATACAGTTGCTTTGCAACAACCCCAGGTTGTCAATTGACACCTTTAGTTCCATGGTGAAACAACAGTGTTCCCAAGCTCATGGCCAAAACAGCTTTCCCGCCACGATTTTAACTTGCCAAATGGCCCGGGCAAGCTCTTATTTCGAACGCTGCCTCTTTGCCCCCTGACAAAAACTATTACTAAACCCCTCAGAGAGGACGTAGATCGGTCAGTAGAAACAGTGTAAGCAGACCAGACAGAGCCATGTGGGACATGCACCTTTCTGTTGCTATGATCAAACCAGGTCATGACATGTTTTCATTAGTATCGAAATCTGACCGGACTAAATATTCATACAAATGTCGCCTAGTTGATGACTTTTGATGGTGTACACCCATTTGTCCTTTGATACCTCCGAAGAAACGATATCGAATGGATTGCTCATTTTCTATCATTGGAACTCGTCTGTTTATGATTGATTACTTCACATTCGCCCCTTTTCTTGAAGTTCATGTTCATGATTTTTATTGGTTGCATTTATCAATTATCTTATGACAATAATCTCAGCATTCCAATCGAAAAATTAAGGAAAAAATTCCATCGAAGTACTCGATAGCCATCTATGGTGGATTAATTCTGTGTTGATTAACTCGGTCAAATGAATAGAATTATATTGTACTTGTCACTGTGTAACCTGTTACGCCAAACGCATGTTGAGATTTATATGAACATAATTAAACCGAAAGAAGCCCAATGCTCCCCAAAGTAAAGTGTTTATGCTTCATATTAATAGCCATATGTTTCTATTTTCAGAGTCTCAGCCTGAGGATACTGTGGTGCCAGAACCAGCAGAAGTCCTCCAAGTGGTTGACATGGATGCTATGCATGCCCCCAACTCGATGTCACACGTTGTCGCACTCTCACATGATTCTCAAGGAGAAGAACACATCTCATCCCCAGTGGTTCTGGATGGTGGGCGAATAGGCATCCCAGAATCAGTCATCCAGCATGAAATTATTGAAGAGACAGTTCCTGCCATAGCTTCTGAAGCTGAAATAGTGAGCACAACCTCCATGAGCTCTATACCCATCCTACATGAAGGCTCTCCTCGCACGTCAGCCCCTGTAGTTCAGTCTCTGCTACAGCAGCCTGTACAAACTAGCAATTATTCCCCCATTAAGCAGGCCTTAACACAAACACCATCTCCCCTCATTATCCAACCAGCCTCACAAAAAAGCCATGTATTAATAGGTGAGCCCCGAGTATGTCAATCCTACATTGGACAGACAGCTGGAAATCAGGCGGCCACCACAGTGCACGTTACACAGTCAAATTTCAGTCCAGCGGTTACACGCACTGTCCTACAAGCTTCAGTAAATCAACAACGGCAGCAACAGATACACAGCTCTGCTGCTTCTAATCACCCAATTTTTGTACAGTCTATTATCCAACCATTAAGAACTGGCACCCCGAGCCAGGTCGTCCAGAGTCACCCAGTGGTGGCCCAATCTGTGCTCAGTCCACCTGGAGTGGCTCATAACATCATCAGTAGCACTGGGCAAAACCTAGTTTCACACCAGAGTCAGACTATCCTAACGCAACCTCTTTTAACCC